>JAKSZT010037117.1:3310572-3436632 GCA_026826555.1 Tolypeutes matacus | reverse complement strand
TGTGTTGTTTAACTTCCATATCCTTGTGCCTAACCTGTTTCTCTGGCAGTTAGTGATTTCCAACTTCATTCCGTTGTGGTCAGAGAATTTACTTCGTATAATCTCAATCTTTCTGAATTCATTGAGTGTTGTTTTGTGGCCTAGCATGTGGTCTATTTTGGAGTATGTTCCATGTGCACTGGAGAAGAATGTAAATCCCGCTGTATTTGGGTGTAGTGTTCTGTATATGTCTATTAAGTCCAAATCTTCTAATGTATTGTTGAGTGCCTTCGTTTCTTTATTGATTCTCTGTCTAGATGTTCTGTCTAATGATGATAGTGTTGTGTTGAAGTCCCCTGCTATAATTGTAGAGGAATTTATTTCTCCTCTTAGTTTTTCCAGAGTTTGCCGCACATATTTTGAGGCACCTCGATTAGGTGCGTAAATGTTGATGATTGTTCTCTCTTCTTGAGAGATTACTCCTTTTACTAATATGTAGTGTCCATCTTTGTCTCTTACAAGGCACAAGCAAACTGAGAAAGTTAAACACAGATTTACCCTTAGCATTTCTAGGCTTAATTGACCTTAATTGATGGCACATGTGGTTTCTTAGTTTCCAGGAGAGGTTTAGAATCTTGATCTCTACTCACAACTTTTATAGGCACAAATGAGTTTAAACTAATGGAAATTTGAGGTGTGTTTTCTCATTTCTTTAAGGAGACACAACATGAGGTTTCTGGCCATCAGATCTGTCTGTTCTCCTCTTTTACACTGGTTTAACTGGAATTCAGGGTCTTATACAGAGGCTGCTCACAGCTATACTGTGGCCATGTAGACCAGTAGTAGGCAATTTTTCCTGAGAAGACAATCCTATAGGGAGTCTACTGGTGGGCTAGAGACCATGCACGTTATTCTAGGAAGAATGAAGAAGTACTTTTTAGTCGGCTGATCTGGCATCCCAGAGTCCAAGTCTGACTAAAACCTTTACCACTCCAAATAATTTGGAGCTGATGCTCTGGTCTCAGCACCCTAAGGATTTAATCCAGAGCGTTGCTGACAGGTGTCCCTGTGGCTGACCTCAGTCTTGGAGGATGTCTGAGAGCCTAAAGTTCAGACCAAAATGTCCAAGCTGAATTGGTGGGAGATGAGAGCAGTTGCACAAACTGAAGCAACTGAGATAAGTCTCAGAGGATGTTTGGCTGCCCTCTGAATGGAAAGGCCCAAGGAATTTCTTGGGGGCCATTCAGAGTTTACTGCTCTGCTTCTTGGCACCCCTACATTCCAGGGTCTGAGACTGACTGCACTGTTACCCAAACTAAATCTCCTGAGACAAATCTCAGGAAATATTTGGCTGCCCTCTGAATCGAAGTGCCCAAGACTTCTTAGGTCTTGGGGGATATTCAGAGCTACTTCTCTGGTTCCTGCCACTCCAGGAATGAAAGACTCTGCTGCTGGGTATTTCCAGGGCCATTGTAGACTTGGGAGACAAAATCTATTTGCCAGAGCAAATAGATCTTGGGATTGAATAGATTTTGGACTGAAGCTGCCAAGCTGAATATTGCTCCTTCCTGGAGAAGGGGCAAAAACTTCTTCCTATTCTGCAGCACTTTGGCAGTTTGATATAGTTATAAATTCCAAAAATAGACATTGGATTATATTTGTAAACTTGTCTGTTCATCGGGGCATGATTAAGTTATGATTAGGGATTTGATTGGGCCATGTCATTAAGGCATTGAGCCCCACCCGTTGGTGGGTGGGGTCTCAAAGATAAAAGACATGGCAAAGGATAAAGTTGGAAGTTTTTGAGTTAGAGTTCTGATTTTGGAGTCTTGAGCTAGAGCCCTGGGATGTAAGCATACAGAGGAACTTGGTCATGAGGAAGGAGGGAACAGCCCAGGAAAAGAGATGAGCTGTTCACTGATGCAAAATACCAATAATCTGTTGGCTTTTATAAAGGGTATTTGGGGTAGAAGCTTACAGTTACCAGGCCATAAAGCACAAAAGTTTGTGCCACTGGTTATTGGAAGCAGAGACAGGCAATTATGGTGTCTAAAAGCTTGATAATTGAAATAACTCAAAATTGTACACAGGTGACATAAAGATGTAGAGATTTTTAAATAAAACAGAAATGAAGGATGTTGTTAATGTGGGAAAGTGTGGGAGGGGGAGGGAGGGGGTCATATGGGAATCCCTTATATTTTTTATGTAACATTTAAAAAATGTTAAATGTTAACATTTAAAATGTTAAAGGTAAAGCTTCTTTAAAAATAAGAAAATAATTATAAAATAAACTAATGACAAGAGATTGGAGAGAAAATTATAGACAAAGAAAATAAACTTAGAAAAGACAATATTTAATAAATATCCAAACAACTATAGAAATGAAACAAAGCAAGTATTCAGTCAAATTCAAGAAAAACTCAAAAAGAATCCTCAGGAGAACCTCCTTGGGGTTCTCTGATGTCATCCTCTTCTAGAGATGGCTCTGCCACTGTGAGTTGGATTACATGGTCAGAATTTTCCTTTTTGGGCCTCAGTTCTACCTGAGGAATGACTATATGCCAATGGTGGTTTTCCCCATTTAAGGATGAGGGATCTAAAGCTGAAGAGTCAAAGTCAGGGCCTGGGTTCCTTAGTCAACGAACAGCATCAATATAGGTGAGCACAGGCACCTGCACTGCAGCTCCATCACCTGCTTTCACATGGGCCCACTTTTTCTATGCTCCAGGTAGTGGTGTGTGTCCAGGATTAGAGGAGATGGGAGGGGGCCTTGTCATCCAGGAACCAGCAGGATGAAGTCCTCCACCAGGTCAAGAGCATCTTGGAGGCCCATAGTGGTTTCACCTGACTGGGAAGCAGATGGGATAGGTGTCAGGGGTCATTTGCCTGTTCCCAGTTCCCAGGGGCACAGATTAATCTTTTCCACTGGAATGGGGTCATGAAGATCAGGCAAAAGTGCACTCCATGGCCCCCTTGCAATGGCAGGCACCCACCCACTAGGCCAATCCTGACAAAGATTGGGCCAGTCCTGATCCATTCTTCTCTGTGCTTTTATGTTTGGTCATGTGTCAGCACAGGTGTCCACATTGTGGGCAGACACAGTGTACATCAGGAGGACACTGCAGGGCCTGTGGAGGACTAAGGTTGTATCCTTCCTGAGCAGAGAGTCAAGGGTGGGCCCATAGCCTGCAGTTCCTAGCCCGGAAGAACCCTCCAGGGCTATCTGCCCCTGACCTGGTTGAAGCTGGGACCTGTGCAGCAGGAACATTGTGAAATTGAAGGCCCCGCCTTCAAGGAGATTTTAGGATAGAGCAGGAAGAAGCTCCTAGAAATGGGCCCCAGTGGAAATCTGGAGATGTGGGCCTAGGTCTGGGGCAGGACTGGCTTAGCAGAGGACAGGGGAGATACCTCTCTCCTCCTAGATTCTTTGCCAAGGCTTAGCAAGCTCCTTGGGACCAGTCTCTCTGAGACACAGCTAAGGACACTTCTTACTAGCCTGGTCACTAGTGCTCTCCCCAATCCCATCATAGGGGATGGTCCTCAGATATTTGTAGTGTAAACGACAGATCTCTGGAAACCAACCAGGATTGATACCTTTTCCAAGAAGGGAGCTGAAGGCCTGGGCTCAGGGTCTTGATGAATGGGCAGAAGGGCCTGAGGTGGCTCAAGCAGAGGGAGGCAGTGTGGGGAGTGGCTGTGGACAAAGTCCAAGCAGAGAGGCCTTGGCCCCTGTACCATATGATCATTACCAAGATTTGTGTAAATACAGCTGCAGATATCATCAGGACACATCAAAGTTTTCAGTGTTCTGAAGCTTTTACAACTTTGGAGATAGTACTTTAATAAGAAAACAAAATTACATGTACAAAATGCCTTCAGCCACTTGCCAGTTGCCCCATGAAATGAAGCTTAATGTGCTCCATAGTCAACACCTCCCTTCCCACACATGGAAATCCAACATCATCCCACAACCTCCTGGGCCTGGCCCAGCACAACTTTTTCATGTGGCCCACCAGTTAGGCATGCTCTTCCCAACACACCCATTCCACCAACTGGTGAGTCCCTTCTGGCATCACCTTGTCCAGGAAGTCAGCCCGGATTTGAACCCCTCTGAAGTGGGTACCCTTCCATTGTCTAATAAAGCCCTCCTCATCTCTGTACTATCATTTCCCAGGTTAGCATGCTGATCTCTACCACTACTCTAGCTCTAAGCACCAAAAATTCACAGACAGTGCCTGCCCAGGTGACTGGCTCCCAGGAGACACTCTGTAAATGTCTGTTGAATGACTGTATCAAGAGGAGGTAGTTGAAAGCCACCAGCTTAGAGGTGAATGTAAAACCAACCTGAGCCCTGAGAAGACATTCTACTGGTTTGATCCCTGTGGCCCTTCCCAGGCACCAGGTCAGGAGGAAATGCAACCTTACATAGCATGGAGGGAATAGCTTGTGCATGAATGGTTCTGGGTTCTGACCTGATGGACCTGAGCAGACACTTTGCATCAGTTTTCTTATCTCATAAAAGGGGATGATTTGTGGGGGCTCTCTGGTATATAATTCCCCTCACGTAGGCGCTCAACACAAGCAGGTGTTCTTATTAAACAGTGTATTAGTCAGCTAAACAGGTGCTGATGCAAAATATCAGAAATTGTTGGTTTTTATAAAGTCTATTTATTTGGGTAGATGCTTACAGTCACAAGACCATAAAGAGGAAGTTACTTCCCTCACCAAAGTCTGTTGCCACGTATTGGAGCAAGATGACTGCTGGTCTCTGAGGGGGTTCAGCCTTCCTCTTCCTCTTAAGGCTCCATGGTCCCAGCTTCTTCCAATCTCAGCTGTAGGCTGGCATAAAGCTTATCTCTCTCCTCTGGGCTCATTTCTTTCTAGGCTCAGATGTAGCTTTAGGCTATAAGGCTCATCTCTCTTCCCGGGGCCCCTGTTGTATGTCTGTGGAGCTTTCTTCTCTGTGTTCTTCTCTGTGTATCTACTTCTGTGTTCTTGATTGAGCATCATTTATACAACACAAGGGAGTGGGGACACAACCTTACATGCCCAAATCAAAGCCCTAATCTTGAGTTAATAAAGTAAAAATGAAACCTCTGAATTTAATACAGTCAAAGGGTATCACACCCAAAGGAACAGACCAGTTTACAAAAATAATCTATATTTCTTTTTGGAATTCATCCATAATATCAAATTGCCACACTCAGCTACAAACTCAGTTGAAGATACTGATATTTTAAATCAACATTGAACTTCGAATTCTACTTTTAAAGCTGAGAACCTTTTTGTGCTGGAGACTCTCATGTCCTACCTCTTGCCAAAGGTCACACAGGGCTTGGTGTCCCAGGCTAAGTGCCTGTCCCCAACCCTTCTGCTGCTTCATGGTGATGCCATTATTTTAATCTTTCTCTTTGTGACACCACATCCACCAACCAGTGTGACAGTGACTCAGCCCTGAGCACAGGTGAGACTTTTACCAGTACACCTAGTCAGATACACCTGAGGAACTTGGAGAGCACCTGGGTCCCATCTTCCATAAGGTGACTTGTTCTATATCAGCATCTTCCTGGCCACATGCTGTGTTTTCACCAAAACCCAACAGATCCTGGACCTGTAGTTACAAAGATGATCTATGCCCCCATAGCACAGTGGCAATGTGGTCAGCCACTAGCTGGGTGCCTTGGGAATGTTAGCCTCAGTTTACTCCTCTGAAAATTGATGTGGCAGGAGCACCAACTTGTAAACATGTTTTAAGAACTAAATCAGAAAAACCATGTAAAGTTCCATTTCATGGAGGATGGAGGTGTTTTTTCATTTGCTTTTTTGTAGTATTTTCCTCTTCCTTCTGAAAAGGCTCTTGGCTGCCATCCTCAAGGACCCCTTAGCCTTCCTTGTCCATTTGTAAAGGATATTTGAGATTCTACCCAAGGGTACCCTGTCCTCATTTTATCCAATGCATGTAGCACAGGGGACTGGCATTCAGTCCTCAGGCCCACTCACATACCTGGGAAGGTCCTGGTTAGTGCTCATTTATTTAAAAAGACAAACTATATATATAGGTCTAATGTACTCATGTTTGCTAAAACTAAAGGCTTGCAGTGCAACATACCTGAATGAGTTGACTTCTACAATGGCAATTATTAGGCTAAAAAGTTACATGAAGCTGGAGAAAATGGCCAAATCATGGCATCAGGTGAAGCTCTCCCTGAAGGTCGGGTGCTGGTGATCCTGGACCCTTTCCACATGGCAAGGCACATTGGCAGCTCTGCAGGTCTCTGCCTTCTCCTCCAGGCTCACTTTCTACCAGAGCTCATCTGTGGGCAATCAAGCACTGGCAGGGCTTGCTCATCTCTCCCCTTTCCTCCAGGCCTCTTTGCTTCAACTTCAGGCTGTTCTGTCTGCGGCTTTTCTCTATCCAGGCTTCATTGATTTCAACTTCTGGAGGCTTCTCTGTCTCTGCCACTTTTTCCTGTATCTGTGACTTTTTATCCCTGCTTATAAAGGACTCCAGTAAGAGTATTAAAACCCATACTGATTCATGCCTTACTAAAGTGATCTATTTAAAAGGAAATTCTCTTAACTGAATCTAATCAAAAGTTCCCATCTACAATAAGTTTACAAGCACAAGAATGGATTAGTTATAAGACGAGAGTTTTCTGGGATCTACCCTGTTTCAAACTGTCACAGTATGCAAGCACTTTTTTAAGACCTAGCCTAATTCAATGAACAATGCAGACAGAATTCCCCCCTCCTCACACACACCGGGGATTCCCTTTCTAGTTGGCAACTCTGACAGTAACATTTGACATCATAAGTAGCTGGCAAACCTAGGAAGTTTGCTGGGACATCCTCACATATCCTTCTGTGGCAGATGCCAGGATCAATTGAAAAAAGTGGATGAAAGGGAATTTATTATTATCACAGACCACTGTGAGGAGTATGTGGTGGTAGCAGGGAGGGTCTGGCAGCATCCTGGCTACAGTCACCCTATGATTCCAGCTAGGGGGCTATTGGTGGGTGGTACCTTTCCCCTGCAGCCCTGAAGAGTTCCTTGAGGAGGGGAAGTCTTTGCATAGCCTTGGACCCAGACTAGGAGTGCAGAGACCTCAGGTTCCCAGGGAGGAAAGAGCTACTCAACCAGGGCCCCAGACCCACTCTGTCCCTCACCCTCAACACCTTGGCCATTCTCTAATTGTGCCACAGGGCCTGGAGTGCCTCCACTAGATATGACACCCTCAGAATTGTGAAAGGCCATTTCCTGACTGTCTAGTATATTGGAGTACTGTTTTTAGGTAGTCACAGCAAAGGCCTGGGGGAATAGGTGCATGTGAATTGGGGAAGAGAAGGTCCAAAAATCATATGCACATTGTGATTTTTAAAAATCTGAATCTCAGAGATGACTAGAAGTGTGTATGGGTTTGTGGGGCTGAGTGAAGTACACAGTGGTAGGTGGCTAAGGGTACCAGATGCTCCCAGGGGGAGACCCAGTTGTGGAGTAGGAGTCTGAGGATGAGGAGCTTTCAGGACATGATCTTGGGGTCAGCACTTATATTAGTCAGCCAAAGGGGTGCTGATGCAAAATATCAGAAAGCTGTTGGCTTTTATAAAAAGGTATTTATTTGGGTAGAAGCTTACAGTTACCAGGTCATAAAGCATAAGTTACTTCTCTCACTAAAAGTCTGTTGCCATGTGTTGGAACAAGAAAGCTGCCAACATTCGGCCTCCCTCTTCCTCTTAAGTCTCCATGGTCCCAGCTTCTTCCAATGTCAGCTGTAGGCTGGGATAAGTCACATCTCTCTCCTGGGGCTCATTTGTCTCTGGGCTCAGCTGCTCTTTTCTCTCCACAAGGTCAGTTGTAGACTATCAGGCTCTCTCTCTTCCCAGGGTCTCTGCTGTGTTTATGGAGCTGACTCTATTCCTCTGTATTCTTCTCCTGTGTGTTTACTTCCTGGGACACCAGCAACAAAAAACTCCAACTCTCTCTTCTGCCATGTGTTTTCTCTGTGAGTCCCTGCCCACCAAGGGGGTTGGAACTCAATGTCTTACTGGTGTGACCAATCAAAGCCTTAATCATTATTCAATCAAGTAAAAGTGAAACTTCTGAATCCAATACAATCTAATATGCCCAGAGGAATTGACAAGTTTACAAACACAATCCAATATCTATTTTTGGAATTCATAACAATGCCAAACTGCCACAGCACCTGAGAGCATGGGGTCACCTTTCTCTCACCTAATCCCAAGAGTTGTCATCCAGGACAATGTTCCTTACCTGGGGACATTCTTCATGGAAATGTTCATAGACAAAGCTTTCCAGGGACATCTGGATATGAGTAAGCCTAGAGGCCTGGGGGGGGGGGGGCTGTGCCATGGGATGGAAAGCCTCTTTCTGAGCCCTGAATTCTCAGCACTGGGCATGCATTGTTCATAGGGGCCTCACCATGTCCCTGGGAGCTGGGGGTATCATGTCCACCTTCCAAATGAGTAAGCAGATGTTGGCATAAGCCCCAGACCCTTGTGCCCTTCCTGCATCCCCTTCTGACTGTACAACTGCATAAGGCTCTGGATGAGCTGGGCATGACCTCTCCCTCAGGCATGACCTTGGCAGGAGAGTGAAGTTGGCCCCTTCCATGGCTGGGCAACACAGAAGAGGCCTAGCAGACTCTTAATTTGTCATCAAAGAGGGTTGGCTGGAAGGTCCGTTAGCCTCTGCCCCAGGGCCCCTTCCTCTGACCCCCAAAACAGTCACTTCAAAGCATAAACAATGGAAATTTATTGGCTAATGGTTTTGAGGCTAGGAGAAGTCCAAAATCAAGGTGTCATCAAAGTGATCTTTTCTCCCAGAAGACTGGCATTCTGGGGTTGGCTGCCAGTGATTCTTGGTCCTTCACTTTTCTGACACATGCTGATGTACCTACTGGCCTCTCCTGGCTTCTCCCTGTTCTTATGGTTTCTACTGGTGTTCTGCCTCTGGCTGCACCATGTAGCATTGTATCTCAGTACTTATATATGCTTATAAGGTCAGTAATAAGACTGATCTTGATAGAGCTGGTCTATACCTTAATTGATGTAACCTCATCAAAGGCCCTATTTGGAAAAAGCACCTGTGAGAATTGTGGGAGCATGGCTTTGGATTAGGCAGATAAGGCTTAGCACTCTCACAAAAACAAGGGAGAAAGAGCCAAAAGCTGCCACAGGGACTTGCTTTGGGAGTCAGCAGACCAGGACAGTGCTTCACAACTCCCAGGAGGGTGAGGGACAGAGAGACAAAGAAGCTGAAAAATCAAACTGTGAGTTGCTAAAACTCTCAGCCATCAAGAAGGGCTCCCCTCCTTCACCATGGAGGTATTCAGTGAAGGTAAAACCCTTGGTGCATTGCAGCTGACTGAGAGGAAAGCAGGCATCTTCCTCCCTGCCAGCTGTTACATGGGAAAAGGAAGGGGGAGTTGGGGGTCTTGTCTTCAGTGAATTTGACCAGCAAGCCCACTTTGAATCCTGGCTCTGGCCAGGCTAAAACAAAGGAAAACCAAGAAAGATACACATCTGTGGAAAGGTGCACCAACAAGTGCCATCTGCTGAGCAGTCTGGAAACAACATGGGCAAAAACCGCTTTTAGAGCTCTCTTTATCCCAACCCTGGGAGAAAGTCTGTGTCCCTTTAGGGAATCCCTGGCACAATTTTGGTAACTTAAGCTGGGCAATTTTAAAGACTTAGGATAAGGTGAACAAAATATCAAAGCTGTGAAAAAATAGCAGGCAAGTGAGAGAAATTGGCCATTAGAGTAAATTCACCAATATATCAAATGCATAGATGTAGCAAAAAAAATTACAAGCCATAGTAGGATACAGGAATAGATGACCCAGCCAAAGGAGCAAACCAAATATCCCAAAAAGATTCAGGATTCAAGACAATTAACCAATGATAATCACACAACCCTCCTAAATCAATTTAAAGAATTGACAGAAAATATGAGTAAAGAGATAAAGGATATTAAGAAGACACTGGGTGAGAATAAAGAACAATTTGAAAGTCTGTAAAGAAAAGTAACAGACCTTATGGGAATGAAAGACATGATGAATGAGATTAAAAATACATTAGAGGCACATAAGAGCAGTTTGAATTGCTAGAAGACAGAATTAGTGATTTCGAAGACAGAACATCTGAACTAGAAAAGACAGGAGAACAGAAAGAGAAGAGAATGGAAAACAAGGAACAGGGTCTCAGGGAATTGATTGACAATGTGAAACACAAAAATGTACGCATTATCGGTGTTCCAGAAGGAGAAGAAAATGGAAAAGGGGCAGAAAGAATATCTGAGGAAATAATGACTGAAAACTTCCCTACCCTTATGAAAGACATGTATATCAATATCCAAGAAAAACAATGCACCTTATAAAATAAACATGAATAGACATACCCTGAAACACTTACTATTCATAATGAAAATTATCATAGGTAAAGAGAAGATTTTGAAGGCAGAAAAGGAAAAGAAAAAACATCACATACAAGGGAAACTCAATAACATTAAATGACGAGCTCTCATCAGAAACCATAGAGAAGGAAAGAAAGTGGTATGATGTATTTAAGGTATTAAAAGAGAAAAACTGCCAACCAAGAATTCTGTATCTGGCAAAGCTGTCCTTCAAAAATAAAGGAGACTTCTGCATTCTGAAAGGGACTTGAAACAATCTTAACACCACTGTTCCTCTGGCAATCCAGGTAACGTTCTTAAATTGAAGCCCTAAGATTGCATCAAAACTCAAGTGCTGCAAGTTATTGGGGGAGAGCCAAGATGGCGGAAGAGTGACCTGCTTCTGGAGTCAGCTCATGCTGCAGGGCAGTTGGTAATCACACAGAGCTACCTAGAGCACTTGTTTGGGGGCCCCAGGAGACCAGAAGAGTATCCTGCAGCATCCTTGAAAGTATAGAAGGAGGAGACTGCCCATCTACAGAGAGGATTCGTGAGTAGAGCACTCCACTCCATGGAAGCCAGTGCTCATTGTGCAAGCCACCTCGGGAGCTATTCTGTGGCTGGAGTTGGAAGCTCTATTTCTTTAAAAAATGGAGTAAGAAGATATGGTGTGGTACTGATTTCAGCTACCGATTGGTGAATTCAGTGGGCTAAAGTAATCCCAAGAACAACTAAAACTTTGAGTCTGTCCAGGATCCAAGGAGGCCAGGAGCCACCATTTTGACTCCACCCCCATTCTGAGGGGAAGGCTGGCTGACTGAAAATCACAGTGGTGGTAGGGACTGGCTTCTTTCCACCCAGGTTGGATTGCAGGTCTAGCCTAAACCCCAGACCCACCCCCAGCACAGAGGAAACTGGGGGACCTGCATTACCTCTCTGGGAAACTGTAAGCCACACCGCAGAAGCCAGTGTCCATCTTCCTCTAGCAGTGCAAGCTGCCTCAGGAGCTATTCCGTGGGTGGAGTTAGAAGCTCCATTACCCATAAAGAGTGGAGGAAGAGACAGTTGTCCACCAACCTCAGCTACTGATTAGTGGACTCAGCTTGCTAAAATATAATCCTAGAAACAGCTTTGGTTTGAGCCTGTCCAACTTGGAAAGAGGCTGGTAGCTGACATTTTGACTACACCCCCAGCATGAGGAGAAGCCTGGCTGACTGAAAATCCAGTGAAGTTAGGGACTGGCTTCTTTCCACCAAGATCAGACTGCAGGCCTAGCCTAGGCTCCAGCCCCACCTCCAGCAGAGAGAAAGCTGTCGGGTCCTGCACCAGGCTCTCCAGGCAACTGCAAGTGCTCTCTGCCAGCACAGACTGAGTAGTCAGTCACCTGGGGCTGCATGCCTGTACCCCAATAGGATAGGAGAGGTGCTGAGTATCTTTGGCCTCTCTGGGCAATGGCAGGAGTTTTCAGCCCACACGAACTGGTTGGTTGAGTGCCTTCAAGTCCATCTCCACCTCTGTCCCCCCATAGGATAGTAGGGACTGGTGTTCCTTCAGCCTCTCAGGTCAACTGCAGGTACTTTTGGCCTGCACAAACCCAACCGTTGGACACCTGTGGCTCTGCTCCCATCCCCAATAGGACAAGAGATTCACTGTGTTTGTCCAACTGCTTTTGGGCAAAAAGCAGCTGCTTTGGGCCCACATTGCCTGGACTGGTGGGTACTTGTGGACCCACCATCACCCTCCAATAGGAAATGAGGGGGCTGGTGTTTCCACAGCTTCTCTAGACAATGGTGGGTACTTTTGGCCTACAGGGACTGAACTGTTGGGTGCCTGTGGATCCAACCCTACACCTTAATAGGATAGGAGGGTGCTGGTGTTTTCTCAGCCTCTCTGGGCAATGGAAGGTACTCTTGGCATAAAGGGAATGAACTGTTGGGTGCCTATAGAACCACCCCCACCACTTAATAGGACAGGAGGGGGCTGGTGCTTCCTCAGCCACTCTGGGCAATGGTGGGTACTTTCAGCCTACTGTTGGGCCTTGGTGGTTCCATTTTTACCCCTAAAAGGCAGAAGGCACAGTACTTCCTCAGCTTCTCAGAGCAACTGCAGGCATATTTGGCCAACATGGATTAGATTGTTGGGCATTCCAGAGGGTCAATTCCCACCCCCAGCAGGAAGGGGGTCTGGTGCTATGTCAGTTTACCTGAGTAACTGTGATCATTTTGGACACACATGGCATAGACTGCTGCCCACAACTATAGCTCCATCCCTGCCCAAGGTGGGGAGGAAGGAGTGTGCAGCTTTATCAGTCTCTCTGGGCAACTACAGACTGTCTTGTCCTGCCCAAATTGGATTAATATACATAGCTGCAGCTCTCTCCTACCCCTGACAGAGGAGAAAGGTGGGAGAAGCTTCATCAATTTCTGGGGCAATGTGGCAGCTTCAGCCTCCATAGATTTACAGCACCAACTACATCTTGGCTCCTACTACAGGACCAGCAAGGGAGAAAAGATAAGAAAACCCTAAACTAAAGGGAAAAACTGGACCCAGAATAAATACATCCAGCAAGCCAGATACGATAATACCAACAAAAAATTTACAAATCATACTAAGAGATAGGAAGATATGGCCCATTTAAAAGAATAAGAATAGGAAAGATAAGCCTGCAGATGACATAATGGAGTTGAGACAACTAATCACAGATGTTCAAACAAATCTCCTTAATAAATTCAATGTGATGGCTAAAGAGATTAAGGATATTAAGAAGACATTGGATGAGCAGAAAGAAGAATTTGAAAGCATACATAGAAAAATAGCAGGCCTTATGGGAATAAAAGGTGCAATAAATGAAATTTAAAAACACTAGAGGCATATGGCGGCAGATTTGAGGAAGCAGAAGAAAGGATTGGTAAGCTCAAAGTCATAGCCTCCAAAAGCGAACATACAAAAGAACAGATGAAGAAAAGAATGGAAAAAAATTGAACAAGGACTCAGGGCACTAAATGACAGCAAGAGACGTGCAAACATATGTGTCATGGGTTTTCTAGAAGGAGAAGAAAAGGGAAAAGGGGCAGAAGTAATATTTGAGGAAATAATGGTGGAAAATTTCTCAACCCTATTGAAGGACATAGATATCAGTGTCCAAGAAGCACAACTTACTCCTATCCAAATAAATCTGAATAGTCCAACTCTGAGACACGTATTAATCAAAATCTCAAATGCCAAACACAAAGACAGAATTCAGAGAGCGGCAAGAGAAAATCAGTACATAACATATAAGGGATACCCAATACGATTAAGTGCCAATTTCTCATCAGAAACCATGGAGGCAAGAAGGCAGTAGTATGATATATTTAATATACTGCAAGAGAAAAACTTCCAGCCAAGAATTTTATATCCAGCAAGATTATTTTAAAAAATGTTGTGAGTTTAGAATATTCAGAGATAAGCAAAAAATGTGAGTTTATAACAAAAAGACCAGATTTGCAGGAAATACTAAAGAGAGTATTACAGCCTGAAAAGAAAAGACAGGAGAGAGAGGCTTGGAAGAGAGTCTAGAAATGATGACTGTATCAGTAACAAAATGTCACACACAAAAAAGACAGATAAAATGCAAAGATCAAAATGGATGAAATAAGAACTGCCTTTACAGTAATAATATTGAATGTTAATGGTTTAAACTCACCAATCAAAAGACACAGACTGATGGAATGGATAAGAAAATATAAGCTGTCTATATGCTGTCTGAAAAAAGACTCACCTTGGACCCAAGGATACCAATAGATTTGAGTGAAAGATTGGGAAAAGATATTCCACGTCTGCAGTAACCAAAAAACAAAAAACAAAAACAAAAAAACAAAAAACTGGGGTAACTATACTTATATCAGATAATATAGACTTTAAAATCAAAACTGTTATTAGAGACAAGGAAGGACATTATATATTAATAAAAGGAGTGACTCATCAGGAAGAAATAACAATCATAAATGTATATGCACCTAACCAGGATGCCTCAAGATACATAAGGCAAACACTGGCAAACTGAAGGAAGAAATAGACATCTCTACGATAAGAGCTGGAGACTTCAATACACATCTCAGCATTGGATAGAACATCTGGGCAGAGGATCAATAAAGAAACACAGAGTTGAATAATATGATAAATGGACTAAACCTAATAGACATGTACAGAACATTGCACCCCAAAACAGCAGAATATACATTCTTTTCAACTGCTCATGGGTCTTTCTCCAGGATAGAGCATATGTTGGGTCACAAAGCAGATCTCAATAAATTCAACAAAATCCAAATTATTCAAAGCACTTTCTCTGATCATAATAGAATAAAGCTGGAAATCAACAAGTGGCAGAAAATGGGAAAATTCACATATATATGAAGATTAAACAACACACTCTTAAATAATCAGTGAGTCAAAGAAGAAATTTAAAGAGAAATAAATAAATACCTTGAGACAAATGATAATGAGAATACAATATATCAGAACCTATGGGGTGCAGTGAAGGCAGTGTTGAGAGGAAAATCTATAGCCCTCAATGCTTATATTAAAAAAGAAGAAAGAGCTAAAATCAATGACCTAACTACACAGCTGGAGGAACTAGAAAAAGACAGCAAACTTTTCCCACAGCAAGTGGAAGGAATGAAATAACAAAGATCAGAACAGATGTAAATGAAATTGAGAACAAACAAACAAACAAACAAAAACAATAAAGTGAATTAACAAAACCAAAATTTGGTTCTTCGAGATTAATAAAATCAACAAACCCTTAGCTAGACTGACTAAGAAAGAAAGAGAGAAGATGCAAAAAAATGAAATAAAAAATGAAAACGGGAACATTATTACTGACCCCACAGAAATAAGAGAGATCATGGGAGGATACTATGAACAACTTTGTACCAAAAAAATTAGACAATGTAGATGAAATGGAAAAATTCCTAGTAATATACAAACAACCTACATTGACCCTAGAAGAAATAAAAGACCTCAACAAACCAATCACAAGTAAAGAGATTGAAATAGTCATCAAACAACTCCCCAAAATGAAAAGTCCAGGACCAGAGGTGAGTGTCAGAGGTGAGTTCTACTGAGCATTCAAAGATTTAATACCAACCATACTCAAGCTCTTCCAAAAAACTGAACAAGAAGGAACACTACCAAACTCATTCTATGAAGCCAATATCATTCTAATACCAAAACCAGATAAAGACATTACAAAAAAGAAAATTACAGACCCTTTTCTCTAATGAATACAGATGCAAAAATCCTCTGTATAATACTTGCTAATCAAATCCAACAACACATTGAAAGAATTATTCATCATGATCAAGTTGGTTTTATACCAGGCATGCAAGGCTGCTTCAACACACAAAAATCAATCAACATAATAAACCACATTAATGAATCAAAGAAGAAAAATCATATGATCTTATCGATTGATGCAGAAAAGGCATTTGACAAAATACAGCCTCCTTTTTCTTGATAAAAATACTACAAAAAAAGCATTGAAGGAAACTTTCTCAACATGATAAATGCCATATATGAAAAACCCACAGCTAACATTGTACTCAATGGTGAAAGACTGAAAGATTTCCTATTGAGATCAGGGACAAGACAAGGATGAACATTGTCACCACTGTTGTTCAATATAGTGCTAGATGCTCTAGCTAGAGCAATAAGGCAAGAAAAAGAAATAAAAGGCATCCAAATTGGAAAAGAAGAATTAAAACTTTCACTATTTGCAGATGATATGATTGTATATCTAGAAAGTCCTGAAAAATCTACAACAAAGCTGCTAGAGCTAATAAATTATTCATTAGAGTGTCAGGATATAAGATCAATACACAAAAATCAGTGGTGTTTCTATACACTAGTAATTTGTAATCTGAGGAGGAAGTCAGGAAAAAATTCCATTTACAATAGCAACTAAAAGAATAAAATATTTAGGAATAAACTTAACCTAGGATGTAACACACTTGTATTCAGAAAACAGTAATGCATTGCTAAAAGAAATTTAAAAAGACCTAAATAATTGGAAGAACATTCCATGCTCATGGTCTGGAAGACTAAATATCATCAAGATGTCAATTCTACCCAAATTTATATACAGATTCAATGCAATCTCAATAAAAATTTCACCAGCATTTTTTAAACAAATGGAAAACACAATTATCAAATTTATCTCGAAGGGTAAGAGGCCCTGAATAGCCAGAAAAACCTTAATTTTTAAAGACAAGTTGGAGACTCTCACTTCCAGACTTTAAATCATATTACCTAGGTACAGTGATGAAAACAGCATGGTACTGACATAATGATAGACACATAGACCAATGGAACTGAATTGATGGTTCAGAAACAGACCTTCACATCTATGGCCAAGTGATTTTTTAAAAAAGATTTATTTATTTATTTATTTTTATTTTAAGTATTTATCCCCCCCTTGTTGCTTGTGCTCACTGTGTCCACTTTGCTTTGCGTTCTTCTGGGTATGCTTGTCTCCCTTTGTTGGATCATCTTATTGCGTCAAGATCACCTCTTCATTTTATTCTCCTTTTGAAAGTTAACATATTTTCAGAAAGAATATATTCTCAGTTGTTTTTGTGCATGCATTCCTACTTCTACTGGGAGAGACTTACAGGGTTCTAGCACTTTCTGTGATTAGAGTGGCAAGTTTGCCTTTCTATAGTTTAGTACTAAAAAGCCTGCTTGCCCCAAAATTCAGCTTTACCAATAATAATGATGTAGTCAAGATACATTGGTATGCAGTTGATAACATGCTTATTTTTTTTTTCAATTGGTTCAGTACATGGATTCTTAATTTACCTCTTCAAACAATTGGTACCTGTTGCACTGTACCAGGGATTTGAAGAAGTTAGAAGTATAAAGTGACTCCAATTTTACAATATGTTCATAGTTTATAGTTTTTGCTTAACTTTTAACTGTTGAAATCCAGGCAGATGAATATGGATCTAAGTCTCTCATAATGTGAGATTTTAACATCAGCACTTTTGTTCACAGGTAAGTGAATAATATTATGCAGGTGCACATTCATTCCTTCAGAGGACAGGCTATGAATACTGAGCCTTAAGCAAAGGTGAACACCTCAGAAAAGCCTAAGTCTTCTGAAAAAGTGCAAGATAAGTGAGGCTTACAAAGTCCTGGGCCCTAGGGTCCTCAGCAAATGTTGGTTGGGTAGGTTGAGTGAACCTTAGCAATTAAATGAGCCTATCAAGCCCCAGCCAAATATAGTTGCAAATTAATCTGGAACTATGTAGAGGAAGCTTCACCCAAGACAGTACTGATATGGTTATAGGGAAAGGTGAATCTTTTCATATAAAGGCTTTTTAGACAATAGAGGTTGAAACAATCATTTTCTGTTTTCATCGTGTTCTTCAGCCATGTCTTTAAGAAATATTCAGTTTTAAGACTTTTAGAGCAGGCTGACTGGTCTGCTGCAAGTTGTGTGACTCTTTTATGCCGCTTTAGCACCCAGAAAGGGAACGGTGGTGAGCCTAATCTTGAATTTATGTGGCTTCCCCAAGAGTTAACTCCCCACAAATGTTGTCAGGGTGTCCTGGGATTTGTTAAGCTCTATTAGATTCCATATTCAAAACTGGAGCTGCACCTTAAAATGGGTGGTAGGTTTTATTTATTAATTAATTAAAATGAGCTCTTCTTTTTTAAAAAAGAGTATTGCTCCTTATTATATTGAGAAAGGGAAACAAATTATTGCAAGCTTAAAGACTAAAAAGATACTTTAAAGTTCTAGGCTTGAAATACTGTTTTTAGGAATCAAATCTGCTTAGGAGACTAAATGGTTTATAAATGGTATTCCAGTTTTTAAAGTCATAATTGGATCAGTAGAAAGATGGAAAAAAGATAAAGAAAGACAAACTAAGTTGAAATGAGAGATAGGGAGAGAATAGAAATCTATGTGATAGAAAATGGTCATTTAAGTCAGGAACCTGGATCCAGGAAACTATTGATAATTGCAATATTAAAGTTACTGGAAAAAAAATAGTAAGTATTCCATGTAAAGACTGAAGGCCTTAAAGAATGGGAGAGCTTAGGAAGATACAAGAATTACCAGGTCCTTGAGAAAACATGCTCAAGATATATATAGAGCAAGGACAAAGAAAGGAAGACATATTAAGGAGCAGCAGGGCAGGGCCATGATAAATCTAGTTTCAGCCCTGGATAAACAGACTCATGGGAAGATGTATTCTGGGAGGCATTATCAAAAGAAGACAGCTAAAGATTGATAAATTTTATTAATACAGTGGGATTTTGGTAGCTCTCAGAACTACTGACTTCATATTTCTCAATAGGGAAGATACCAAGATAAAAACTAGAGAATTATTTTGTTAAAACTAATAATTTGGCAAATGCAGAGAAAAAGTAAAAGAAGAAAGGCACATGTTACTATTTATTTAACATGTGATGTAGAATGAAGAGAACCAACTTCAGATAGAAGTGCTAGCAATTCAACTGAAAATTCCTTGGGGGAAGAAGAAAATGACCTAAGGCTACAAAACACAAGAGGCATATGATGCTCTTAAAAACCCCAATAAAGCAGAAGGAAATAGAGGCCTGGGTCATGTGGAAACCCAGGAAAATCACTGTTTATGGAGCACATTGTACTCACTTTACTATAGGGGCCTCTGCTCTGAACATTAAACACAGCTTTAATTCAGCAAGAATGAATGGGATAAAGGAGTCACCCCAGCTGAAACAAATGTGGACATGAGAACTTGCCTGTGTGGCAGGCTTCACACACTTGGGCAACTCCCTTACAATAGATAGTGGAAACCCCAACCATGACACAGTCATGAAAACTCCTACACTAACATCTCTTGATACAGAATTGAGTGTTAAAATAAAAATTTTAAAAACAAATAAATAATGAGGAAAAATGAGTGTTGAGGATTGAATCATATACTCCCCAAAAGAATGTTCAGGTCTAGGCTCTAGTCCTGTGTGTGTGAACCCTTTTGTAAATAGGAACTTTGAAGAGATTATTATTAATTAAGTTGGGGGTTCATTTGTGACCGGGATCTTCACAGATCCTATTTAGATGAGATCAAATAGAATCAGGGTGGGCCTTATCCACATGACTAGAGGCCTTATAAGCAGAGGAATTTTGACATGCTTGGACAGTAGAAATCTGAATTAAGAGACCAGAAAACTGTTTCCTTTCCTTTTTTTTTTTTTTTTAAATTTCCTTGTGTATATGTCACATTCCTTCAAGAAGGGAATAAGGGATCAGTTTATGCATCTCTTAGCATTCATATCAGTAGACAACTTATTACCTCCCCCATAGCAGGTATTCAATAACCAAATGCAATATATGTGGGAGGGAATGATAATGTTGGAGAAAATCTGAATCCTAGTTCCTTTTCTATCACAGTATGTTAGTAATAAAACTATCTTAACCTCAGTTTTTCTGTCAAAATATAAGAACACTAATTCCTGCTTTACTAAATGCTTTTACATTTCATTGGTAAAATGAAATTCACTTTTGGATAGAAAAGTATTTTATATATACATACATACATACATACATACATATACATATACATATATATACATACATACATATTTATATACATAAAATAACAAGGGCTGACAAACAAAATGAACATATTTTCATTAGAACCATTCATTTCTTCCATATGTAAATCTCCATAATCAATACTCACCTCCCCACAAAAACCTTTCTCAATGCTTTCTTCACATCTTTGTTTCACAGACTATATATTAAAGGGTTCAGCATGGGGATTACTGTGGTGTAAAACACTGAAGACACTTTCTTTGTTCCAGGGAGTTACTTGAAAGGGGCTTGAAATACATGAATGTGACAGACCCAAAGAAGATCCCCACAGCCATGAGATCGGAGCTGCAAGTTCCAAAAGCTTTGGACTGGCCCTCTGAGGATCGGATACCAAGAATGCTGTGGAAGATGAAGGCATAGGAGATGAAGACAGTGAGGGTGGGGACTAAGGTGTTAAACCCCACAATAATAAAAAGGAGACGCTCATTGAGATATGTGCTGGAGCAGGAGAGATTGAGGAGGGGGAGGACATCACAGAAGTAATGGCTGATGATGTGGGATTCGCAGAAGGACAGTTTCATCATGGCCCTTGCATGGGTCAAGGTAGAGAGAAAGCCCAGGAAGAAGGCAATGATGTGCAGACCCTAGAGGACATGATCACATTATAAAGCAATGGACTACAGATAGCAACATAGCAATCATATGCCATTGCTGTCAGGAGGTAACCTTTGGCTACCACAAAGACCACAAAGAAAAAGAGCTGTGCCATGCACTCAAAATAAAGAATCATATTCTTCTTCCCTAGGAAGTTCACCAGCATTTTGGGACTAATAACAGAGGATTAGCAAAGATCAATGAAGGACAAGCTACTGAGGCAAATGTACATGGGAGTGTGAAGCAGAGGGCTGACTGCAATCAGGAGACTCAAACCCATATTCCCCACCACAGTCACTACATAGATTCCCAGGAACAGGAGGAAGAGGAGCAGCTGGAGCTCTGGCTGCTGTGTTAAACCCTCTAAGATAAACTCAGTTGTTGTGGAATGATTTCCTAGGGTCATTCTTTTTTGGGGAGTTCTGTGGAAATGGAAAGTAAAACATACATCAAACTGGATCTTAACTCCTCTCCCAAGCAAAACTAGACCTGCACAAGAGAAGTTAACAGAAACAGAAAAACTGAATCACACATTTGCAACTCGTGTATTTGGCCCTGATATCCCTACCCTAACTCCCTGAAGCACCCTGAGCCTCTGCCAAGTTGACCCTAGAATTTTGATCACAAAACAAATACTTATTAACTTAGAAACCTTAAAGACCAGAATTTGGTAACAAGACTACAGTATCCTTTATGGGAAGAATTACTAATAGCCATGTGTTCACAAACAGAAGGAAGATTGATGGAAGATGCAAATTTCAATATTTTCAGTTTTCTCTCACTGTGAGGACTGTGGGTATGCCCTACAGAATCTTTAAACCAAGAGTAAAAGAAGCCTCAGGACACTGAAAATGGCACTCTTACTCTCAATTGGAGTGTTGGTGGGTGTGGGTTTGGGAGTGAGGCATCTGATTATCACAGTATGAACAAATATGTCTCTCACAGCACAGAGCAACAGTGCTCAAGGGACAGAAATACTCACATAGTGCTTCCTGGTTATGTTATGGAGCTGACACCGGCTCCACTCAGCAGGAGGACCCAAGTAAAGACAAGGATGGGGAGGGAGAATGGTTGTCCTCTGGAATCACTGACGAAGGGCAGTCTCTTGTAACTCTGGTGCCCTCTAACTGTAAAGTTTTCAACGATGGTCCTCTCAGACCCCAACCATCACCAAAATTGTCTACCAACAGTATATTACCATTCCCTCATTTGTGTGGCTCCAAACCCCAAAGAACAGGCCTTACAGTGGCAAGAAAAGTTGCTTCTGAGGCTGTATGAGAAAATTGTTGCTGATTGGGGGAAACCTTGAGCTTTTCTTAGTTCAGTGCCTTTGGTGGCTTGGCCTCTGAATCTGAAGAAATAAGAGTACATGTTTTTTTGTTTTTTTTTGTTTTTTTTTTTCCCAAAAGAAACACTGGAATCCGGTTAGTCCACACTACTGCAACTTGAAATAGCTCCCAGCTGGAGTCATTTTAGATAAGTGTATGTTTTGTCAACGTTCTAGTTATTCTATTCTCCTATTTAGAAACATTCAAAGCATTCCTGAAAAAATCCAAATTCCTTAGGTAACATTTGAGACCCATGATAATGAAGCTGCAGTTTAATTTTTAAGCTTTTTCCCCATACCCCATAACCTCACAAGCATGCTGTTCTCTAGCAATAGAGGACAATTAGCCTGTCACAAATACATAGAAAGTTTGCATACCTCTATACCTCTCAAATGCTGTTTCCGCTCCATTTTTCTAAATATCTCATTGGCATCGTTTTCATTCATCCTTCTTTACTCAACTAAAATACACCTTTTGAAATCCCTGGCACCCTCTGTGTCATATACTTTTATTTTAAAACCTAGTAGCAATACAACAGCTATCTGGTTAGCTCTCAATAAACTTCTTGCATTAGGCTTTAAGATCTTCAAAGGCAGGGACTGTATTGACTCATCTTTGTGTTGCTAATGCCTAAATCATAAATATTTTTTGGAAAAATATATTATAAACACAACCATTCCTCAAGATGGTTGGTCTGTTGCACACTTCCACTCACCATCATCTTTTTTTTTCACTCTGCTTTATTGAAATATATCACTCATACATAAAATACATAAACAATAAGTGTATAGTAATAGTTGTGAACTTACAAAACAAACATATATAACATCATAAGGGGCTCTCATACCTCACCCTACCACCAATACCTTGCATTGTTGCAAAACATTTTTATCTACTGATTAAAGAGCATCCTCAAAATATTACTACTAATCAGAGTATTTTACATTTGATGTATTTTTCCCCAACCCACCCTATTATTATTATTATATCATTTGTATATGAACATACATTAACAATAAATGTATAGTAAAAGTTGTGAACTTATAAAGTAAATATGGATAACATCATACAGAGGTTCCATATATCAATCCACTACCAACACCTTGCATTATTGTGAGACATTTATTACAAATTATGAAAGAATTTTTGTCAAAATCTTACTACTAGCTATAATCCTTATCTTATATTTGGTAGATTTCCCCCCCAATGCACCCTATTTTTTTTTTTTAATATATTTTTATGACAGAAGTTGTAAACTTACAAAACAATCTTGTACATGTGCAGAATTACCATGCAACACCCCTTTATCAACACATCACACCGTGGTGGAACATGTTACAGATTATGAGATATCAGACTATTACCAGGTCCCTAGCATACATTTGGCACATTTTTCCCATACTCCTTCATTATCAACAGAGTTCATCTTTGGCATAGATGCACAAATATTACATTGTTACAGTTAACCACAATCCATAGGTCAGTCCAGTTTTATATTCCCCATGCTTCTCCACATTCCCATCACCCTGCAATAGTGATGTACATCTGCTCTAGCTCACAAAGGGCACTCTTGCATCTGTACCATCAACCACAATTCTCATCCACCCCTGGGTTTACTGTGTTATTCAGTCCCTAGGTTATTCTCTAGCTTTCTTTCAATTGGCATCTACATCCCTAGGTTACATTTTTCAGCTATATTCCCATTTATAAATCAGCCGTTACTCACTAAAATGTGTTACCATCAACTCTATACATTTCCACACTTTTAGAGTTAAGTTAATTAAATCTTCTACATACATTAAACATCAGTAGTCCCTCTCAGTCCTCCTGTTATCTCCTTTAAGAATCCACCACCTATCACCAGGTCTTGAAGATATTTTCCTACATTTTCTTCTAGAAGATTTATGGTTCTTGGTTTTATATTTAGGTTTTTGATCCATTTTGAGTTAATTTTTATATAAAGTGTGAGATAGGGGTCCTCTTTCCTTCTCTAAGCTATGAATATCCAGTTCTCTCAGCATCATTTGTTGAATGGACTGTTCTGCCCAAGCTGGGTGTGTTTGACAGGCTTGTCAAAATCACTTGACTATAGATGTGAGGGTCTCTTTCTGAACCATTATTTTGGTTCCATTGGTCTATGTGTCTGTCTTTATGCCAGTACCTAGGTGTTTGTTTTTTTTTTTTTTTTTTTTTTTTTACCACTGTAGCTAAGTAATATGATATAAGGTCTGGAAGTGAGAGTTGTCCAACTTTGCTTTTCTTTTTTAAGATGTTTCTAGCTACTCAGGACCCCTTACCCTTCCAAATAAATTTGATAATTGTGTTTTCTATTTGTTTAAAAAATGCTGGTGGAAGCTTTATTGGAACTGCATTGAATCTGAATAAATTTGAGGAGAACTGACTTCTTAATGATATTATTCTTCCCATCCATGAGCATGGAATGTTCTTCCAATTACTTAGGTCTTTTTAAATTTCTTTTAACAATGAGTTATAGTTTCCCGAACACAAGTGCTTTAAATCATTGATTCAGTATATTCCTAAATATTTGGGTTTTATCAGTCATATTTTATTTTCACCACTTTTTTTGACAATTTTAGTTATTTTTACTGATAAAATCTTCATTTCTAGACTCTCTTCCAAGCCTCTCCTGTATTTTTTTTTCAGACTGTAGCACACCCTCTAGCATTTCTTCCAAAGCTGGTCTCTTGATTACAAACTCCTTCAGTTTCTGTTTATCTGTGAATATTCTAAACTTGCCTTCATTTTTTAAAGACATTCTTGTCAGATATAAGATTCTTGGCTGAAAGTTTTTCTCTTGCAGTATCTTAAATATATCATACCATTATCTTCTTGCCTCCATGGTTTCTGATGAGAAATTGGCACTTAATTTTATTAGGTATCCCTTATATTTTATGCATTCTTTTTTTCCTGCTTCTTTCAGAATTCTGTCTCTGGCATTTGGCATTCTGATTAGTATGTGTCTCAGAGTTTATCTATTCATATTTATTCGCATGGGAGTACATATCTATCCATGTCCAAGAGGGTTGGGAAATTTTCTACCATTATTTCTTTAAATATTTCTTCTTCCCTTTTTCCCTTCTCTTCTCTTTCTGGGACACCCATGACATGTATGTTTGCACATCTCTTGCTGTCATTTAGGTCCCTGAGACTTTGTTCAATTTTTTCCATTCTTTTCTTCATTTGTTCTTTTGTATGTTTGCTTTCATAGGCCTTTTCTTCAAGCTCACCAGTCCTCCGCTCTGCCTCCTCAAATCTGCTATTATATTATTCCAGTGTATTTTTTATTTCATTTATTGTGCCTTTCATTCCCATAAGATCTGATATTTTTCTATATATGCTTTCAAATTCTTCTTTGTGCTCATCCAATGTCTTCTTATTATCCTTAATCTCTTTAGTCATTCTTTTTAATTTATTAAGGAGATTTGTTTGAACATCTATGATTAGTTGTCTCAACTCCTTTATGTCATCTGGAAGCTTATCTTTTTCCTTTAACTGGGCCATATTTTCCTGTTTCTTTGTATGGATTGTAATTTTTAGTTGGTGTCTTGGCATCTGGCTTACTAGATGTATTTATTCTGGATGAAGTTTCTATCTTTAGTTTAGGGCTTTCTTGCCTTCTTTCCCTTGCTGGTTGTGTAGTAGGAGCCAAAGATGTAGCTAGTCCCATAAGCTGTGGAGGCTCAAACTGCCCTCATTGTCCCAAGGACAATCCCAACTTTCTCCTTTGCCAAGGGTAGGGAGAGAGCCACAGCCGTGTGTAATAATTCAAGTCATGCAGACCTAGACTGTAGTTGCCCAGAGAAACTAATGAAGCTTCAAGCCCCTTTCTCCGCTGCCTGGGGCAGGGATGGAAGCTGCAGGTATGGACAGCAATCTATGCCATGTGGGTCTAAAATGACCACAGTTGCTCTGATAGACTTCTGACTATTCAGTCTGTGTCAATCGAATGTAGCTGCAGTTACCTGGAAAGCCTGCTGCAGGGCCCACCAGCTTCCTTCCAGCTAGAGATGGGCTGAAGCCTAGGTTAGGGCTCCAGGCCAATCTGGGTGAAAGAAGCTAGTCCCTAACACCACTGTGATTTTCAGTCAGCCAGGCTTCCCCTCATGCTGGGGGCAGAGCCAAAATGGCAGTTATGGGCCTCTTTCCAACTTGGACAGGTTCAAACTTTAGCTGTTCCTAGGGTTATAATTTAGCCAGCCAGATTTACTAATCAGTAGCTGAAGTCGTTGCCCAACTGTCTCTTCTTCCCCGTTTTTGGGAAGTGGAGCTTCCAATTCCAGTGGCGGAATAGCTCCCGAGACTGTTTGTGTCTCCAGTGGAGGATCGGCACTAGCCTCTAGGGTGTGATGTGCTCTACTAATGAATCTTCTCTGCAGATGGGCAATCTCCTCCTTGCATTCTTTCAGGATGTTGCAGGATGCTCTTCTGGTCTTCTGGAGCCCACAAACAGGTGCTTTATTTTTTTAAAGATTTTATTTATTTATTCATTTATCCCCCCCTTGCTGCTTGTGCTCACTGGGTCAGCTAACCACGCTGCGGGCAGGCTTGCCTTCACCAGGAGGCCCCGGGAACTGAACCTGGGGCCTCCCATATGGTAAACGGGAGCCCTACTGATTAAGCCACAGCCGCTTCCCCAAACAGGTGCTTTAGATAGCTCTGTGTGATTGCTACCTGCCTTGTAGCACCACCTGACTCTAGAAGCTCCTTATTCTGCTACCATCTTGCTGGTTCTCACTCCATCATCTTTTAATCAAGTTAAAATATAGTTAAATTATGCTTTTTCTCCTCTTTTTAGATCTCAGATCTTCAATTATTACATATCAAACACAAATATGTAATTACATAGGATGAATTACATTCCAAAGTGTTGGGTGGTGATGGTGCAGGAAGGGACTTCAGGAGGAGGAAGGAAAAAAGCAGCACCCCTCAATAAAGGTAGGGGGGAGGGGAAGCCCTGAAAGAATTCCTCACCAAAGGCCAATTTCAGAGGAGAGCACATGGAGTTACAATCTATTCTTCGGCCAAAGGTGGTGGTGGTGTGAGGGGGCAGGTAGTACAATGGTTTGGAAGGGGGGAGTCATTTAAGACTTAAAAAAAGAAACTGGGGGTGCAGATGAAGCACCCCCACACACCCAGCAGTAGTCCCACAGGCTGCAACCTGAAACCTTCACATCTAGTCTAATAAACCACCCCAATCTGGAGGGCTGTTGCAGGGAGGGAGGGAAGGAAGAAGTAGGAGGAAGAGATGGGGTAGAAGGCAGAGACTGAAGGCCATGTAATCAGCAGCAAGGTGTGATTGTGTGATGTGTCTTTTCACAGTTGAGTTAGATGTGCCCTACCAGTTATGATGGGAACCAATTTAAATATACTTTCTTGATCCCAGAAGTTCAACCACGTGGACAGTGGTTACACTTGACAGTATGATTTGTTATAGCACAACTTATATATTTCAAATGGACAAAAAAATTAGTAGTATTTACAGTATCTTAAGATAAAATGCCTTTGAATGGGAGATTCCTTTCCAGTACTTTGAGGTCTACAAGACTTATCTAGAAAATTTACTACTGTGGAAAATGAAGACTGCTTAAATTGAATGGGGTGGCAGGAGGGCCTGTGGTTTTCCTTTTTGATTAATTGCTGTAACACTGTCCTTCAGGTGGCTGAAGGGGTTTCATATTTTCTTTAGACATCATTAGGCACCAAAGCTCTTGTAGGACAACTTTGATGCTATATGAATTCTGCCATTTTGCTAGCACTAATATGGCTCTTGGGTCCACCAACCCATTAGAACTATTAACTCCATTCATATTAATTTTTGTTACAAATCTTACAAAAGGGATGATTCTGGGTATTTAGGTCCACATTCTATTTTAAGGCTGTATATTCAGTTTTCATAAATTGTTCTTGGAGGCCCAATTATCATCCCTGTCCATCTTGTGTCATGTCTCCATCATCTTCTAGACCCCAGCTAACTGTGCCATTTCTTACTCCTTTCTGGCCTTCTTCGAGTTCTTCCAGTAGTCGGAAATTGAGAGGGACTTTTACTCCCGAGCCCGTGGTGGCTGCCATCTTGCGTCGCTGTCACTCAGGTGTTTGATTTTTATGAAATAATTTGCCAGGGGAGGCATTTATGGGTCAAAGATTTTGTGTTTTTTTCTTTAAATAAATGATGGTAGATTGATTTCCAAAAACCTTTAATAATATTAATTTTTGATAGCAATACATATGCATGCTCTTTTACCTGCATCCCCACTAACACTATATATCTTTTTTTGCTAGTGTGCTTAGTTTTACATGTTGCTATTTTAATTTTCCTTTGTGTGTGTGTTTTCTAGTGAAATTAAGCTTATTGTCATATATTTTTGACCATTTGGATTTGTTCTTTTAACTGTCTATCCATGTCTTTTGCTTATTTTTCAATTGAGTTGTTTATGCCTTTCTTATCAATTTGTAGATATTCTTTATCTACTATGCAAATTAACCTTTTGTTAATTTGATCTTTTTTCAAATCTGTTGTTTATGTATTGATTTTATTTATATCTTTGCCAAACAGATATTTAAATCTTTAATTAAATGAATATATTTGACTTTCTATTTATAACTTTTAAATTTTCAGTTTGATTAAGATGATTTCCTTAAATGAAAATGTAGAGAAACCATGAAGAGAAAATAAATTCCAAAGGTGCCTTGAAGATGTGCAGATGCAAAAGAAGGAGGGATATTTACAGCTGCTCTCCATGATTGGTAAAGCCTGATGTACATGAAAAAAATCATCACATATCTTTTCATTCTTCTGATACAACCACCAACATTACACACCTAGATCAGTCTGTAGTATAGTCTATTTCCCTGTATATGACCCTCTGGAAGTTTATAGTGAACATTTGTGCATTGAAAAGCTTTGAATATAAATCAAAGGCTTCTTTCTGCTAGTAATAAATCTATTGAACTTTACCTCAATACTTCCCATACTTATCTGATAGCAAAAAGGTTAAAGATTAAGTAAGCTTAACAGCAGAGAAAAAACTTATCAACTAGTCAACAAATCAGTGGAAAGGCTTTGGTGTCAAAGCAGAATTATTTCAAGGGCTAATTGGACCAGTTTGCAAATTTAAGCAACTTTGGAAATATGCAAGTCCTGAAGCAGCTTTTAGCTATTAAACTAAATTAAAAAGAATTTATTTTTCATTTGTTGAGGTGACCTCACTTTTTTTTTTTTTTTTTTTTAGCCAAATGCTGGACCCAAAATAATTCCTCCTCCTGACCAACCCCCTTACGGAAGGGACCCTAGCTGGGCCCGTGGAAATTAATCAAGCACGTCCCACTTTCCGGACTCCCAAGGTTAGCTGAAGCTCTGATGTTAGTCAGTGAGGAGTGCTAAAGATGGCGGATTCCGCCCCTTCTGGCGCCGAGCTCCAGCGTCACCGGGCTGCTCAGTAAATCAGTTTGAGTGCAGATTCACGTGTGCTCTCAGCCTGGTGCTGCTTCAGTTCGGCTTATCTGCTCCCCAAAGCTATGGGGCGGTGCAGGCATCCAGATCAATGTCTAAAAATACAAAATACCCTTCCCTGTCTTCCAACCGAACCCTCCCTTTTTTGGGTAGTGTCCCTTCCTCCTGGCTCCACCGCGGCCCGGGTCTTATCCCTGGGTGGCTAGGGAAATCATCTCCGTTTCCCGACCAAAATCCCCCCTCCGGTTCACTGGGTGCTGATTAGCTCGTTTGCTCTGTTCACACAAGGTCCAAGGGGCGCCAGGCAGCCAGATCCCCAGAAAATAAAACTTTTTCGCCCCACCTGCAGCTCCAAATGACTGTTTTATTTTTTTTCCCCTAACCCCGGGGCTCAGCCGCCTGTGCCAACCTCCACCGGCAGCCTCAAAACTCACCAATCTCCACCGTTCGGTCCACGCCGCCGATCCGCGCAGATAGATGTCCCAAGCTTCTCACTCCACGTGTGCACAGCACAGACCCCCGGGCAGGACCCTGTCCCCAATCCGCCTTGCTCTGGGAGCTTGCAGTGTGCGCCCTCCTACACTAACGCCATCTTGGCCTTAATCATCAATACATTTTAAATAAATAAAATCCCATGCTAATATCACTCTCTTGGTTGATTATAGTATCTAGACTAAGGAAGGATTACAATTAAGCTACAAGGGGTTTAATAAAATATTTTAGAAAAAGTGAGAGAGAGAAGTTGAATCAAATGTGAAAATAAAGAAATAGTATGTGTTAATAATTGCTAGGAAAAGATATATGTAGCTAGTGATTGCAGAGAGAGGAATTCTCAGAGGTGATTTTTGAAATGAAATGAGTACCAAAAACGATAGTAGTGAAAGTAGAGTAAAAACATTTTTTCCACCCAGAGGCCACATAAGGGATTACAACTGAATATAAATTAAGAGAGGATCTGAAAATTTGTTTGGTCATGGGCTAATGTTAAGTGTTACCATTTTCAGAATATTTCTGAAGTTAGCTATATTTCTTCAATAAATCCTCCAGGCAAAACCTTGAACTCAAATATACTTATTTTCCAGCTATTAAAATGATAGAAATTTACACAAAATTGGTATGAGTTCTTTAAGATTACATTTTATTGCTAACACTCACCTGAAAGTAAAGTACAAGGAAGGGAGACTAAAGAAGGGTGAGGAAATATTATGTTATGTCCTACTACCAACCAAACTGAGAAGGTAATTGGATAAACATAAGTTTATAAAAATACATATGCTAATTTCTTTCCTCCTGTTCATTTTCTGTGTTTTTTTTTTTTTTTTTTAATTATTTGCCTTCAGTTCTCCACATCCATAGCAAATTACCAAAAAATGTTGAACTCAACCACAGTGCTGGAATTCCTGCTTACAAGATTTTCTGATGTGTGGGATAGAGCCTTACATGCCATGCTATTCCTACTGATATACTTGGCTATCCTGATGTGGAAATTTTTCATTGTTACAATAGCCACCCTGAACCAGAGTCTTCATACCCCCATGTACTTCTTCCTTAGGAATCTGTCTGTCTTAGACATATGTTATATTTCTGTTCACTATCCTCAAGGCATGTGTCATCTTCCTGCTTGACAACAGAGCAATCTCCATGGTTGGATGTGCTGCTCAGATCTTCCTTGTGTTTTTGTTTCCTTGTACAGAACTGCTGTTGCTCACCATCATGGCCTGGGACCACTATGTGGCCATCTGCCAGCCCATCCACTACCCTGTGATCATGAACTCTCAGGTCTGTGTCCTGATGACTCTGGCCTCTGTAGTCAGTGGTCTGGCCTATTCAAGATTCCACACTGGCAACACATTCTGGCTGCCCTCTGTCAGTTCAACATGGTCCATCAGTTCTTCTGTGATGTGCCCTCTCTACTGAAACTCCTGCTCTGACACCTTAAGAAATGAAATTTTAATTCTTGTCTCAGCAGTGCTGGTTGCTGGTGGCTACTTTGCCTCCATCACCATTTCTTATATTCACATATTGTCTACTGTGCTCAAGGTTCCAACCAGGGGAGAGTGAGGAAAGGCTTTTTCCACCTGTGTCCCTCACATCCTCATGGTGACTTTCTCAGTTCAGGTGCTGCTGTGTATGTGAAGCCAACCTCCAGCTCACCCACAATTCAGGACATGATCACCTCTGTGTTCTATTCTATAGTCCCTCTTTTCCTGAACCCTATAATCTATAGTCTTAGAAACAAGCAGATAAAGAAGACTGTAAGGAGGATGATGAACAGAAAGCTTTATTGAGGAAAATAAGATAATTATTGCAAGAAATCCCCACTTTAATAAGGTAAGCTGAAAATGCCTCAAAGTTCAGCTTTTTTGTCTATTTCCAACTTTAAGAGCCATGACTTGAATTTGCAGGGATAGTGATTATATTATGTGTTAACATAGTAACAAATATATTTTGAGATTTTTCCTTCAAAAATGTATATTGTCTCATATCTGATCTATCACTGCAAGGAGTGCTATTTCCCTTTTTCTCCTTTAAGCTTAGAGTGTCCTAGAAAGTATAAACTATACATTAACTTATTTTATCATTTTGTGCCTTTAGAAGGGACACAAAATTATTTATTTACTATGTAAGTTTAAATATTCCTGAAATATATATATAATAGCATCTGAAATCTGACCATAAAATAACTTTTAAGATTTTGTTCTGGATAACATGTAAGTACCTGAGGAAAGTGGGGTTGGTAATTAAGCTCAAACATAAACATATTTCATAATGTGGAAGAATAAATTTTAAATAAGCATTACTTTTGTTCAAATAAAAAAAATATATTACAGAATTGTAAATTACTTGTATGTTTAGAAAGTTTAGGTTTAAAACTTTTTGTTGATGGATTTTAAGTTCTTCATACCACAAGTGAGGTAAATGTTTCCTATTTCTACTTTATGGTATTCCTCAATCTACCTATCAATATGTTGTGATGATTAAGTGAGATTGTCTGTTATATTGAATGTTTTTTATATACTTATATATTAAGTCCTATAATCCATATATAACCTTTGGCTTAGGAGCAGAACTTTCTAATGACTGACAAATGGTTTGCCATATTGAATAAATAAAATTTCAAAACATATTTATTTTTCACAGACAATCACTAAAATATTACAGTTTTTGGTTTTGTAAATTGGGGCCACAATTGCCACTCATTTAAATTAGCACTATCTCTCTCTATGATCTTGTCTGCACACTTTCTTATTATATACCATTTGCATTAAAGATATTCTGAGTATGTTCCATCACATATGAATGGGCATTTATATATTATCTATTTTTGTAATTGTAGAAATATATTGCTGTAAAAAAGGGAATTGTATGTTGTATATATATTACTAGAATATTTTTTAAAAACAGCATAGGACTATAGAACACAATGAACCCTAATGTAAACTATGGAATATAGTTAATACTACAATTGTAATAATATCTTTGTATCAATTGTAACAAAGTTAGCACAGTAATGCAGTTTTGATAATAGGATGATATATGAGAGCTCTGTGTTTTCTGCATGGTTTTCTTTAAACTTATAACTTCCCTAATAATAAAAATAGGGACATGTCCAGACACTAAACAATAAGATCAACAACAAAAAGTATTGTGTACCTGGTAATGTGTAAATACTAATATAATTTACAAGCCAATTTGAATTCCAATACCATATAGCAAATAGCCATCATTTCCTTTAAAATTTTGAAAGCTTATTTTGAAATATTTATTCAAATGAATTGGCATAATGTTGTAAATACATAATTATATAGCATGGCACTCTATAAAACAAACATTAAAAGAAAATGGGGAAAAACAGTAACAAAATTAAAATGTTTAAGATATGGCATACTCCAACTTACAGAACAAAGTAAAAAGTAAGTATTAATATAAACTTTGAGTAGGTAATTTATCAAATTCCCCAAATTTGCATTCATAGGACACTATATCCTAAATATGCAATATACATTTTCTTTAAAATTTACTGAATTATACCATAAGGAAGTCTGCATCAATTACAAAATAATAAAAATGTAGAGTCTGCTTTTTGTGTTCAGGTATCAAAATAAAGAGTGAGGTAATGCATTCTCTGTTTCTAATGATCATATATTTATATTTCCTAGCAGTTTTATAATTTTGCCTCATGTACTTTGAAACTTTTTTTTTCTTTTTGGTTTGCTAATATTAAGTACATTTATCTTATCTTCTTTTATCAATATGGAGTAACATTTCATATAGCTTGTAATAACCTTTGCTCCAAAGTCTACCCTTTCCATTATTAATCTAATGACTATAAATTTTAAAAATTTGCATCACCATGAATATCTTTATGTATCTTTTACTTTTAACCTATTCAGGTCTTTATATTGAAGTGAAATTCTTGAAGGCAGCATAGAATCTCAGGACCTGCTTTTTAAATTTGTCACAGATTCTCTGCCTTTTAATTATAGTGATTTCTTACTTAAGTTAATTGTAATTATTGATGTGTTTAAGGATTAAATTTATTGTACTGTTTTTTCTTTGTTTCCTTTTTTACCATCTATACTTTGTTCTCTACTTTCTATTTCTGCCTTATTTGGATTGATTAAGTATACTTCATGTTCTTATTTGTTTTTAATCTGATGTTGTTTGTTGAATTAGAGCTTATATTATGCATATTGAACTTATCTCTGTCTTCTTGTCACTTTATATAAAGTGAAGAAGAAAAACTGTCATATATTTTCTTATATTTTTTTACCATATCTGGTTCTCTCATTTCCTTGTGTAGGTGCATATTTTTAAAACATCTCATTGTATTTTTCCCTCAAAGATTTTCTTTAATATTTTATGGTACAAAATTGCTGGTTTTAATTTTTTTAGCCTCTATAGATGAGTGCAATCCAGAAAAGCTCTGAAACAAAAATTAAAACTGGGAACTGACATAAATCCTTGTCTTGTACAAGAGGACAAAGAGAAAGATAGCCTTTAAATTACATTGGAAAGTCCATCAGGCATTGTTAACTAGAATTACAGTAAACCCCCCCAAAGTTTGGCATCCATGCAGCTCAGTTAAATTGAAATAAATATAGGACGATTCTCTGCTAGAATATTTAGTCTGAGTGTTAATTAAGAACAAATTAAATGTACCACACTAATGAAAGATGTTAATGGAGGAAAGTGTGGGAGGAGGAGGGAGTGGGGTCTATGGGAAATCCCTATATTTTAGATATAACATTTATGTAATCTAAAGCTTCTTTAAAAATAAGGGGAAAACAGAATAGATTAGAGACTGATATTGCTCAAGAAGACAAATTTCATGCAAGCTTTCATATCAGGTAGATGGTGGTGTAAAATTGAAATCTACCAGCCATGAACTATAGAAAAAAATCCAGGTGATTTTCTCTGAGGAAACTCACAATATTAAAAAAAATATTCTTTTTTTTATTTCTGTCCTCCCTGCTGATTTGTTTCTGTTCACATTCACATCCCTGCTTTCCCTTAACTCAGACATTCAAGTGACCTGATATTTCAATATTGGTCTTAGTATCCTCATTCACTCTTTGATAAAAAATATCTGTTTTTATCATTAATTTAAGATTTGGTAAATCAGTCAAATCAAATATCATATCTGTATTGATTTTCCCTTGGTAGCCACTCAAGTCCCTTCATTACAAGATCCTTAAAATGATATATATATATATATGTATATTTATTAATAAACCACTTTTTTATTTTTAAAAATTGTCATCTAGTCTTTCTTTTTTACTTATTCATTTAATTTACATGTTAAACATTTTCATGTGTTTCTATATTTTTCTGTTTCTATATAATTAGGTTTTATTATTAATGCCTGCATAATATTCCATTATGTTGATTTATGGTAACTTACTTAAACACTTCCTTATTGCAGGATACATTAGCTGTATCATTTTATTCTTTATTAGAGAAGTACAAAAGTGTTAACATATGGTAGCACATGGGAATCCTGTGTATTATGCATGATCATTGTATAAATCTATTAATATTTGATTAAGTTAATCCAGATGCTAAGTAGCTCTTTAGATGGCAAACACAATAAAAATGATGAGAGCCAGAAGTCTAAAACCCTACTCTGTAACACCTTGAATAAGTGCTTCATGTCTGCAGTAATATAACATCTGTGGACCTTTATGTAGGAGCTAGGCATTTAACCATATTTTCAAAGAAATAGAGCATACAGAGCAGTTATGGAAATAATGGTAGTCATTTGAAATCTCCCTCAATTTTAAAAACCTTACAAGAAAGTCTCACTAATAAAGCAAAAGTATTGATTCTTTTTATTTCTATCAGCTTCATATCTTACTACTATAAATCTAGGCACCTGATAACAGAAGACTCTTTTGAGTGATATGAAAACTATAGAATTGGAAAATACCATAGAGCTATATTGCCCATAAACATATTATTCTTCCCACAATGGACACTGTATTGCACAAAAAGCCTATATGCTGCTCTTTACAACAGGACTTTTAAATTTGTTTCTCAGTAAATTGATGCCTGGCTGCATATTATCTCTGAGAAAATCCAACCTCTACTTGGATCACCCATTTGCCCAATCAGCAAAATAGATTTTTAGATATCTTATTCAAGAAGGAGAAAAACTGAGCTTCAGTTTATAAATCAATAATTTAGCCAAAGGAATATTGGAACTTTTTAAAATCTTAAACCACCTTCAGTCCAAACATTACAAAAGTCATAATAAGTGGAAAAAATCCTACATGTTTAGAATTTGACCGGTGTTTAAGATAATGCCACAAACACCATAAAACTATCCCTCAATAAGAACATGAAATCAAACAGGTGCTGGCTCAAAACATCAAAACTCCAGATATAACTTTGACCTCTTAAGATGGAAATCTTAAGATGTGAAATCTTAGGGGAAAACCTACTAATATCACCACAGAATTTCTCTGGTTCCTTCTATATTGCTAAGTGACCTAGGAAATAAGATTTTAGAACAAAAATAGATAACTTACCTAATAACAGCACATCTAATTCTGCTCTTTCTTAGCATTGAAAGTGGAATCTGTCTTCCCCTTAATCTGATATAAGCATGCTTGATTCATGGATTATATAGAACTAGAATATTAATGCTTAATTCATGTCCTTTATTTTCACTCTTTCACAGTAGTCCAAAGTGTGATATTTAGTTTTTAAAATGTTATTGCATAGCCACTGTCCCATTTAATCAATTATTCAACAAAGACTAGATGAAAACCTGATACTTAGAGTGGCTTAAATCACAAAAGAAAATTTGATGTTCACTGAAGGCATAGAAAACAGTGGTGCAGGTCTGAATTGATCACTTTCCTAGACTGAGATTAGCGATATTTCAGTTCAGGATGGTTACACTGAAAACCAAATCTTTTGCATAAACATAATTATGTGCTCCTACAAGCCAATAAATAATTTCATTGTTTGTTTCAGGAAATTCCTCTAACTCAATATATCTGGACATACATTAAGTTCTTTTAAGCAAATAGGCATTTTTATGAAGAAAAGAGTTTGCTCATTAGGACTTTCCATCCTCAGAGTACCAGTTTTAAGGGCTGATCTAAAGACATTTGACACCTTTGTCCCCCAATATTAAGAAATTATGCTGTCAGCATTATCCAATCAAAAACAAGTCCAAGGGAGGAGCAGCAATATGGCATCTGTTTAACTGGGCGCATACCATCTCTCTCAGAAAAAAAAAAAAACACAGCTGAGTAGAGGCCCCGAATAGAGAAACTTGCCTTCAGAGAGAGCAGGGTTAAGCAATTGATTAGTCCCATGGTGAAAACTATCAAAATTTCAACTATCCTAAGTGAAGTGGGCACTAGGAAGCACTCAATAGTTTTCCAAGATCCTATTTAGGGTCCCCTGGGAGGAGGGGGTTTCTGGAAGAGGGTTGAGAGTCATTTTTCTGTGGTGAATTCACTCACCAGGATCGGGTTTGAATTTCAAAAGGTAACTCAACCTGACCAGGAAAGATGAAGGGGGATGTGCTGACAGACTCACACAGGCTATTGCATCCTGCTACTCTGGGAGAGAAAGCAATAAGAAAAGAAAGAGTTCAGGGACAGACTCCTAAGCAGCAGGAATCAAACCAATTGCAAAGAGTCAAATCTGCCCAAGGGAAAGTGACTGGATAGCTATCTGAAGAGCTAACTGACCCCACAAAAAAGTTTTGCCCAGTGGAGGAGTTCCTGCCTTGAATATAGAAGGTCCCTAGTCTGATTCCTGGCTCCTCTAGGAATAGTGACCCACGAGGATATCAAACATTCAGCTGATGCTTTAGGACAGTGTATTAGTCAGCCAAAGGGGTGCTAATGTGAAATACCAAAACTGGGTTGGTCTTTATTAAGGGTATTTATTTGGGGTAGAAGTCTACAGATATCAGGCCATAAAGCGTTAAGTTTCTCTCTCACCAATTTTCATTGCCACGTGTTGGAGCAAGACAGCTGCCGGCATTTGCCAGGGTTCAGGCTTCTGGGTTCCTCTCTTCCCAGGGCTGCGTTTCTCTCCGGGCTTAGCTCCTGTTTCCTCCACAAGGCCAGCTGTAGACGATCAGGCAAACGGCTTGCTTCTCTTCTCCTGGGGCCTTCTTTCCAACATCAAAACTCCTTCTCAAAAGACTGCTTCAACTTTCCTTTGCCTTGCCTTTTATATTCAATTCCCCACCCACCAAAGGGTGGGGCTCAATGCCCTAATTTTAACCTAATCATGCCCAGATTAACAGATCAGTTTACAAGCATGATTCAGTTATATTTTTGGAATTCATAATTACATCAAACTGCCACAGACAGGGAAAACATAGACATTATTTTTGTATTAGCTTCTCTTGAGTCTCTTATTCTTCCAAAAAATGTTACTTCTCTTTTAAAATTTAACTTAGTTTAATCACTAAAACCCACTTCAAAACCTACAGAGGTCAGGCTGTAGGATAATTGATTGATGAACACCAGAAGCCTGAGAAGCCTCTCAGGGTCCTAGAAGGAAGGGTGTTTTTCCTTAGTTATTGTTTGCTTGCATGTGTGTTTGTTTTTTCTCTTGTTTTACTTTCCTATTTCTCTCCCACCCCTCTTTTTTTTTTTTAATTAGGTGCCACTAGCTTATTTCTTGTTTGCTGTGTTTCTTCTTCCTTGATTTCCCCTTTTCTGTGTATACCAATTTTGTCTAACAATGCTACCTCTTTTCCTTCCTTCATCTTTCTATCTTCCACTTTCTGTTGTTCTTACATTCCACAACTCTTTGTTTAGTCCTCAGTTTTTCTGGTTTTTATTTCTATCTCATCTATTTGCTTTTCTTTTATTACATTTTTTCTTTTCTTCTTTTATTTTTTCCTTCCCTCTCTCATCAGCATTCTGGCCTTTTTATTCATTCTACATATTTTTCTCTATTTAGTTTCCCAGCTTATTGTTGGTTCTCCATTTTTTATTACCATGACTTTACACTGCTTACATGAGTTAAATATTCATTTTCCTAGGTCTTATATGGTTCATTTTCTTTTACTATTATTATTACTATTATCTGCTTTCTTTTTTTTACCTCTTTTGCTTTCTGACCCTAATATTTTTCTCTCAAAGAGAACATAGACCAAAGCAAATAAACAGAATAAAAGGAACAATGCCTCAAAGAGAAAACTTAACACACATTCAGAAATAGCAACTAAATAAAATCCTAGAGTAGACAAAGAAGCTAATCAACTGAAAAAAACCCATCAAGATAAAAAGATAACCAGACAGCAGCAAAAAACTACAGATCATACCAAGAAACAGGAAGACAAGACATTGCCCAGTCCAATGAACAAAGTGAAAACCAGGAAGAGATGCTGAACATCAAACAACTAATCAAAGCTGTCAAAACAAATATTATGAACCAACTTAATGAACTGAAGGAAGAGATTAAAGATATTAAGTAAACATGGGGAGAACATACTGAAGAAATTGCAAACATACATTAAAAGATGATGGTAAGTCCATTGAGGGTGGTGGGCCGCACTTGTGGGAGATGTTTGTGTGGGATGTGGTGGGAGGTGTGGGAGGTGGGCAACATGGGAAAAAAAAAAAACTAAGTAAATTACTTGTGTAATTGGCTGCTAGGCACTTGTTTTCACTTACAATAGAAGCCAAAGCACTGGTTTTACCTAATGCTCTGTGAATGCAGTAGCTTTTTCTGTTTTGAATTCTAAGAAAGTTACTTGTGTGATTTGCTGGTATTTATTCTCATAGTCAATGCCAAAACTTTGGTTTTACCTAACACTCTATGACTGCAAGAGGGCCTTCAGTTTTGAAAACTAAGCAATTATTTGTTTAATTGGCTGCTATGCATTTGTTTTCACTTACAATGTCAATATGCTGATTTTACCTAATAATCTGAGAATGCAGTTGTTTCTTCAAGTTGTGAAAACTAAGCAAATTACTTTTTCATTGGGTGCTTTGCATTTGGTTTCACTTACAATCAGTGTCAAAATGGTGATTTTACCTAACTCTGTGAATGCAGTTGTTTCTTAGTTTTGAAAACTAAGTATGTTATTCTTTCAAAAAAAAAAAAAGATAATGGTAGTGAGGGTGATGAATGGAAAAATCCAAGAAATAAAAAATACACTGGAAGCACAACAGCAGTATTGAATAGGCAGAGAAAAGAATTAGCAATGTGGAAGGCAGTGCATCAGAAATCAAACAGAGATTAGAACAGATACATAAAAAGTACAAAAAAATCCAGCAGGGAATTAGGGATTTGAATGCACAAATATATGCATTATAGGCATCTCAGAGGGAGAAGAGAAGGGAAAGGGGACAGAAAGAATGTTGGAGGAAATAATAGCTGAAAAATTCCCAACCATTTTGAGGAAGATGGATTCACATGTCCAGGAAGCATAACGTAAAACAAACAGCATAAATCCTAACAGGCCTACTCAAGACATGTACTTGTGAAATGGTCCAATGCTCAAGATAAAGAGAAAATACTGAAGGCAGCAAGAGAAAAGAGAACCATCACATACAAGGCATACAAGGGAAGCTCAATAAGATTAGGTGCTAATTTCTAATCTGAAAAGGTAGAGGTAAGAAAGCAGTGATATGACATAGTTAAGATCTTAAAAGAAAAAAAAAAAAAAAAAAAAAAAAAAAAAACACTTCCAACCAAGTATTCTGAATCCAGCAAAGCTGGCACTCAAAAATGATGGAGAGTTCAAAATATTCACAGATAAACAGAAATTAAGAGAGTATGCTAATAAGAAGCCTGCCCCTCAAGAAATATTAAAAGGAGTTCTGAAAGTTGAAAGGAAAAAACAAGAGAGAGAGAGAGTTGGAGGAGAGTGTGAGAACAGCAACAACAACAGAAAGAGAAATAAAAATAACATATGACATACATAAAACCAAAGATAATATGGCTAATGTAAGTAGTTCCTTGAGAGCAATAACACTGAATGTTAATTGATTAAACTCACAGTCAAGAGACACAGATTGGCAGAATGGATAAAGAAATATAACACATCTATATGCTGTCTATAAGAAACCTTATTTAGACCCAGGGATTCAAGGAGGATGAAACTGAATGGCTGGAAAACAATAATATAGAAAACAGTAACAAAAAAATGGGTGGGAGTAGTTATACTAATATTGGACAAAATAGACTTCAAATGCAAAAATATTGTAAGAGACAAAGATGAATACTATATGTTAGTAAAAGGGGTAATTCTTAAAGAAAAAAGAACAATCACAATCATTCATGCACCTAACCAGGGCGACTCAAAACGCTTGAGGCAAACACAGGAAAAAATAATGGAGAAATAGATGCCTCTATAATTATAGTGGGGGAGTTTAATATACCAATATCACCATTAGACAGAACAGCTCAACAAAGAACCAATAAAGAAATGAAGACTGAATAATACATTAGAGGACCTGGACCTAATAGAGATATACAGAACACTAAATTCAAATACAGCCAGACACACATTCTTCTTGAGAGCACATGGATCATTATCCAAGATAGACCACATACTAGGTCACAGAAAAATTCTCAATGAACTCACAAAGTTTGAAATTATAAAAAATAATTTCTCTGACCACAATGGAATGTAGCTGGAAATCAGTAAGGGCCAGAGAACCAGATTGGGCACAAAAATATGGAAGTTAAAACACTCTTAGACAAACAGTGGGTCAAGGATGAAATTTCAAAAGAAAACAGTAACTACCATGAAACAAATGAAAAAGACAATACAACATATCAAAACCTGTGGGATGTAGCAAAAGCTATACTGAGAGGGAAATTCATAGCCATAAATGCGTATCTCAAAAAAGAAGTAGGAGTTAAAATCGAAGATCTAACTGCATGCCTGGAGGAATTAGAAATAGAACAACAAACTAATGCCAAAGTAATTGGAAAGAAGGAAACAGAGAAAATTATAGCTGAACTAAATGAAATAAAAAATAAGGAAAGAATGGAAAAAATAAAACCAAAATCTGATTCTTCGAGAAGTTTAATAAAATTGACAAACTCTTAGCTAGACTAACAGAGAAAAAAAAAGAGGGAAGATGCAAATACACAAAATGAGAAATGAGGAAGGAGATATCACCATTGACCCCATAGAAATAAAGAATATCATCAGAGGATACTTTGAAAAATTATATGCAAACAAGAAAGATGATTGAGAGGAAATGGAATGATTCCTGGAAATACACAAGCAGCTTACAATGAAAAAATAAGAAATTGATGAACTCAACAGCCCAATCACAAGTAAAGAGATAGAATCCGTCATCAAAAACCTCCCCACTAATAAGAGCCCAGGACTAGATGGTTTCACAGTTGAATTCTACCAAACATTCTGGAAAGAACTAACACCAATCCTGTTTGAACTCTTCCCAAAAATAGAAGTAGAATAAACAATGCCTAACTCATTCTATGATGCCAACATTACCCTAATATCCAAGCCAAACAAAGATGACACAAGAAAGGAAAATTACAGACCAATCTCTCTAATGATCTTAGATGCTAAAATCCTCAACAAAATACTTGCTAATCATATTCAACAACACATCAAATGAATTATACACCATGACCAAGTGGATTTCATCCCGAGGATACAAGGATGGTTCAACATAAGAAAATCAATCAATGTAATACACTACATAAATTTATTGAAAGAAAAAAAAAACACATGGTCATCTCTATAGACACACAAAAAGCATTTGACAAAATACAGCACCCTTTCCTGATAAAAACCCTGCAAAAGATAGGAATATAAAGAAACTTTCTCAACATGATAAAGGGTATATATGAAAAACCCACAACTAACATCATATACAATAGTGAAATCCTAAAAGCTTTCCTTCTAGGATTGGGAACATACAAGTATGCCCACTCTTACTTCTTCTATTTAACATTGTCTTAGAAGTACTTTCTCAAGCACTGGCAAAAAAAAAAAAGATATAAAAGGCATCCAAATTGAAAAGGAAGAAGTAAAAATTTCACTTTATTTGGTGACTGCATGATCCTATACATAGAAAGCCCTGAGAAATCTACGACAAAGCTTCTTGAACTTACAAATGAGTTAAGGAAAGTTACAGATTATAAGATCACTGTGCAAAAATCAGCATTTCTGTACACCAATAATGGACAAGCTGAGGAAAAAATCAAGAAAAAAACACTATTTACAATAGTAACTAAAAAAATCAAATGCCTAGGGAAAATTTTAACTAAAGCTGTAAGTGACTTATACACAGAACACTACACAACACTGTTAAAGGAAATCTAAGAAGACTTAAATAAATGGAAGAATACTCCCTGTTCATGGATAGGAAGACTAAACATCATTAAAATGTCTATCCTACCTAAATTAATCTAGAGATTTAATGCAAACCCAATAAAAGTAACACATCATTTTTTAATGAATTGGAAAAACTATGAAATTTATTTGGATGGGCAAGAGGCCCTGAATAGCCAAAGACATATGGAAAAAGAAAAATGTAATAAGAGGAATCTCTATCTGACTTTAAAATATACTACAAAGCTACAGTGGTCAAAAGTGCATGGTATTGATGCAAGGATAGACATACTGACCAATGGAACTGGATTGAGAGTTCTGATACAGATCCTCACATATAATGTCCTCTGATATTTGACAAGGCCACCAAGCCTACTTGGTGAGGGAATTTGGAGAGAATTTCCTCTTCAACAAATGGTGCTTGGAGGACGGACATCCAAATCCAAAAGAATGAGAGAGGAACACCATCTCACACCTTATTAAAAAATCAACTCAAGAAGGATCAAAGATCTAAACCTAAGAGCCAAGACTATAAAGTACTTTGGAAGATAATTTGGGAAGCATCTACAGGACCTTGTAATAAGAAATGGCTTCATGAACTTCACACCCAAAGCAGAAGCAGTGAAAGAAAAAATAGATGAATGTGATCTCCTCAAAATTAAAACCTTTTGCACCTCAAAGGAGTTTATCAAGAAGGTGAAAAGGCAGCCTACCCAATGGGAGAAAATATTGGGTAACCAAATATCTGATTGGAGTCTCATACCCAACATATATGAAGAAATCCTATATCTCAAAAATAAAAAGACAAAAAAAAAAAAAACATTTTAAGAAAAGGGCAAATGATTTGAACAGACGCTTCTCCAAAGAAGAAATACAAATGGCTATAAAGCACATAAAAGATACGCAACATCACTAAGGTATTAGGGAAATGCAAATCAAAACTACAATGAAATACCATCTTACACCCATTAGACTGGCAGGCATTTAAAAAATAGAGGACTACAAGTTTTGGAAAGGATGTGGAGGAATGGGAACCCTCATCCACCACTGGTGGGAATGTAGAATTGTCCAGCCATTGTAGAGGACAGTTTGGCAGTTCCTCAAAAAAACCAACTATAGATCTGCCCTATGATTCAGCAATTTCACTGTTGGCTATATACCCAGAAAAATTGAAAGCAAGGATCCGAACAGATATATTCACACCAATGTTCATAGAGGCATTATTCACTATTAACAAAAGTTGGAATCAACCCAAATGCCCATCAACGGATGAATGCATAAACAAAATATGGTATATACATAAATGGAATATTACTCAGCTGTAAAAAGGAATACAGTATTAATATATGGGATAACATTGATGAATCTTGAGGTCCTTATATTGAGTAAAGCAAGCCAGGCATTGAAGGACAAATATTTCATGACTTCTCTGATATGAATTAAGCAAATCTAGCTGACTCTGAGAGCAAGAGACTGAAACATAGGTTTACAAGAAATAGGGAAAAGCAGGTTGTGAGCCAATGCCCACAAAAGCTAATATATTGATGAAGTGGAAGTGAGTAGCTGTGCAGTGAAGGGAAAAGACAAAGTTGTAGTGGTACTATTGTGTTGGGCAGTGCAAGCTTGACTTGTGGTAGTGTGGGGGGATGTGTTGGAAGGTCTATGGAACTAGGGGGAGGGATTGGGGGAGGAAGCAGGTAAATACTGAGGGTTGGTGGGTATGTGGGTAAAACTACAATGTTGAGAATGTTCTTTTAGCAGTATGACAAGGAAGGGTTACTTGTTTAGGATGTTGAATGGGGGAAAATTTGAGACAGTACACAGCTGGAGCAGTCTTCTAGAGAATGTGCAAGTGAGCATTTTGTCATAGTGTGTTGTGTCAGTGGGTAGAGACCCACATAATGAGTGGGAAGTAGTTGGACTCCCATCTTGGGGAGGCCTGAAATGTTCTCAGAGGGGAAGATGTCTCTTGAGAGCATAGGAAGTTCCTAATAGGGGAGGATAGACTTATGTGTCAAGTCCTCAGCATTGTTGCAAGTATTTATGCATCTTGTCCTTCAAGAAGTGAAGCCTGTCAGTTGATGAGGGCCCAGAAGGGAGGGGGTGGGAGGAATAGAAAAGATAGAAGAGGGGGTATTTAGGGGGAATTGGAAATGTTCTGCATGATCTTACAATGATATATACAGCCCATGTTAAAATTCATCAAAAATGTATAAAACGTAAGATTTAAAATGTAAACCATAATGTAAACCACTGACCATGGTTAGTAGCTATATTTCAATATTTGAACATAAGTTGTAACAAGTGTACCATCCATATGGAAAAAGGTTACTAATACAGGAAGGGGGAGAAGGGGAGGATGTTGTGTATATGGAAGTCCCCTATATTCTGTATGTGACTTTACTGTGACCTAAACTTCTTGGAAGACAAAATGAAAAACAGTAAGACACTGGAGAAGTAAGGGAAGAAAATGAACTGTACATGCAAGGACAACAGGTATTACAGTGATTAAAGGCAAAATGCCAAAAAATTTTTTAAGTTTTTAAATTTTTAAAAATATTTTCCATTATTTTTTTAATATCCTAATTTCTTTTTTTACTTTATATTAGTTTTTCTAAATTTTTATATATTTTATTTTGTATGTTTAAAACCATCATTATTTCATTTTCTGAAAAATTGTTCTTGGTGATATTCTTGGCTTCATTTTTGAAGAGTTTTTGGATCACAGAAGGGTTACAACTGTAGCAGGGGAGGATCATTGGTGTGGGGTGTCAGTGATCAGGTATACATGGGAGGAAATTCACCTGGGCATACATATGAGTTATATAAATGTATTCAAATATACATGGGGCATTGTCACACTGGGTAGAGATTCATAAAACAACTGAAAAAAAATACTGAATTCTCACCCTGGGGAGTTCTGCCGCATTCTCTAATGGAACAGTAACAATCCCCCAAATACAGGGGCAATGATTAGTGAAGAAGGATGGTCCATTGGTGGGTCCTTGATATTGATGACTATGCTTATGAGCCTTTGCTCTTGAAATTGCAACTTAGCCTAGTGTTGTAGGGTGCCTAAGAGTTACCTACTGGGAATCTTCTTGTTGCTCAAATGTGGTCCCTCTATTAGCCAAACTCAGTATATAAATACATTACCTAACCACCAGTGTGGGACATGACTCCCATGGATGAGCCTCCCTGGCACCGAGGGATTACTACCAAGCACCAGCTGGTGATGCAACTGGGAAAATACCTTGAATAAAAGATGGAAAAGGTAAAGAAAAATGAGTTTATATGGCTAAAAGACTTCAAAGTGAGTTGGGAGGTCATCCCAGAGGTAATGCTTATGCACATCTCAGCAGAATCTCATAGACTGCCAAAGTGGGTACTACCCCAAATAGTGGGGCTCTTGAGGGCTCTGGAGACACCCAGGTCCTATGGTCATGGTAGATAGATCTGGAGTTTGGTGCCTTGCTAGTGAGCCCTATGTTGGAGTTTGTGCTCCCTAGTGTGACAGACTTGGACTCAGATGTGACTTCTCCACACATGTCTCTTCTGCCCCTTTTATTTGAACCTATAGCTGGTGCTGGAGTTGGTAGGTGTACATCCAAGAGACTTTAATCTCTGGGCTTTCCATATGCCAGCCAGGCCCTGAGCCTCAACAGAGTTTCAAAACCTACCCTCCAATTCATTGGACTCACCCAGGACAACTAACAAGGAGGTGAGGCTGGACAACCACCACACCAATGAACCAAGAGAGTCAACAACTGCAAGTGAGTCCCATCCATCAACCATATGGCATTGAAGCACCCTATCAATTAGAGATGGATTGTGCATCACCATCCCTGAATCCTCAGGATTGGGAATAAAATATTGACTAGAGAGAGTGGACTTACTGGTATTCTACTATAGACATTGTGATCTAGCAAAGGAAGAAATTATATCATGGATGTAGAAACAGTGGCCCCTGGGGATGCAGAAGTCAGGGAGAGCAAAAAAGAGGTGTAATATGGGGGCATTTTCAGGACTTGGAATTGTCTTGAATGACATTGCAACAGCAGATACAGGCCATTATATATCCTGCCATAACCTACAGAATTGAATGGGAGAGATTTTAAACTACAATGTAAAGTATAATCCATGCTTAGGTGCAGTGCTCCAAAATGTGTTCATCAATTGCAATGAATGTACCACACTAATGAAAGAAGTTGTTAATGTGAGGAAAATTTGGAGTTGGGGAATGGGGCATATGGGAATCCCTTATACTTTTTTAAATATCATTTTATGTAATCTAAGTATCTTTTAAAAATAAATAAAAATACATTTAAAAACAAATAAAAAACAAGTCCCTACATTGAAAAGCCTCTGTATATATAATTTAATGCATTAATGAAGAAAACAAGGCATAGCTTTTGTGCTAGTTAACATCTCTTTTAGTTATGTTCCCTATTTAATTGTATAAAGGGAATGCCAGTTGATTGCCCATTTTATGAAAAAAAGCACACAGAATCTTTCAAATTAATTTGAGCTTAACGAGGTAAGGGGTCATCCACAAACACTAGTAATGTTATTTGGTTGAAAGCATCACTGTTCTCAGATTTATTGTTCAAAGAACCTTGCAAGTTTCTGCATAACCACTAGAATGGCAGTGCATGTATCAGAAATAGACTGAAAGTCTTGAAAAAACAAAATGGAATCCCATGAAAACACTATTTGAAACCAAGATGGTAGTAGAGAACTGAATATCTAAAAATTTACCTTTCTTCTCTGAGGTCATCTTGTCACCTCCTGAAAAGGGAAAATCAAGAGAATGTTTATGAAGAAAAGAAATCCATATATTTAAGCACTTTCCTAAAAGATGTTAAATCTGACCATTATTTTTCATTAAATGTTCTAACCAACAGAAGTCAATAGAATTATTCAATTTGTGTGATCCCATGATCCAAAACCATTAAAAGAACTAAGTGAAGACTCCTTTGCTGAACAAAAACTGTAGGGCTTGTCTCTTTTTTTATTTTGTTTTGTTTTCTTAAAGATTTATTTATTTATTTATTTACTTTATCGATTTTAACATCCCCCCCACCCCATTTTGCTGTTTGGTGTCCATTCATTGGGCAATTCTCTTTGTCTTTTTCCTGCCTTCTCATCTGATCCTTCTCCTCCTTTCTTCACCAGGATTTGATCATGGGGACCTCCGATGTGGGAGAGAGGCATTCTGCCACCTGCACCACCTCAGTTTTTTTTTTTTTTTTGGTGTGTCTCATATTGGCTTTCCCTTGTGTCTCTCTCCTGTTACATCATTATCTTGCTGCATGGCTGGGGAGGCTGGCATGCCCATGTAGGGCCTGGCAGCATGCCCATGTGCTGGGCCTGGTGGCAAGCATTCACAATGTGAATGAACCTCTGGAATCAATCCATTTTATCAGGGAAGGTAGTTAATTTGCATGATCACCATGTAAAATTCAGTTTGTTCACACAAATATCTCAGAAATTTTTCTCCCATCAGTCAACACACAGTAAATTTTTCCACTGGCAAGTGTTTTCTAGTCTAAGTCACAAAATATATTTATTTATTTTCCATTTATTTAGGCTATCTTTTTATTACTCTTATTCTTATTTTTATTATTCTTAAGTAAATTTATTGATTTTTCCTCATTATTTTAGATGTTTATTGCATTGAGTGACAAATTTGTTTCTTTAAACTAACATTTCTTATGTTCTTATTACTTTATATAAGCTGGTTTCTTTCTCAATTTACTTGTTACATGAAAATTTCATAGGTAACTGGATGTTGAGCATATCTTTATCAAAGTTGTTATGAATTAATTAGGTAAAAATATATTCAAGTTAAAAAACAAAAAAGTTTATGGAAAACTATCTTTTCAAACCAATGCAAGGAAATATTTACACAAGTCTTTGGGTCACACATACAGATGTAACATTAAATTAAAATAAAATTACTGACATGGATTGATATTTAGGCTAGTAATTGAGGGACCAGATCTTCATATTGTCATCCATAACCCTTTATTCTTAAAAATATGTGAGGAATAATATGTGTGAGAAAGAAGTAATGTGAAATTTAGCTGCACCCAGCAACAAGATTTTAATTTCTGAAAATAGATCATTTTAAAAATAATGACAAACTCAGTCTATGGACGTACAAGATGCTTCCTCTCAACAAATAGAAAATTCCTTCATCATGCAAATAAGTAGGTTTATACTATTATTTCCTTAGTTCTCATTTTTTTTGTGAACTTATTTATATCTTCTATTTCACTTCCCATGAATTACAATATTAGCTTTTTTCCATCAATGGCTTAGATTACCATTTCTTTAGATTTCATTTTTAGTTTTTAAATACTCAAATTGCTTTAATTGATAACATCCCCATTTTCCAGGGTTGCTAGGACAAACTCCACATGCTGGTTAGCTTACAACCAGAATTTATCTCAAATTTTGGAAGCTAGAAGACCAAAATCAAGGTCTTGACTAGCCACGTTTTCTCTCTGACATCTATAGAGTTCAAGTTTTGACTTGCTACAAACCTTGGGGATCCTTGGCTTGTATCTCTGCTTCCGTCACATGGTGAGCTCTCTCTCCTTGTGTATGCTTTTTGACTTTCCACTGAATTCTGCCTTCCATTCATGAACTTTGAATTTATTCTTCTTATAAGGACTCCAGTGATATGGATTAAGTCTCACCGTGACTAATTTGCCTATTCTAAATGTGATCTTCAAAGATCCCATTCATAAATGAGTTCACATCTTAACTAATAACATCTTCAAAAGCCCTATTTACAACTGGGTTCACTACTCCAGGAAAACAGATGATGACTTGAATGTGTCTTCAAGTGATACATGATTCAATCCCAGCAATCTTCCTCTGGTTTCCAAAATGGCATGTTCCCAAAGGCAAAGTATATTCACCTTGCCCCCCAAAGAGTAAGGAGAAGTAGAGAAGGATAAGCAGGGTGCTGCAGGAGAGCTATGGGACCACTAGTTGGGAAGCCTGGAAGGATACATTGAGGTGACACTTACACTGTGACCAGAATTACAAGAGGGAGCCAGCCCTTCACATGTGTGGGAAAAGGGTGCCTGGGAGAAGGCACAACAGGGAAAGAGATAGAGGCAGAAAGAGTCTGGCCAGAGAGGAGGTTAGGAAAGCAGCTGCTGTGGACAAAGCCTTAACTGAGGCTCAGCTGGGGGAGGAGCTGCTTCCCAGTTCTGTTATATTTGATCTGCAGAATTCATATTGGGATGTGAGATAGACCAAGTGAGGGAGAGTTCACTCACAAGAGAGAGTGGTGAAGACAGAAAAGCATTTAGTGTAAGTCTTAGTAGGGGCATCCTGACATTTACTCATATTACTTTGTTTAGCAGTGAGTTACCAGGCCAGAACTCACTCCAAGGGAGGATATATGAAGCTGCTTGTACCTGGAAGCATAGATGGCAGGGACCCAGGGCACAGGCAACCCACCACAGAGGTTAAGAGGAGGCACTTGCATCTGACTCTAAATACAACGGGAAGCATTGAGAAGGATTCATGGCACAGCAACAATGACTGAATTTCATCTCATTTCAACCTCATCATGGTACAGACTGAGGCAGCAGTCCAGGAGTGAAAGTGACATACTTAAGATCACACAGCCTTACCTAGCCCTGTTTTCAGTTGTATTCAAAGTTACATCCATCCCGTTCCTGTTTAGTCTATGTCTATATCTGTGTATTAGCTACATGGGAAACAAGACTATGGGGCTTGCATTGTTCTCCCCACATAGACTTGATGATGTCCCCAGGAAGCAGTTGCTAGAATGATTGCTGCTGTGACAGTGAGGATAATGGGGAGGCCTCAATGACTAGTCTTTAGCCATAAAACTGTAAAAAGGAGTAGCCAAGTCTGAACCCAGCTGGGTCTCCTCATAGATGGGGCCTGAGCTGCACACAGAACTTCCCAGGTAGCTGTGGGGATGGACACAGTTAACAAGATGATCCAGGTGAGGAGGACATATACAGAAGTGCAGAGGGATTTTGTGGAGTTCTTACCATTGAGAGGGCCAAGGTAAAGGGATCTAAGGAGGTGACCTCACTTCCTCTGTGAGAGACCTCAACAGAACTTGGAACTCTGGTAACCAGGTACCCAGATTCCAAAGGAAACCCCCTTCCCAGCTCACTTGGCAGGAGACACCCGACAGAGAAACATTTTTTTCCTGCTGTGTTCCTAGATCCTGGAGCACCAGCCTCAACCAAACTAGGAATGGGTCCCCTTTAAATTGTTTTCAACTTTGGCTCAGGCCTCAACCACGAAGCCCCTGGCAATCAGCCAGGAAGTACCCAAAGGTAACAGGGCCAGCCAATTCACCACATGCCACTACTGTGCTCCTACCTGAGCAGCCACATGTCCCATTCACCTTCCAGTGTGTGTGAGGCATGAGTAGTGGGACCACCCTGGGAAGGAGCAGGCCATCAGGGATGGGAACCCAGTAGTTCCTTCTGTGTCACCTGCCAGGTCATAGTAGGAAGGGTGAGGAGGTACATCTTGGGGTGGCACCCATGTATACCTGTGTTAATCCTGAGCCCTCAAGCTGTCATCTCCTCTACAATGCAGCTGGAGGGGAAGGCAGACACTGATCTGGACCTGATCTGGGTCCAGCCCAAATGAAGTGCAGCTTTCCCTGAAGAGTAGGACAGGCCACTACTCTGATGCCTTTTGGCCTTACTGCTGGGCATGGTTTGCAGAGCTCAATGGAGGTGGTGCAAGAGGAGCTGGAGGAGGTCTCATCTACACCGTGTCTCTGAAGAAGATGCAGGTCCATTGTGGTCTCAGCCAAGACTAGCACTGGTGCCAGGTTGGAGTATGTGCCAATTGGGTTCCCAAAACAGTGGGGGAGCACCCCAGGGCCTGTATCCCTCCCTGGCCACATCCTTATTCCCTCTCCCAGGCCTTTCACCCCTGAGTGGTTCAATACCCTACTTCCTGAGTAACATAGGTCCCCACCAATCACTCACCACACTGTCATTTCATTGACCAGGGGAAAGGCCACTTCAAATAGTTAAAGGAATATCAGAGAGGAGTTTTGCATAGGTTTCACTTCAGGGTAGGCTGAAGGGTAGGCTCACTTCAGATATGTGTGTATTTTGCTGCTGTATTTCTTTTTCAACACTCCAGTCCCATGTCCCCTAGCAGCAGTCTTCGTGACTATCCTTCCAAACCTGTTCCAAGCCATACAGCTCCTCTTGCTTAGAATGGTTCTTGCCATCTCCCATAAACATCCCCTTGACCTTCCCAGGTTAAGATCTGTGCCTGACTCGGCTGCCCAATATTCCAGAAGGGAGGTGGCTTAGAACCTTCTGTAGCCTTCTGTGCTGCTGGACCTTGAATGGTCCATTCCTGTGGCCCTGTCAGCACTGCTGCCCTGAACACCTCCCATGTGCCCCAAGGCACTGATCCTCCCATCCCCAGTTGGGGATCCCCAGAAAAGGATGGCTGCCTAAAGGACATGCAGACATCACTTTCAACAGCAAGGGCCAGATAATTTCCCTAAGGCTGGAGCAGTTCAGTTACCTCTGGCTCTCTGTATGGGCAGGAGTGTCCCTGCACCCTGCCTGTAACTGGTTCTTTTCATTTTCCTTCATTTACCTGATCTGGGGTCAGGGTGGCAAATGGCATAGCCTTGTGGCTTTGGCCCCATGAGCAGTAAAGTCCCAAAAGTCATTTACTGACCAGGTGGGTCTGCTGTTCCCTGAGGCATCTGTTCAGATCCTTAGGCCTGCAGGGGTCTTTATCCCCCCAGGGACACTCCAGGCATCTGTCCTTTACTGTGTCTGGGGCCGCATCTTTCAATTATTTTCTCACCTCAGATTCAATTTTAAGGCTTAGGACGTTTCTCTGCTAGAGACATGCACATCTCCCTTGGCCTCCAGTCGCTAAGAGATAGGGTGCAGCAAGTGTGCCCATAACCCCAGCCCCACATGGGGGTCCACAGTTCTACCTCTGACCGGATATGCCTCCTCTGTCCCACCCTAGAGGAAGAATGACTCAGTCCTCATGTGGGTGGAGACGGGTATGGTGCGGATGGTCAAGGTAGGCCCTCCTTCCAGGAGGGTGACCTCATGTATATCAACATCTTCCTCAGGACGTCCAGGTCTTCACCACCGCTGAGCAGGTCTTGGATCAGCTGTTCTCTGGTCACTTGACTGCTCTACCCCCAACTCTCTTTCAAAAAAGTCATTTCACCAACTGGCCTCAGTTTCCTCTTTGGGAAGGGGGGCATTAAGAGGACCAACCTCCAAAGTTGATTTTAAGGACTAACTGGGAGAATCCTAAACAGGACTTTTCTCTTCCCAGTGAAGAAGTTCTCAGCCTCACTCCTTTACTGACCCCAGTTTCCTCATTTCTAAAAGATATTTGAGATCACTTTGGGGTCTCCAAACTTTGTGTGATCAGAGCAGGGATCACTGTAGGCCACCAGAGGGGCCCAGGCCCATCCTAGGTCTTAGAAATTGCCACTTAGGGCTCATTTCTTCATCATGTATACATCAAGTGTCTACTATGTGCAGGCAATTTCTTAGGCACAGAGCTTCATGCAGTGAACAAAGCAGAAAAAAACCCTACTCTTCTGGGTTCCATTTGCATTGGGGCAGCAGGCAGTAACAAGAATCATCTTAAGTAGGGGGTATACTCAATAAGTTAGCTGTGACATGCTCACATTCTCCCCTAGATATTGGCATGAACTCTGTTGCTGTGATGGAAATGGCAGATGCCTTGAAATGAAAACGTGAGTTTACATTGGGTAAGGGTGAGGGGTTCTTCTCACCAGAGACCAGTGTGGGTAGTTGGGTGGGTGACAGGGAAGGGTTGGGGAGAACATTGGACCCCACACATCCTATGATCCCCCTGGAGAACTGATACCAGAGGGCTTCCCCCTGTAGTTGGAAAGGAGTCAAAGGAAGCTGTGAGCAAGGCCCACAAGGACACTGGCTGTAGAAGTCAATGGGGTCTCATTGTAGGTCCTGAGAGAACTCTTCCCCACAACAGCCCATCACAGACTCAAGGCCCCCAAACACCACCTCACACAGACCCATGATGGGAGATGTTGAGCAGCCTGCTCCAAATCTCCCATGAACTTCAGTCCTGTCTGCCTCCCGCAGGATGGCAGGGGCAGCTGCACCCCTATCATTTGGGAGGGCAGTGTCAAATGGGAAGAGGAGACACACACATGACACGTGGCAGATGAGGCAGTTCCTTGGGGCAGAATTTACTGGGAGAGAGTCATGAGGTCCTGGGGCAGGACAGACTCTGTCCCCTCATCACTTACATATTGATGAATCTCCTACTGTGTGTCAGTGCTGGACTATGTGGAAACCAGCAAAATCCTTCCATGTCCTAATGGACTTTATGTTCCAGTAGGAGGGTCCCTGGGGGTACAGCAAGGAAGAAAGGCCAGTTTCTTACTCTGCTGCCCACCCACCTGCCCTCAGCACCCTCTCCTCCCTGATGGGCACCTGGATGGACCTGTACCCTGAAGATTTCCTGCAACCTCCAGACTTTTCCTGTCTCAAGCTGCTGGTGGCCTATGCCCAGGTACATCTACCTGGCTTTGCCCTGGAGCATCATGCCATTGTTCTGCTTTCACAGATGAGCCACCCAGAGCCCATTGAGGCAGACAAAAAGGATGAGGAGGACTTGGGGTGGGAACAAATGAGCTTCTGGTGTGGGGGCCACACTGGACTACATAGGCAGGATCTATCAGAGGCTGCCCTTGGGCCAGGAGTGAGGAGGAGCCTCAGACAAGTCACCTGGGAGACTGCAGTCTGGGAACACTTTTTTGGGCTGAATCTTCACTCAGAAGTAATTTGATCTTATCTGTATTAGAAAGCTATTTGAAGCCATTCATGGTGTGGAACCTACCTCTTCTCTAGGTCATTTGTCAGCTCCAGAGCTGCAAATGCCTCCAGTGAAACCTGAAGCACCAGTTCAATCACCTGCAGCAGACACAGCAGCAATTCCAGAGGCTGAATCTGCTCCATTGCCACTTCTACTGCCAGCTACCAAGTTTGCACCAGAGCTTGCTCTGGAAATAGAGCCTGGTACATTAGCTGTTGTAGCACCAGCTCCTGAGTTGAAGGTGGCTCTAGCACCACCACAAGAGCCACCCACAGAGTTAGTGACCACGCCTGTCCTGGAGCTAGACAATCCTACGTCATCAGCCAGAGCATCTGCTCAGTAGCTGGAGGCAGCTACATTACAATCAGTAGCACAAGTTCCAGAGGTGGAGGCACCCATATCATCGTCTGATGCACCAATTCCAGAACCAGAAGCAAGTCCAGCTCCACCTACCTTGCCACCTATACACAGATCAGCACTGCCCACTCTGGAGAAACAAACTGCTCCTTCACCTTCAGAAACACCAACTTTAGCACTTGAAGAAGCTTTGGTGCCACCTTCACCATCACCTATAGAGGTAGCACAAATGACCACTCTTCAGGTAGAGGAGGCTCCATCCCCAGATGTAGCACCAGCTTTCAGGCTAGAGGAAGTAACATCACCATCTCTATCACCAGTTCCTGAACTGGCATCAATCCCACCACTACCTCCATTCCCACCTACACAGTCTGCACCAGTGCCCATTCTGGAGCTACAGCCTGTTAACTCACCTTCAGCAGCAATGGCTCTCGAGTGGGAGGCAAGGCTGGCAACACCACCAGAGTCACTGCCAGAGTTCAAATCAGCAGAAGGGCAGGATGCATCATCAGAGCCTTCTTGCCCAGGGCTTGAAACCTCAGAGAATGGGCTAAGTGAAGAGAAGGCTCACCTCCTGGCTTTCCCTCCTCAGCTGGTGGCAGAGCAATTGACACAGATGGATGAGGTAAGCCGCTGGGCTGGGCAGGGTGGAGCTGGGGGGATCTTCCTCCCAGGATCTGCCACTGCAGCCTTAGCATTCCCTGATCCAGAATCTTATGATCTGGGTCCAAAGTCTGGCTCCACTCCCAGCACTGTAACCTTGGCAAGCTTATTAATCCCCAAGCCCATACTTCCCCCTTCTGGAGAGTAGATATAGGACACTAACTGTACCTGCTTCGTGCATTGACTGTGGAGATTAAATGAGAGCAAAGAAATAGAAAGCCTGAGGGGGCTTGGCCCTTGGGGTGTTGAAGGGAGCTCACTGAGATTAACTGGCTCCATGGGTGGCCTACCCTGTGCTGGGGGTCTCCACAGTATCGACACTAATAAGACCCTGATGTGCATTGGATACTTTGACAGACACACAGAGCCTCTAGTCCCCACCAGAACTGTGTCTTTGATCATTACCAGGCCCAGGAGGTGTTATCAGGAGGGGCAATGTTGTTGCCTGGGCCTGTGGAGGCATGCGGCCCCTCTGGAGTCTGTGAGATACACTGACTATTTAGCTCACTCTTCTCCCCTAGCCTTGGGCCCTGAGTCACTTGAGTGCTAGGTCACCTCAGGGGACAGAGAACACACCCTGTCCTCAGACTGCTGAGCTCCAGCTGAGCCACTGGACCCTGGCCTAAGTCTTTAGGGCCTGCAGGATCTGAGCTGGACAGGTGTGGGGCCAGCTGACATCTCCTCTTCCCCAGGAGCAGTTCAAGAAGGTGGTGCCCTATCACTCTGTCTGTGCCATCAACATCCAATTCAACTATGTGGCCAACTGTGTCATCACAACTTGGCTTGGGGACCAGAGAATGAAGTCTCTGGACAGAGCCTGTGTGGTAGAGCACTGGATCGAGGTGGCCAGGGTATGCTCAGGGAGGTCCTCTCAGAAGTCCTGGAACCCATTTTTTTTCTTATTGGCTCTTGGGACTACAGGCCCTCCTTGGCCTATAGCACAGCCTTACACTCTCCTCACTTCCCACCCAAACTACTACTTCAGTAGTACTCAGTAGACTCAGGTTGAGTGTTGGTGTCACTCTCTGGGTCTGTGGAGTGCCCTCAGGGTCTCCATGGGTGTCTGTCTCATCTAAAAGTGTAGATGACAACTGAGGGGGTTGAATCTAGATCAGGGGGGCAATCAGACCACACCTCACAGCTCATTCTTTCTCCCTCCACAGGAGTGCAGAATCTTCAATAACTTCTCATTCTATGCCATCCTCTCTGCTTTTGAAAACCACTCAATTCACCATTTGAAGAAGACATGGGAGGATGTTTCCAGGTGGGCAAGGCTCTTTCCAGGGGCACCAGGTTGCACCAGGGAACTTGTGGGGGCTGGGTATTGCCCTTCAGGGAGCCTGGGAGGCAGTGCCCTCTGGGCAAAGGCCAGGCACGGTGGGGATCTAGGTCTCCACAAGACCTGAGGTCGGATGTTCTGCCTCAGCACTGGTTCCCTCCTCTGTCCATTAGAGATGAGCCAAATGGGAGCACGTTAAATGTTTGCTACTCAGCAACACACTTTATCCAATTGAAATCTACACATGTCAGAACCAGCTGCACATAAAATGGGAATGGGGGTTCCCACTTTGCCCACCTCAGAGCTCAGCTCCCAAGTCCCATGATTTACTGTATCACTCAGAACTACCCATTTTCAGCACCACCCACCTGGGCAGTCTGAGTCCCAGGAGGCTAAAATAAAGTGGATTGGCCCTTACACCATCTCATCCACTCCCACTTCTCTCCTTCCTTCTTGCGCTCCCCAAGGACAGCTTCCACCTCTTTCAGACACTGTCTGAGATTTTCTCAAATAAGAACAACTACTCACAGAGCAGTGAGTTGATCATCAAGGTAAAAAGGAGGCAGGGGGTTGGGAGTCTAGGATCAGGAGGTGGGGATGTTAGCTTTTCACTGAAAGTTTCTTTGAAAACATCCAGTCTGGCTTATTCTGGTTGAAGATATAGAGGGATATGTTTGGTTCATGGGCAGATGTGTGGGCAGTTGTAGAGCAGTAGGCTGTGGTTCTCAAATGCAGTGGAGCTGGTTGGGATGTTCCAGGAGATGATGAACTGGCAGGATGAGAAGTCTCCATCTGCACAAGAGTGTCTCATAACTGTGCCTCATTATGAATGACATATGTGCCAGTGAGCTATGAGAAATACTTGGGAGACAGGAAACCATGGCAGTCATTCCTGACCATAACTACAAGCTTCCACATAAAAGAGGAAGCAAAACTTCAATGCCCAGTCCCCACCCTACCTGGACAATCAGACCTTGCACCATGGAGATCCATTCCTAAGTACATGCTGGGACTTGTCTTCAGGCAGAATATCCTGAGTGGACCCCTAGGGAGGGGACAACTTTGGTATGGCTTTGGGCAGAATTTGGGCTCTCCACTCCAGCTTGCTAGGGCAGGCAGGATCTGCTCAACTAGGCCTCCAGAGACACCCCATCCTCAAGGTTCATGGCTGGGATGACACAAGGTCTCCTCCATACTCAGAGGTTGGAAGAACCAGACACAAGTTAGTGGTGGTGGGTGGTGGGGTGACATCAGCTCAGACAAGACCTCCGTCTGGGAGGGAGCAGCCTGTCCTCTAATACCCTGAGTGAATCAATCCCAAGTCAACACCCTCTTGGGTCTCTGTGTCTTCATGTGGAATGGCAGTATGACCATCCGGTGGTGTTGCTTTCATGGTGTGGTGGTGATGTTCAAGGGAGAAAAGGAATGTGGCTGAGCATTCTTGTGACTCCAAGGGGGATAGCACGATGGCCAGAGCATCCTCACTGCTAGTGTGCAACACTGAGATCTCTAGACTCCCAATGAGGGGTCCAGGACATTGTCCTCACATCATAGATAAATAAACAGGCTCAAGGAGGCCAGTCCATTTGCACAAGGCCAGGCAGTGAACATCAGGAATGTGATGGCAGCAGATTTCTACCTGCCCACTTGGTCCAGGTGTCCAAGACCCCAGGGACAATAGGTAAGGGGTGGAGGACCTCACTGACCTTGTCCTCACCCCTGACAGGAGGAGATCTCCAAGTTTGCCAACTTGGAAATGAACCCTAAAAGAGCCCAGAAGAAGGAGCAGCAGCAAGAGAAGGTGAGTGTGCCTGAGGCCAAAAGGTCAGGACAGGGTGGCCTCAAAGTCAGAATGGGAGCCCTCTTCAAGCCCATCCCTCTGGAACACTAAGCCTGGAAAGCCACCCTTCAATGTCTCCTTTTCTGGAGCCTTTAGGGCCCAGAACTGTGAGAATCCTGGGGGACTAGTTGCAGCCAGGCAGAGCAAGAGCCTAGAAGAGCTGACTCAGGGTGGATTGGGTGAGGAAGGGGAATAAACCTGGTGACTTAAGAAAAGCCAAGGCTGGGAGGTGACTGCAAGGGAGTTTGGGGTCCTTGGGGTCTGGAAGGGGAACTTAGGGGTGACAGTTAAGTGTCTAAGACTTTCCCAGGGGAAGGCTGTGTGGTCTTAGGAGTCTGAGACTGAGGAATGTTCAGGGAGGGGTCTTGGAGGCACCTGAGAGCCTATGCTCATCCCCACCCCACCAAATGCCACAGGGTGTCTTCCAGGGTATTGTTGCATACCTGGGGACATTTCTCACTCAATTTTTGAAGGTGGACTATACCATGCAGGAGTATCTGGAAGTAAGTGAGCCTGGGGTTGGTCAGGGGCAGGATGGGAAAGAGACCTTGAGGCTTGGGAGGAGAAACCACTCCCTGAATCCTGAGCTCTCACCAGTGGGCACATCACATCTCCTTAGAGCCTCACAGCTTCCCTGGGAGCTGGAGCACCATGGCCTTAAAGACAACTAAAAGGAGGCTGGTCCAAGAGGTCATCTCTCCATTATCATCAGAGGCTGGGACTGAATGTATCCACTCCCAGTCCCCAACCTGGTGCTCAGAGTCTACCTGGTTCCATCCCTGGTCTGGATGGCCCTGTTCATGTTGAATCCCTCAGTAATGCATTGTGACATGGGCTCAAGGGGGATGGGCATGGAAATGGATGGGGGCCCCTTTATGATGGATGTGAACTCTGTCTTTCAGGGGAGGATGGTCAGTTTTGACAAAAGGACGAAAGTGAGCAGCTGTGACCATCACTGTGAGGGTGGGACTGGGATGGGGTATGGGATGGAAAACCAATCCTTCTGGACAGGGCACCCCCAGGCTGCATGCAGCTTTCTCTTAGATTGACAGGGAGAATTTGAGGAGAAAAGACAGGGCTGAAGCCTCCCTCTGGAGAATTGGGGCTTATACTTGGGATGAAGGACAACTTCATGGAGGATCAGCTGTGTGAATTCATCCCCGAGGGCAGGTAGAGCCTGGACGGGAGTGCAGGAGTGGGGGCCCACAGGAGCAAAACCAGCCACTGGTCCCCGTCCCACCCACCAAACCCACCCAGGCCTCAGCAGTGCCTCTTCCTTCCCTCTGGCCCCAGGAATACCAGATGATCACTGAGCTCCAGCAGCTCCAGACAGACTGCTGCTATGACTCCCTCGTGCCCAATGAACAATTTAGGGCCTGGTTTGAGGCCTTGGGGCAGATCAGTGAGAATGACAGGTGAGTCCAGGACTGGATATGGCCACAGTAGTTGTGGGATTGCCCTTGAAGATCCTGGGTCAGATAGGACTTGTTGCCTGAAGAGAGTTGGGGCACCCAAATGCCAACTGCTGTGCAGACCCTGGGAGGGATACCTGAGGTGTGACTCCTGAGACCCTACAGCCACCAGTCTGTCCTGTAGCTACCACCTGTCTTGTGAGCTACAGCCCCCATCCCAGTCAGCTAGTAATAGCTTCAATTACAAATAACACCTAGAAGGCATCAAGCCTTGGAGTGAAGAGTGAGTTCCCCATCCAGGGTGGGGAAATGTGGGCTGGCTTGGGGCCCAGGGAACCTTGAGGCTAAGCATGGGCTTGAGGAGGCTGAAAGTTTAGCCCTGGGATCCCAGCTCCAATCCCGACCAAGCCTGTGACTGGGGTGAGTCACTCCATCTCTGGGTCTGTTTCCACTTCTGTGAAAATGGGTCATGCTGCATTATCTCTAGGGCAGCCAGAGCCCACTGGCTACTATTGATGGGCCAATCACTAAGCAAGTGTAGTTGCAGCAGGGCAGAAGTTTGGTTGTAACCTGGGGGAAGCCCCTAATGTAAGCGAACCCATCCATCCAGCTGCCAGGCCCCAGATGTTGAGTCCAGTGGTAGCAGCACACCCCACTCCAGTGTGCAGCTCCAGTGTGGCCCTAACTTCAGCAGTGGGGATGCAGCTGACTCACCTCATACAAACATGGCCAGCTCCTCAAGCTCTAAGGTGAAAATCCACCTGGACCATGTCCCAGAGTCACAAGATGACCAGGAAATGAAGGTGACTGCCTACCTCTTCTAATGTCGGCACTCACCCTCATCCTCCCTCTCCTCTACCTGCTTGGCTTTCCCTAGGTCCATAAAGGTGTCAAGAATTATTGATTCTTACAGAACTTCTAGAGCCTCCTAGAGGTACTAGAGCAGCCCTGGGGTGCCCTGAGGCTCCAGGCCATCTGCTGACCTTGCTGTCACCCACAGTTGGGGTAGTCAATCTCTGCATCATCACAGAACTCCTCTATTGTCACATCAGCATCCAGAGAAAAGTCCTTTTCCTTCTCCTCCACCAGATCCAGGGCCAGCTGGTCCAGCCACAAGCACCACAACTCTCAACCGTGTTATAAATGGCATGTGACTGACTACTGCATTGTTCATGTCAGCCTGGATGAGGGCAATGACCCCCAGTACAAAAACATCATGGTGAGCAGGGTGTGTGGCCATCTCATAGTGCCCTTCCTCACTGATTCAGGCAATAGACACATAAGCAATGACATGTTCCCTCCCTGCCAACCTGGAACAGACTTCCTAGTGGGTGGGGAAGGACAAACAGCTGCCTCCAGAAGCAGAAAGAGTGTGAGTTCAATGGTGGTCAGGGCTCAGGATGGCGGACATAGGGACTGAGGCTGGCATGCTCAGCAAGGAAGGCCTGGGAAAGGTGCTCTGAGGTAGCCCCAGGAGGAGGAAGAGGGCACAGCCTGCCAGGCCCAGGGGGTCATGTGTTTGGCCAGCCAGAGGGTCAGCCTGGAGGCCAGGATGAAGGAGCCAGGGGTCAAGGGGAAGAGTTGAGGTCAGAGAGGTGTTAGAAGCTGGGTCACATCTGCTGTGATCTGCTGGATGGAACTTGAATTTCTCACAGGGGGAGGTGGAAGCCACTGGAAGGTCAGAGAAGAACAGGAAGAGCAGGTGACCTTTGGCCTTAAAGTGGAGGTTGGACTAGTGCATGGAGACACCTGCCATTGAAGGGCTGATGTCACAACTCAGAAGTGAGGACAGGATATGCCCCAGGATGGTAGCCATCAAGGCATGGGCAGGAGCCAGATCCTGGATGGCACGTGCAGATGGAGCCACCTCAGCCCCCACTGCACAAAGGCTGGCTGAACTGCCATGTTAAACACCCACCTCGGGCTGCACTTCTCTTGTGGCCATGAGTGGATGTAGTTTTCCTAAGCTGTCACTTGTCTGACCCTTGACCTGAGCCCTGCCTGTAGCCAGGCCCTCGTACTCAAGGCAAATGTGGTCTGGACCTTGCTGACCACAGCTGCATCCTGGAGCCCAGAGAAGTCCTGGTGTGCCATAGGTTGTCATCCAGCCCATCCTCCTCTCTGACACCCAGGCTTGGATTAGATATGTGCTCTGCCCTGGGGTTTCACTGCTACATGGAGGGTCCTGGAGAGGCAGGATTGGGGCAGGGTCACTTCCTAAGGACAAGCCATCTCCTGTGATTGGGAAGCAGGAGGTGACAGAGGGAGGCCCAGATTTCAATCCTCAATCCCCACCCTTTGCTTCATGTCACCCTTTGTCCCCAGGGCCCTGGGAGCCAATAGCAGTTGTGCAGGCTGAAGACCCAGAGAACAGTGTTCAGCCTACAGGGCAGGGGTTTGGACCCACACTGGGAAACAACTTCAAGACAGAGGTGGAGGTTCTAGTAGGAGATGGTGTAAGGAATGATTGGAATGACCCCCTCATTCCATGGTGGTCTCCCCAGAGGAGCAAGGGAAGACAGTGAGGCCCCTATAGACTCAGCCCTGACCAGAGGTGGCTCCAAAGGGTCTCTGGCAGCTGCACTTTGGGGGAGTTGACTCCAGGACCCATGCCCTGAGATTGTCTCTTGATCTACCACAGGTGACCAACCAAGAAAGGACTAACTGTGACCTACAAGGCCATGAAAGAATACAACTTGGATGGTGACAAACCAGAGGACTATAAGCTGGTGCAAATCATTTCAGAAGATCGAAGTAAGTTGTGGGATGAGTTGGAGAGAGTGATTGTGGAAGGGTAGGGGTGAGCACCATGTCCCCAACCTGAATGTCTGAGGTCCCCTGGCCCCAGAACACCTGAGACCAGGGTGAGTAGGCACCCTGTCCACAAACCACACTACCCAGGGCAGCCCTTGGCACCCACAGCATCTTCTCCCTACCTGCTCCTTCTTTCTTTTGTACCCTTCTCTGGATGTGACCCATGCATTGGGAAACCAAGTTCAAAGCTAATAACATTGAGGAACCTAGAAAAAAGGATTTTCACCTCAGACCATGAGCAAGATGAGGAAGCAGAGGGGCCCAACTTGATGGGAATCCTCTGGAAAGGAGGGGTTGACTGCATTTCCAAAAGCACCATGACTGCTGGACACAAGCACCAAATAAGCTATAGGCCATGCTTTTATGATCATGAAAACTTGGCAAATTCTCCTTGATACACTTAGGCTCTAGGGAGCTAACTCAATATTCTAGAAAGTGGGAAAGGGAAAGAATCCAGAAGAACAGCACAGACCCAGAGCCAGGCACCTTGGGTTCTGGGACCTTATATCAGTTTCTTGAGCACATGGGCTTTTTCCTCACTCCCCAAAGGATGAGAATATTAAACAATATATAAGCACATGATATGTATGTACACAATAAAATTAACTGGATTCTTGTCAATGAGCTGCTTCCCCTCTCCAAGCCATTAGCCAAGGCAAATTAAAATGACTCTCAACATTCCTAGAAGTTGATTCTAAATCCCCTCTTGTATTTTGATTGGGAAATGGGAGCTGTGAGGTGTGAAATAGGGCAGAAGGACCCATCCTACAGAACAGGAGGACTGAGGAGTGGAGAGGTTAAGAAAGGAGATAAGTAGTCACACCACAGAGGCTGGGGCAGGAATTCAAGCCCAGTGTTTCTTTCTAGCTGGCTCTAAGCCAGGAAGATAAGAGGGAAATAGCATCAAAGTGTAAATACTTGCTGGGTGTCAGGTACTCCCTGGTCATGGAGGCCTTCAGGAACCCTGCTAGGGAAGACTGGGCCAGGGCGGTCCTTTGCTGGACCCCAGTAAACTAGTCCAGGGTAGGACTGGATTTGGGGGCCATGTACTGGGTTCTAGAAATCCAATTTCAGCTTTGAGATCCTGAGTAGTGAAGGGGGGCAGGGAGTGGAGTGGGGAAATAGATGACCTCTTGGCAGCTCCTTTCTGACGTTGGCAGTTATGAATCACTTTTTTGGGGGGAATAAAGTAGTAATTTTATTAATTTTTGTAAGCAACATATAATACCAAAATGCAAGGCTTTCTTTTATGTACTGAAGTGAAAAACAAGACAGAAAGTTTTAAATCAGTATTTGAAGTGGCATTTCCTTCACAAGCCAACTCCAGATGCTGAATCTTTCTTTTTTTTCTTTTTTTATTATGGGTAAAAATCAAAATTCTCACAATACATACAAACATTTGCAAAATGATATATAAATATATATGCATATATCACTTTTAAAACAAGGCCTTTTCATTTCTAGCTGTGCCTCTGCAGCATCTTTCCTTCAGGCAGGCATCATTCAGAGGCTGCCTTTTTGGTCCTGGAGTTGGTTTGGGGGATTCAGGTCCCTGGCTGAAGCCTGCTCTCATGGGGTCACAAAGTGTTGGGGTATCCTGTGGTCCCTCAGAGCACAGCTGACCACCCTTCTGTCCCACTCCCCAGCACTGCAGACCCCAGACAGTGCAAATGTGTACTATGCAATGCATCCCTTGCCCAAGTATCATTTAATTCTTGTAAAGCATATCATACTCATGGATGTCAAGGTCAAGAACACATCTATCTCAGTCCTCCTGAGGAAGAAGATGAAGGGACCCAAATTCTGAAAGGGGAAATTTTAACTGGGCCCTTGTCCCTACCAGCCTCAGATCCTCTTTCTCAGATCTGCCTGGCCAAGTAGTTTTGCTGACCCCAACCTCAGTGGGGTCAGCCAGTCTGGATCACCTCCAGTCTCGACTTAAAACCCTATACCTCTCCCACTGCCCTGCATGACTCTGCCCTTTGAAAGGCTGTCCTGGGCTCCTGTGACCAGTTACTCATTTAGGGGTACACTGAGGGTCTCACCTGGAGCCCTTGGATGACATCAATGACATTCCAGTGTTCCCAGCACAACCTCAACCCATGCTAGCCTTTATAAAGAGTGAAGGAGTTTCTACTCATTCCAACCCCTGTCACCCCACTCCTTGGAAGTGGTTGGAGAGACCATCTTCACCTAGTTCGCTCTTCACTGGGTGAGTGAAGAGGGGCCCAGCTGGGTTCCAGTTTTCTCAAATCTCATGCCACTGCAAGGGACACACTCCACTGTCTCTGGGGCTTTATGAGACTATGCTAAACATGGTTAGTTGGAAGGAGGATTTGGGGGAGATTGAAAAAATTTGAATTTATGAATAAACAGCAAAAAATTATATATATATAGAGAGAGAGAGAAAAGGGGCAATATTTATTGTAAATAGTAAATGTTAGATGTGAATATTTTATTATTAAAGTCTTGTTTCAACTACAGCATCAGAGTGGATATTTCGTTCTTTCATTTACTGTGTTAATTCAAATGAGTTGAAGCCTCTCACATTGTTCATTCAAATAAGAAATCATGCAGAGTCATCAGTTTATTTTAAAAGGGAGAAGAGAAAAGAGTCAGCCACCCTTCCCTGGCTTACTGAAGCAAACACAGAAATCCCCTTTCACAGAGCAAATGTGCATTTCAGTATCAATACACCATGGGGACCATTAGGATTTAGATGTTGAAGGTACTTCCATTCCAAAGGACCATTTCCTAACCTCGGACAGGGCAGTGGCTGCCTTTCTACCACTTTGGAGGAAGGACATTTTCTGCTTCTTGGCTGAGGTTTTGTTTGAGCACCAAATAGGAACTTGTAGTTTTCAAGGACAAAGTCTAGATTTACATCAGCACTAGTAATAGATAAAATTAGAACAAAGCTTCCAAAGTGGAAAGGAAAAGGACAGAGAAAGATTATTAGCTTATGGTCCATGAGGAGCAGAACTTTGCATCCTCAGTCCCCCTCTAGGCACCATGGTCAAATCTTTACCTTAGATTTCATGCTTTGGGATCCTTATCCCTGACACTGAAATCCTTTTCCTTATGAGGGGACTGGGGCAATTGAGATGTAGCATTTTAGGCTCCAGCTGGACCTGGTTTCATAAACACTACTGCTCCCTATGAACTAGTGCTTCCCACTGCCCTGCCATTCCTTGGGCAATTTCTTATCATAGAAAATCCCTGACAGGCCCTGGCCTCTGTGTTGGGTATCTGGTGGCCTCTCCAACCTGTATGGAGCCTGAGGCATCACCCATAGGCTCTGAATGCCCAGAGAAGAATATTTATTCCTTTTAAACAAGATAAACTGCACAGCCTTTTCTGTGGGTCAAGGTGAAGTCTTGGGCCATGAGGTATGAGGTCCACCATCTCAGGGATCTCCAGTTTACACTCTCAGCTGTGTTGCTACTGATTGTCCTCAAGAAGAGTTTGGCTATGAGCCCTTACAGCTTGCAGCCCCCTGGGATGACTGCATCCATTGTCCAAAACTTGTGCTTTGCTTGTCATAGGGGTGTGGAAAATTCCTTTGGGGAGGGGTTGAAAGATAGGGCCTGAGGGGGGAAGGGAATACCACCTGGACTGAGGACCACAGTTTTGCACAGACACACCTCACTACAAATTATATTCCTACGTGGCTTCCTGTCTGGGTGGTAACAGGCCCTGTCCTGAGCTACCCCGTGCCCTCCCCTGGCTTTCCCATGTTCAGGAGCTAAAGGTTTAACCCCTGGCACAACACAAAGCCCCAGGACCCTGCACAAGCCCCCTGCCTACCCTAGCTGTGGGCTGTGGGGCCACTTCAGTCTGGTTTATCAGGGAAGTAAAACACTGTAATCTTACATTGTAATTAGGAAATATGTCTGAACTAATCCATTATCTCTGTAAATAACATAGAGTTTCTAGCTCTCTTGTTAGAACAGGCCTATAAGTAAGGAAAATCTGGTAGCAACATCCACCACATTCCCAGATTGTGTTCCCTAAATACTATTTTCCATGAGAAGAAAAGAGAGCACCTAGGAGGTATGTGTGGGTACAGATCTTAGCCAGGGAATGGGTGAGAGGAACCTGACAATCATGGTGTACTGGAGAGCATGGAAGGTACTAAAGCCATCAGGTGGAGTCAAACCATGACAGGAGCAACTAGGAGGCCTTCTGGCCAAATCTGGGACAAGTTTGGTATCATAATTGCCAAAAAGTACAAGCACTCAAATGCCTATCAAGTGATGAAGAGACAAAGAAAATACGGTCTATCCATACAATGGGCTATTATCAATCATAAGATGTAATTAAGTACAGATATATGCTAGAAGGTGAGGGACCTGAACATTATGCTAAGTGAAAGGAGCCAGACCCTAGAGGTCACTTGTAGGAGTCCATTGATATGAAGAATCCACACTATGCAAATCCAGACACATAGAAGATGTATTAATGGTTGCTGGGGGCTGGGTTGAGGGTGGTTGGTGGGAAGGGACTGCTATTGGGTCCAGGATTTCATCTGGAATTGATGGAAATATCCTGGGATTAGATCATAGTTATGATTTTACAGCTTTATGAGTATACTAAAAAGCACTGGGTATGGCACTTTAAAAGGCTGAAGTTATGGCATGTTAATTACATCTCAGTAAAAAGTTGATACTGGAAGTCCATAATGTGGTTTGCCTTAAGTGGGCCCTGGATAGCTTGGGAAATAGACAAACACCTGCACAAACACTGATGGTCTTAAGAAAACCTCAGGGGCTTTCAGAGACTAAAGTTGGTGCAGAAAGACCAGGGTCATGCAGTGAGCCATTGCCCATCAATGAGGCTGTAGGCAGAGCTGCCCAGAAAGCCTGTGGTGTGGCAGGAGGACCTGGACAGGGAGGATGGGGACTGGAGGGCTATGAGATTGTCCCACAGAGCTGGGCATCTGCAGTGTTTGGTGACAGTGATAGATAGTCTAGATTGGTGGGGTATCCACACACAGACACCAAGCTACTGGGTGGGCTTCCAGGAAAAGAGCATTGTTACTCATGGGGTGGGAGCTAAGACTGGACATTCTGGAGCCCCAAGGATGATCAAGTTGATGCCCTGGAGAACTTGTGCTGAACTCCACTAGGAGGGAACCTGGCACAGGGCCTGGGATGACAGCTGGGGCTCAAGCAAATGGGAATGGAGGACTCAGCCAGCATAAGAAGGGAGCAGCCCAGTTAGCAGGACAAGGACACATGGCCTGTAGGGTCCCATAGCAAGGCTGCCTGGGAGCTCATCCTCCTGAGCTCATGGGGAGAAGGGCTTTCCAGCACAAGGGCAGGGGAACAGGAAGACAAGGACATTGTACTTGGCCCAACTGAGAGTTCCCAGGCAGGCCTTAAGGGATTCATTTCCTTTTGTCCAACCTCAGTGTAGCATCAAATGTGAAAAATTACATGCTGATTGATTTAGGTATCAGTATGTGATGTTCTGTTTCAGCTTCCTCTCTCTGTGGCCTGTCATCAGGATGTAACAAAAGCTGATGAGCATGGGGTTGGTGTGATAATGGTCTACAGAGAATAAACCAATTCATGCACCAAACTGAGAAATCCAGAGGGAACATCAGGCCACGATCTACCTCCCCAGTGTTGCCAAGGTTTTGTTTCTTATGACAAGACTGCAGTGCCAGATGTTGTCACATGGGACCACTGTGTTTGCTTAAATAAACCAAAAATGAGATATAAAGAACTGCAAAGACCAAAATACACAAAGTACCCTTAAAACTCAATAATAAGAAAAGAACACAGTTAGAAAACAGGCCAAAGAACTAAACAGACACTTCAACAAAGAAGGTATAAAGATGGTAAATTTGTAAGAAAAGATGTTCAACATCATACAAATTAAGGAATTGCAAAGTAGAACTGTTTGATTTCACTATGCTCTGGCAGGAAGGGCTAAAATAAAAAATGCCAACAACAAATGCATTTTGTTTCCATTTGTACTCTTTGAATTTCTAACTATAAACATTTCTTACTATTATTATATATTTGAATATTTTAGGGCCAAAAATTTACCTAGGAATGATACTTTAGCAAAAATGTGATGAATTGATTGACTAATTCATATATTAATTAATTCCACTGCAATAAATATTGATGATTATAGAAAATAGGAACTATGCTTATAATAGCTTTTCTTGAACTTATGATAAGTATATATTATTTGTAAGAGACAGTATTTATTGTTTAATAACTTCAGGTGACTATGATGAAGTATGTTGAGTCTTCTGTTTTGTGCACATAGTGCTATGTTTTCCCATAAACCTGAACATATATAAGAATTTCAATTATCTGTTACATAAATAGATTCTGTTCTGTACATTTGCAAAGTTTATGAATTATACATGATGGGCGAGTTAATGGATGATTCACATACAACTAATTTCTTGATAATATCTTTTTCATAACTGTTATTGTCAGTAGCAAATAATTAGCATGTGTTTTGCATCCCCACAGAAAGAATTGCAGAGCCTTATCCTAAACACTTACTAAACCCTAAAGAACAACAAATACTGTCCTGAGCTTGCTTAAGATATCTCTTTTCCTTGATAATTTGAAACCATGAGATGTACTTGTCAAGTGAAGTGCTTATCCTTGCATCCTTGACTTCTCACTGATAATGGAACACTTGCTATGTCCAGACAGGTCATATTCTTGTTTCCTGGTTCCCTTAATTATCAGGATGAATGTAATTACCAGTAGCATAGAAAACCTCTGCACACTGCCAGAAGACAGGAAAACTATGACTTTCAGATTAACCTCCTGTAGCAAGACATTTTTGCTCCTCTTTGATGGTCTTTATCTCAAGGCCCTCAAAAATGATTCAATATGTAGTTTTAATTCTTGTTTTATACTCAACTGTTTACTGGCAATTTATTGTTAGCATTGTATGGTCAACTTGATTAAAAATGGCTAGCTAAACACATATAATTAGCTCTATCCTAAGCCATGCTTTTTCATTCTGTAGGTTGAGATCTTAAAAATAATTGCTTAATACAAAGTCTAATCAGACTACTAATACCAAGCAAAGAAAAAAGAAAAACTTATTGTTTTGGATTTACTATTACTTTTTGTTTTGTTCCAAGTAATATGACAATATAACAAATAACACAAGACATGGTTTTAATTGCAGGGTAGTTTATGGAAAAATACATCAAATATAAGCTGTAAAGTACAAGTAGTAGCAATGTTTTGTTGATATTCTTTCATCATTTGTAAAAATGTTGCACAACAAGCAAGGTGCTGGTGGTGTGGTGATGAATGGGAGTCCTGTATGTTATGCATAATTGTTTTGTAAGCTCACAACTTTTCTAATTAAATAATAATAATAAAATAATTATAAAGCCCTAGTAATAAAAGCAGTATGGTACTGGTACAAGCGCAGACATGTAGACTAATGGAATTGAATTGAGGCCTTAGAAATACAACCTCACTTTTATGGCAACTAATTTTTGACAAGGTGGCAAAGATCACTCAACTGGTCTAGAAATGTATCTTCAACAAATGGTGCCAGGAAAACAGCATTTCCATTTACAGAAGAAAAGAAGTATCCTTACATCAGACTGTAAGAATATCAAGTAAAAATGGATAAAAAAACTTAAATATAAGTGCCAGAACTATCAAAGTCCTCAGAGAAGCAAATGCAGAGAAGTATCTCCAGGAAATTGGTTAGGCAATGGTGTCTTTGACTTTTACTAAAGCACAAGCAACAAAATAAATAAATAAATAAATGGGATCTCATCAAAATTTTTAAAAATTCTGCCTTAAAGGACTTCATCATGAAAATAAAATGACAACCTACACAAAGAGAAAGAATATTTGGAAACCACATATCTGATAAAAATTAATACCCAGTTTCTATAAAGAGATCATATAACTTTACAAAAAGAGGGGGAAAAAAAAAATCCAAAATGGGCAAAAGTCATGAACAGGCATCTCTCTAAAGAAACTATACAAATGGCCAGAAAGCACATGAAGATATTCCATCAGGAAAATACAAATCAAAGCCACAATGAGATACATTTTCAGATCCATTAGAACATCTGCCATTAAAAAAAAAACAAAAAACAAAAACAGAAAATAACAGGTTTCAGAGAGGATGTATAGAATTATAAATAATCATTGCTGGTGGGTATGTAAAATGGTGCACCCGCTGTGGAACACAATTTAGCAGTTCCTCAGAAAGCTAAGCATAGAATTACTATACGACCTGGCAATCCTACTACTTCTTATATACCCAACATAACTGAAAGCAAGGACTTGAACAGGTATTTCCAATCTTAGGTTCATTGCAGCATTTTCATAATTTCCAAAAGATTGAAGCAACCCCAGTGTCCATTAATTGATGAATGGGTAAACAAATTATGGTATATACATACTATGGACTATTATTCAGCTGTAAGAAGCGATGAGCTCCTGACCCACGTGACAACAGGAATATGGTGGAAGATATCATGTTGAATGAAATAAGCCAAATACAAATTCAATCAATAATATCAAAATATTGTTTGATCTTATTGATTTGAACAATTAGAATAAGCAAACTCATAAAGACAGAATCTAGTATATACGTTATTAGGTGATGAGGTGGGCAAAGGAAAGTGACATTAGGGCTTAAAATGTGCAAGGTACTTATCTGGAATGTTGGGGATATTTTAGATTTGGATGATGGTGACAGTAGCACAACATTGTGAAAATAATTAACAGCACTGAAATAAATATCTAAATTTGATTAAAAGAGGAAATGTTAGGCTGTACGTATGGTAACAGAATAAAAATTTTAAGAAATTCATGGAACTACATACACAGGGAACCCTAAATTAAACCATGGACTATAGTTAATACTACAATTATAAAAATGTGCTATCAATTGTAACAAATGTTCTAGTCCAATGCAAGGCATTAATATTAGGGGGGATATATGGGGGTTCTGTATTTTATGCATGATTGTTCTGTAAACAAACTTCTCTAATAAAGAAAAAATAATAGTAAAAAATCCTTAAAAATAGTTACTAATGTAAAAAATTTTGAACTTCATATGAATTAGTATTTTAGATAACTAGTGACCTCCACATGAGAATGAAAGTTTTCCAAAAATTAAAGACTTTTCTAATGAGATTGTTTGTAATATTAATAAATTTGGATTATTTTATTTTTTAATATATTTTTAATTTTTAATTTTTTAAAGAAAATTAAATGATATATATAATGTAACACAAAAAATATAGGGGATTCCCATATGCCCCACTCCCTAGCATTCCTATATTTCCCCACATCAACAACATCCTTCTTTAGTGTAATACCTTTGTCACAATTGATGGGCACATCTTGAAGCATTGCCACTAGGCAATGATTATAGTTTACATGGTAGTTTACACTCTCTTTTGCACAGTTTTGCAAGATATTACATGATATACAATGGCCTGTATGTGCCATTGAACTGTATTCATAATAATTCCAAAGTCCCAGAAAGCCCCCAAATTACACCTATTTTTCCCTCTCCCTCCCCTCAGAATATCCAGTGGCCACTGCCTCGACATTCATGATTAAAGTTCTTCCATTGCTAGGATCACAAGTCTACAGCAGAACAACAGAAAGTCTACTCTAGTCTATCATCCATTCCCCAATCCTGAGAATTCTGTGATGGTGATGCCCACTTCACCTCTAATTGAGAAGAGGCTTGGGCCCCATGGGGTGGATGGATGGGACTTTCTTGCTTGCAGTTACAGACTCTCTCTGTTCCTTGAGATGGTCATTGTCAGTCATTATGTCATTTTTAGCTGTCCTTGGTGAGTCCAGTGAACTGGAGAGTAGGTGTTGTAATTCTGTTGAGATTCAGAGCCCAACTGGCACATGTACAGCCCCAAGATTTAAGTCTCATGGACTTACAACTATCAACTCTAGTACTAACTATAGGTTCAAATAGAGGGCCAGCAGAATCATGTGTATGGAAAACAAGTGGGTCTAAGTCTATCACACTGGGGAGCATAAATTACAAAGTATGGCCCACTGGCAGGGTATCAAACTCCTCAGCTTCTGTCCTGCCTACAGCATCTGGATGTCTCCAGAGCCCCCAGGAACTCTGCTATTTGAGGCAATACTTACTTTAGCAGGCTATGTGTTCCTGCTGATATATGCATAAGCATAACCACTGAAATGACCTCCCAAGTCACCTTGAAGCCTCGTAGCCATATAAACTCATATAATGAATTATATCATATTTTGATGATGTGCAACACTCTGTGAACCAATATTTTCCAGATGAAATTTTATGTGTAAAATCATGCATGTGTAAGGACCCACACAAATGCCTAAATATATCAATGGATTTAAATGCAACAGAATATAAAAAGTTCATTATATGGTTGCAGATTACATATTGAAAGGCTTTAAGAATTCACTGTTTGTTGAATTTTGGTTTAGAATCCCAAAAGAATAACATTGGTTATCTGAAAGTGCTATTTATATACGCCTTTCCTTTTGTAACCATATTTTTTGTACACATACCTTTTGTGTGAAGCCATATTTTCTTTATATTTTTCAACTAAAAAGTAATGTTGCAAGTTTGAAAGAAAAAAAAAAATGATTTGAGAATTCAAATGTGTTCTATTAATCCAGACATTAAGAGGTTTTAAGATTGTAAAAGAGGATTTCTGCTTCAAAATATTTGACTGTTTATCTCCACTCACCAAACTTCCCAGCTGAATTTTATAACTATGTTGATATCCTGTAGTGGTAAGTAGAGGCTTCTACTCTTGAGGCTTCATTTCCAAGATTTCCTTGGAGCTTCTTAGCCTCTCCCAAATTATGCTTCTTTACAGACTGGCAGTCTTTAATGAAAAGTTTCAGCATAACTATCAATTGTCTCCTATACTAAGAATGTCTTTTGAGGGGTAAATTTGACATCCTAAATGCAACCTAACTTTACTGCTCAAACCCCATGTGTGAGGTGCTATTCAATCCAGTTTTGGTGAATAAGTCTCACTCTGTGCTAAACCTCTTTATTTTTTAAATTTGCTTTACCTTTTAAAATCTGTTCCTGAATGTTGCCTTTACTTATTCATTTATTTTTAGTTTAATAGTTGCTGGTCATTTATTGGTTTTTAATTTTTTAGTTAATTTTAAACTGCATATGAGTTCCCTCAATGCCATAATTTTAGTCCAAAATGTTCATAAAATGTATTTTATTAGGGGTAACATAATTTTATGGATTTTCTATATTTAAATAAATTACATTTACAATCTGATACAAAATTAAGGATGAATTGAATCTCCTGTGAATTGGAAAACATTATTGAATATTTCTTTTGTTAAGTTTCACAAAAAAAATTTTTTTCAAAAAAACACGACAACAAATGTAATTAGTCTCAAGTGTATAGGGAAGGATCCTTACCAAGCAGCAGTTGCAAGAAAGCTGGCCTTTTGAGGTTGGCCTTGACAGTTAACCAGGGCTCATGAGAGGTATGACCCGTACATGTCCACTCTAAAGAAAAAGCATGTTTATAAAGAATCCAGAAGTAGACTGGTTATTAGAAAGTGTATCTAAGTAAGAAGAGACTCCATGAACTTTTTTGGTGAAGGAAGTGGCAGGATCACAAATTTTTTCAATTATTTAAATATTTCACAAGGTATATTCATGTTAGGAAAGATCACTTATGTCACTTTTCAGGTATATTTGTATATTATATTTGACTTATTTCTTTGATATTGCCAATGAATAATTCACTGAAGTAGCACTGATATGCCTCAAGATCATTCACATATTTAATTTTAACTTCCCCATATGACATTTTAGTTCTTAAGTTAGGTTGGATATTTTCTGATTTAAATATTTTTCATGTTTTAGAATGGTACCTGAAGATCTCTCTGTGAATACACAATTTGACTGAAAAGACTGGAAATATATCGATACCAAAGTTCTCTGAAATTATAGCATTGGAAGCCAAAGGAATGAGATAATTCTAGCGCTAGATTCTAAATGATAGCTAAGAAATTTAAAGGCAAACAAGTTATGATAAAATTCCTGGAAATCTAATAATGTAAATAGAAATAATCATTTAAACATCCAATAAATGTAAAGATTTCCAATGTACATTTTACAGTGAACAATTTTTGATATTTATTTGCTTGATTTTATGCAACATTGCTCTATGCTGATCATTTTAATATGATATTGTTTATCACTTTTTAACAATAAACAAGGAATTAGCAAACCCACTTTGTATGATATTTTCCACATTTTAAAATTGTGAAGTACATACTTTCTAAATATCCAAGAGGTTACTGAAGAAAAAAAAATAGGAGTAAAACCCTGAGCTCTCTCTTATGTCCAAATATATTCATTTCACCATCATGGTACATTTTGAAAACAATGCATGGTAAATTTAGCATAGTGAAACTAGAGAATTCCTATACACTGAGAAAACAAAGTCAATCTGAAGAGATGGAAGACAGGAAGGATACTTTAATGATCAAGTGTTAATGCATGGTTTTAATAAAGCAAATATTAAAAAACAAACAGCAGTTGTATTTTATTACTGTATGTAAATTCAGTAATATACACCATTGGCGAATTTTATCAGCATAACCACTGGTAATTTTTCATAGTTAATAAAATTATCTGCCTAATGTAATGAAAAAAATAAGATTATTACAAGAAAACACATATAATAGGAAGAATACTATAGAAGTCAATTTGAACAAAATATTTTTCAAGACAAAAGAAATTCATTTTGATATAACCAACATAAGCAAGTCAACATTACTATTATTATTTATTAAAATCATTGTTAAAATTATAAAATATCTTTGTAAAGGCAAAGGGATGATATATAAAAAAATATTAAGAAAATACAAATTCTATACTTTTATACTTACATTCTTTAATTCTAATTTTCCCACAAATTCAAATAAAATAGTTGCTATAAATCCACTTTGACATAACTAGTTTTATCATTAAAATAATAATATTAAATGAGGTATCTTTAAGCTCTGAAATGCTTCAGGAATGCATAACTAAATAAGTTTGCACAATTATTTATGAATGAGGAGATTACTGCAACCTAGAAAAGCATATATGTGAGAAAACCAGGTGGTGTGTTATCACTTCATTAAAATTGAAAATCCATGCCTGATGGTGAGAGCATGCTTTGCGGAGGAGTAATGGCAGGTGGAATGTTTTTCTCAGATACTGTGTACAGGAGAGAAGGTTAACTAGCATGACAGCAAGGGAACTCTGGATTCACAATGCCATGGAGAAAATGGAATGATTAGATTCTTAATCAAATATAATTGCTATGGCAATTTTATTTGCATTTCTAATTAAGCAAGTAAAATTAAAGAGAGGCGAGGAATTAAATGTGATCTCATTTGGAATAAAACCATTCTCCGAAGGTCCTCCAAACTATTCATTATCTTTATTATAGAAAAAATCTCTAGGTCTTTTTGCCATAGATGGGGAGATAGCAGAAGTCATCCTAGTTCCCTGGTACATGAGGAGAATCATTATCTGCTATGCAGTGTTCAAACCCATTAACAGATATAGAAGCTTTCTTAGAGAGCATGTCCTATTTATCATTTGATATAGAAAATGAGAAAATAACTGCATGTTTTCAGACAGAGTTTTAAAATGTTTTTAAATAAATGTTGGAAATGTGACTGAAAGTTTGAAAGGTTACTGGACATTGATCTCATATTAAATACATTCATTTGCCTAGATTATTTTATCCTGTGAATGCTGAAGTATACAGGCCCAAGATGAAAATGAAAATATGTGCATTGATTGATTTTTAAAGACTGCCTTTTGTCAATTTTCTGTTTCTTGATTTCCAGGTCAGAAGCCTTTCCTTGATGCCAAAGTTTGCATATTATTTGGCAATATTGTGGATTTTCTTTATTTTGTAAAAAAGTTTTTACTCCCAGGAAGACAGCAGCATGTACCTAGATATGAGCAACCTCACCTTCATCACACAATTCATGCTCATGGATATCTCAAGCTCCCAAGATCTATAAGTTGTGCAAAGTCTGCTGGTTTTAATGGTTTATCTGGGAACATTTACTGGGGATCTTCTATTACTGTCATAGTGACCAACCCACACCTTCATTCTCCAATGTATTTCTTTATAGGCGATTTATCTCCGATAGATCTTTGCTACATTTCAGTCACTGTTCCCAGAGCATTTTTGAATTCTCTGCCAGGCAATAAATCAATTTCTCTCAGTGCATGTGCTGCTCAAATTTTCCTGTTTATCCTCTTTGGAACCACAGAGTTGGCCTTCCTTTTGGTGATGTCCTATGATCAGTATGTTGCCATTTGCCACCCTCTGCACTATGGACTCGCTGTCATCCCATGTATCTGCACACAGGCAACTGGTGGCTCCTGGGCAAGTGGGTTGGTCAATTCTGCCATCCACACAGGAAGCTTATTCTGGCTTCCCTTCACAGGGTTGAATGTAATCTATCAATATTTCTGTGATGTACCTCAAATTTTGAGGATCTCATCTTTAGATGTTCAATTTTTTGAGTTTGTAGTCCTAGCTATGAATGTATTCATGGGCACAATATGTTCTGTTTTATTGTTTATATCATATATTAATATATTTTCATTGGTGCTTAGCATGCGTTCCACAAAAGTCCGTAATAAAGCCTTATCTACATGCGTGCCACAATTGTCATTTCTACTTTTATTTATGATTTCTGGATTTATTGCTGTCTTAGGTCTCACTGCAGATAAAGCATCTCTTAGCAATCTGCTCAGAGGCATTTTCTACTCCATGGTGCCCCCATTTGTAAACCCCCTCATCTATAGTCTCTGGAACAGAGAGATTAACACTGCTCTAGGCAGAATGTTCAACAGCTGTTTAGAGTTTCCAACCAGGGTTATCTGTGATTTAAAAAATACATAAAAACAAAATTTGAAAGAATTGTAATTTATATTTGATGCACGTTTTGAGTCTTTCCTTGTAAAATATCTAGAGATCTCCTGTATATTTACATTTTACTGTTTACATGTGGTCATCAGCTATATATCTGCATCATAGTTTTTCATACTCTATATTTGTGTAACTCATGTATTCTTCTTGAAAATGCTCTCTATATTGTTAAATGTTTTGGAAGATTATTATAATAGTTTAGAGGTAAAAACAATGTATGACATTTTATAAGACCATGCCTAATACATCAGTAGCTAAACTGGATGCCCATGCTTCTTGCATAATTTCATACTTCTACCCTGGAAGAAAATACTGAGTCTTTTGGTTTAGATCAGCATTCTTTTTGGATTCACTCATGCATGTGTGTGTGGTCTATGTAATAAATTGATTAGAACTAAGAGACAACCATGGAATTGAGGACTCGATATGGATAAAGCACTTAGAACTCTACTAATCCTGGAATGTTTGTGGTGGTGTTCAAATTCAGGGTGGTAAAAACCCTGATATTTAACACAGAGTACAGTTTGCAAATTTTAGGTCTCTCCTCAGCTCTGTATGAAAAGATGTGTGCTGCCCTTGTTTCATTCAAGCTTCTACATGATGAGAAAAAAAGATTTCTTAGTACAGAATAGAGTAAAACATTGGTCTGCAGAACATTCTTGCTAATACTATGTGATTCATTTTTTTTAAAGGACTTATTTTTTTATTTTATTTATTTCTCCTCCCCTCATTGTTTTATGCTTGCTGTCTGCTCTCTGTGTCTGTTCATTGTGTGTTCTTTTTTTTTAGGAGGCACTGGAAACTGAACCTGGGACCTCTCATGTGGTAGGCAGGTGCCCAACTTCTTGAGCCACATCCACTTTCCATGATTCACTTTTTCCAAAACTAAGATAGAAAAGTTATCCCTTGAAGATTGAGCTTTAATTTTCTGATTCCTAAAGGATTAGTCAGTCTTCTTATAACCTAAGTATATATTAGACATTTTAAGCCTTAGAATTGAATTCTTTGCAAGCCTCTTGTTTAACTCCAGTGTCCCATGTAGAAAATATTTACTTCTTTGTCATTTATGCTCAATTTCTATTCAGCTGCACTTTCTGCAATTTGTAAAACAGTCTGATTATGGATCAGTTTTATTAGACTTAGAGGACAGGAGTTAATGATGAACACAGCCCTCCTGTCATCCAAACCAACAACCCTAGTAAAAATCTGAACTTTGCTCATATTTATCCAATGTCTGAAAGATATATTTATCATACTTATATTACAAAGTTTTGACAATTGAGGAATCCATCATATGTCTTCATAAAACTTACTTGTTCCTACCTGAGATTCTTTATAGTTGTTTCCCTGGTAAAGACACTGCTAACTGGTTTTATATCAAGTAAAAAACTTATAATGATTAGATTTTACCTTTCTGAATCATTGCATGTGTGAATATCTTTATATTTTATATCTTCAATTCATATTTAAAATAATATTCACATGTAGAATATCTGTCCAAGTTATTCCACCCTAGATATTTGAATATTTTCATCAATTATATTCTCATTATCAGGGGAATCTCATAAATATTGAATATTTTCTGATTCTATTTATTTCAGTTTCTTGATATTATTTGATATTGTATTATATTCATTTTTTAATATTTTTGAGTGTGTTATTTAATTAATGTGCCCAGCAAGTAGTTACTATAATAATCAGAATATTAAATTTTCAATTCCTGAATTTTTTTCTTTGGATTTAATTTTCATAATATTGAATCAACAATTTAATTTTTATCTCAGGATTAGGATGATCATTTAATTTTTCCTTATTTTCAAAACATTTTAGTTAAAAATATATACAATGAGGAATAATCTTCAATATTTCTTCAAACATACAAAATGAAATTTTAATATGAGAAATTTTGTTTATAGAAATATATAATACTCCCTAGTACTCTAACTCTATATATTCTGTAATATATATTTCTAATGGAATGACTCAATTCAAAATTACCCTTATGTCTTTTTTCTCCTTTTCCTTTTTTTTAAAAAAAGATACATTTGATTACATAAATGTTACATAAAAAAAATAGGGGATACCCATATGCCCTGCTCCCAACCCCCACACACATTTTCCCATAATAACAACATCCTTCATTAGTGTAGTTCATTTGTTACAATTGACAAACTTATTTTGGAGCATTGCCACTAAGCATGGATTATAGTTTACATTGTAGCTTACACTCGCTCCTGCACAATTTTGTGTTATGACAAGTTATATAATGGCATGTATCTGTCATTGCAATGTCATTCAGGATAATTCCCAAAGCCCAAAAATACCCGCCTATTACACCCGTATTTCCCTCTCCCTCTCCTCAGAACCTCCAGTGGCCACTTCCTCCACATCAATGATAAAAGTTCTTGCATTTCTAGAATCACAATAAGTCTATACTATTAATAGGATACCAGTAAGTCTATCCTAGCCCATCATTCATTCCCCAATCCTGAGGATTCTGGGATGGTGATGCCTACTCCACCTCTAATTGAGAGGAGGCTTAGATCCCTTGGGGCAGAGGGATGTGACTTATCTTGCTTGCAGTTGCAAACTCTCTCTGTTCCTTAGGATGATCGCTGTCCATCATCATCTCCTTGTTAGGTGTCCAGGGGACTCAATGACCTGGAGAGTAGGTGTTGCAACTTTGTTGAACTTCATGGCCCAGCTGGCACATGGACACCCCAAAGATTTAAGTCTCTTGTACATACACCTATCAACTCTAGCACGAAGAATAGTTTCAAATAGAAGGGGAAGAACAGCCATAAGTAGGTAAACCACAACTGAGGGCAATTCTTTTACACTGGAGGGCATAAAATCCTGAGTATGGACCACTGGCTGGGCACCAAACTGCTGAAATGTCTGCCCTGCCTATAGTATCTGGATGTCTCCACTATTTGAGGCAATATTTACTTTGATAGTAAATGAGATCCTGCTGAGACATGTATAAACGTAACCTCTGGAATGACCTCCTGGTTCACTTTGAAGTTTCTTAGCCATATAAACTCATTTGCCTTTACACTTTCCAATTGCATTGCTTCCTGTGCTTGGTAGTAATCTCTCAGTGCCAGGGAGGCTTATCCCTGGGAGTCATGTCTCATGCTGCAGGGAAGGTAATGCATTTATATGTTGTGTTTGGCTTAGAGAGAGGCCTCATTTGAGCAACAAGAAGGCTCTGAGGAGGTAACTCTTAGGCACCTTATAATACTAGGCTAAGTTTCAATTTCAAAAGTAAAGGTTCATAAATACATTCATCAATATCAAGGGCCTGTCAGTGCCGCATCCTTCTTCACTAGTCACTGCCCCTGTTCTCAGTGGATTCTTGCTACCAGTTAGAGAATGTGGCAGACTTCCTAGGATGAGTATTAAATATTCTTTCAGTTATTGTGTGAATCTCCACCCACCGTGACAATGCCTTATAGGTATGCCTCAGGAGAACCTTCTCCCATGCATCCCTCATCCCTGAAAGCCCACACCAATGATGTTCCCTGCCACAGTTGTAACCCTTCTGTGATCCAAAACTTCTTCAAAAATGAAGCTAAGCCAATAACCAATGCTATTAATAAGAAATGAAATAATATGATAGTTTTAAAAATAACAAATAAAATAAAATTTAAAAAAAAATTGTTATTAATTAAAATTTAATTAATAACAAATAATTAAAAATATAAATTAAAAAAAGATAATTGACTTTATGTCTTTCATCACTTTAAGATATGTTGTCTTGGATGTACAGTGACTTTTTCTTCTGTTTATTCCCCCAGTGTCTTATTTTTTTCACTTTGTCTTCAAAGATGTTTTAGGTTACAGAAAAATCATATACAGAATATAGGAGATTCTCATATATCCAACATCTTACCCCCTCCTTTCCCCTTTTTCGTTTTAAAAGCATTTTACATGTGTATGGCACATTTTTCACAATAGCTGTATAAATATTGAAACATTGCTACTATTCCTATTCAATTATTTACATTATGGTTTACATTTTGCACCATACACTTTTATAAATTTTGATGAAATTTAACATGGGCTTTATCTATCATTCCAAGATCATGTAGAACACTTTCATTGCCACCAAAATGCCTCATGTTCCATCTTTTCTTTTCCTGCCTTCCTCTCCCCTAGGGACCCATGGCAACCACCAAGCTTCTCTCCTTAAAGAACAAGAGTTATAGTTACTTGCAACAACATTGAGGGCTTGATATACTGGCATCTCTCCTTTGATATTCTTTTAAAATGATAGTTTTCACTTTCATTTCTTTTCCTTTAATTTACATTATTTTTTGGTTAGAAATGGGAGTCAAATTTCATTTTATCCAATGTGATTCTCTAACTGTCAAAGCACTATTTATTGAAAAGTGTATATTTTTATTGCATGATCACACACGAACTCTGTCATATAATAAGACATGTATCTCTGTGTGTTTGTAACTGTCCCCTTTACTGTTTTGCAGTGGTCTCTTACTTCTTCACCCACACCATGTAAATTCAAATGATTTAACATATATTATATTTTGAAAATGAGAGTTAAATTGAAAAAATATAGATTTTAATTACACCTTGAAAAGCTTCCAGAAAACCCATGGAAATGGTTGAATTTCAGATGTGGAGTTTTATACTGTTTATTTTTCTTTAAAATGAGTAAATGATTCTTTGGGGAAATATATCTGAACAGGGTGGTATTTACTCATTAGAAATATGATAGAACTACTGTGTTTAATACAATTGTGATTCTAGGAGGACAAAATACCTGGTGAAATATTTACTTTAGACTGTAGGTTTCCATGGATGAGGTGAATTAAAGTTATAGGTGTTTTGTATGATTTTTTTTAGCTGATAGAAATTTGCACTTTTGAGGATGTCAAGAACTGTGAGAGAGCTGAGCTGAGAAATCCCTGAGCTGAGCTGAACCAGAGTTGACATAAAATGTCAATTGATGAAGGTAGCAGATTTTAAAAAGTCCTTGCCAAATGGAAGTAAACAGTGAAACCTTCATTCCCTTACTGTGACAGTATAAAGAAGAGCATACAGGAAGGAAAGATGGCTGCTCTACCTGTTCATTTTTCCATGGAATGGGCCAGCAGAAGAGTGTCAAATGGATCAGTACCAACATGGGTTTCTCTCACTGCTGAAAGTGCCTCAAATAATAGACTCCTGCAGTTTTATGGACCCAGAGTTTTGAGATGGGAGGAGGGAAGGGAGTGTAGCTGGGGTACCTGAGGAAGACCTTGGCTTTGAGCCCCTGGGAGGGAGGTCTCCAAGTGGAGGAACCTCCCCTAGGAATTCATAAATGCACAAGAGCAGACCAGGCAAGAGGGCCTGAGTCCTTGACTGCAACTCCCTTCAAAGACAACAAGGTACTGACTGTGTACCAAGTCTGTGTAGGACGGCAGTTTTCCCTCTCTTTGGCTGTCAGTAAAGCCCTTGTAATTGCCTCTCATCAGGACTGAAAAACCACAGGAAATATTTTTTGTTTGTTAGTTTGTTTGCTTTTGTTGTTGTTTTTTAATCAAGTGCAAGTTTCTTCACATCCACCTCTTAATTTTTAGTACTCCAGAGAGAAATATAGGTCACCCCTCAACATTGATCCCAATGGGTCTTACTCTGAGATGTGGTATAAATAAATGGGTTTTTAATCTGAGGCAACAGCAGACCAAATCCACGACCAAAATCACTCCAAGCACAATGATCAGGCCTGCAAGGAATATTAAATGTAGCCATGAACTTTAAACATTGCCAGGTTAGGAGATAGATGTCTTATAATACATTTGGTCTGTTTTAGAGAGCCAGGGGCCTTCTTAAGTTTTCACATGAAACTTTTTTACCTGACCCGAGGAACTAATTTATTTAGAGAATAGCTCTGATCTGTGAGTGGAATCTTACCTGAATGCCTTCCAGTGCTGAGGCAGTGCCATGATGGAATACAAATATGGTAGTAAAATTTCAGAGAACACACTGGATTTCCTTGAAACAGAGCTTACAGGCACCTCAATCAGAACATATAGATGTTCATTAAGTATTTAAGTTCACCAGGCTTCCAATATGACCTCTCATTGCTTTGGCCTTCTGCACTAGGTTTCTAGCCTAGGGGTAATAATTTAGTTTAGTCCTTGGTTTAAAATGACCACCTAAGGCATTCAATTTCAAACAGTTTTGTTTGTCTATGATGCCAGTGCATTTCTCTCATGATTGTGGACATCTCTGCTTGGACATTGCAGGTGCTGGGGCCAAATCCTTTGCTTCATAATGAGCACTTTTGGGCACATTCTTAGGTCAGCAGTTAATTGCATGCAAAGCACCACAGCATCTTGGAAAGGCAGCCTGTGAGTATTTCTTCAGAAGGAGGAAAAAGTTTTCAGGGGCAATTCTGAAAAACAAAGGTCATTAATATGTCCCCCTCCTAGTCTCCTCCCTAGGCCCTGGTTTGTTGTTGTTTTAATTAGTGTGTCTATATATATATATATATATTTCCTACTGTTATATAAATCTTCTTAATCTGAATCTCAGTTTGGTATATTTGTACACAAATGGAACAAATGCTTTAAAACGGGAAAATATTTTCATAAAACTTAAACAGGAAGTGAAACCATATTTAAGAATACTTCAGTACAAAATCATGAATTGTATAAAAGATTTTATAATAGGTTTTCCAAACTTCCCATCAATTTAATATTTATCTTAATCTCCCAACTAGTTGAGTCTTTGGTGAGGTGTTGGAGGGGATGGGATGGTCTTGCAAGCCTGCATGAGACTAGGGTGTCAATAGCTGTAAAGAAGGGTGTACAGTTGAAGGAAGGGCACTGGCTGTGATCAAATATACAGATCAGGTAGGAAGTGCTCTTTCAGGGAGATGCTGCATTGAGACCCCAGAGTGAGCACTTGAGATGTGTTATCTAGACTTGCACCCTCTTGTCCCATCCACCAGCCACTTAAGCTTATCCTTTAAAGGTTCATTAAAATGTTCTATCACCCCTGTGGCTTCAGGGTGATATGGGGCATGGAGAGTTCATCAGATGTCCCATCATTGGGCCAACTCCATATCACTTGGTCCCAAATTTGGGACAATTACAAGATGATATATGCTCAAGAAAGCCAAAGAGGAAACATCTGGGTAGAGTGGCCTGAGTCAGTGGAACACAAGGGAATGGCTAAACCAAACCTGCAGGAAATGCCAACTGCAGTAAGGATCCAAGGCCTGCTGGAAGGGAGGGGAGCCCCAATATGATGTACCTACTCAAAAGGTCCTGATCTGAAGGCTTGGGACTCTGTGCCTGGGAAGTATTTTTAACCATGGCCAGGTTCTGGCAGATGGGACAACTTCATGCTGTACAGGCATCTTCTGATGACAGTGGTGTTCTGGGCATGCTAGCTCAGGTCAAGATGGTATCTGGTACAACACAGCAATAGGTCATACATTGGTTTGATCTTCGGCAAAGGACAATTCAACCTTCCTATTTAGCTGAGAAGCATGGCCTGTTGTTGGTTATGTTCCACCTTGTCAGAATAAGGGCCTTTATGATGAGCAGCCACATGGGTAACAAAAAGCTTATTTAGGAGTAAAATTTATTCTTATCCACATATATCATACCTATAGTGGGGTATGCCACTCAGAGGCTTGCCAGTGGCCTGAATAAATGGCTAGGTAAAGAAACAGTCCATTACTCAATGAGAAATAGCTGAGTAGGTTCACAGTCTTTCATATGCCCATTTAAATTTGTACTAATCCCAGCAATTCCCATTAGTGCTTGGAGGTAAAGGCCAGCAGGAGTATATATAGATAAGACATCAATACCAATAATAAATTTAGTAGTGGAGGCCATACAAAGGAGGATTGTAGGGGCTTGAAGGGATGCTCCAATAGACGACCCTGAGCAAGATTCCCAGTGATGGTGAACTCCTACCCAAACTAAGTGAGTACGATGTCTTCTTTCCTCATCTTGTTACTTAGGGATGGTAGGTATCACCATCAGCTGAGCACCTGTATCTAAAACCCCCTCTCCCTCACTTCCCTATTGAACTCTAACCTTTGCACACAGCCTTCATTCCCCTTGCAGACAATAGTTCTTCAGTGGAGAGGTCCCAACAGAAAGGCTGTGGGTCTCTGTCCCATCCTAAGGTAGAAAAAGAGGGGTGGAGGGAACTACTCCCTAGTCAGCCAGCATGGTGGGGCTCCCAGTGGCACAATCTGTTTTTTTAGGTGATAGAGGTCAGAGGGAGCAGATAGTACAGCTGAACAGCTATTTTTTATCCAGATTTCTAGGGTAGCACAGGGTCAGAAGCACCAGAGTTCAGACTTCTCTAAAAGGGACAATGCTTGGAAATCTACGGCAAGGCAGCCTGAACATCTGTCCTGCTGGAGATGACATTGTTCCTGAACTGTATGCAGCTTGTTGATGGTGGTGATGATAGAACTGGGCATGGTGGTGGGGCTTGGTTGCCACTTTCAGCTGCTCTATCTCTGGTGTTTTATCTTGGAAAGCCTCATTGTGGCACCAAAGTATGCATATAAAAGATAATGCACCATTTCCTCACCATGGAGATGAGCATTTATGACTTGGGCCATGTGGCCCTGTGGCCACCAGACAACAGCCTGACAGAGACACCTCTACCACTGAATCCAACTCTGATGTGGCTACTGCTCAAGTGTGCTTTGAAAGGAGCTCTGGTAGTGTGGGACAACATGGCGGTGGATCACCCCTGGATCTCTGTATCAGCCAACATTGCTGTCTTGGTCCTGGTTGCTCTCAGTGCACTCTCATGGGGGTAGAGGATGTAACATCTCCTTGCAAGGTGAAACTCTCCCTGACTAATTCTAGCAGGATTACTTCTGTTATTGTGAAGAAGTTAGTCTCTAAGTTTTCTTTGGGCCATGAAGAAAGGGGTCCTGAATGGTTCTACATTCTATTTTTTTCTGATGTTTCAATGACTTTCTGGGCAATATAGTGTCTATCAAGGCCAGTGACTGCTTAAAATTGCTCAGCTCATGGATTTCCCCAACTTTCTGTGACCCCACTGTTGGAGGGCCTTAAGTAGTAGGAAAGAAATCCTTTAACAGCCTTTCTTTAACCCTTCTGTTGGATGGATAATTGGACCCATCCCCAAGTTTGGCCAGGGTCTCAGAGCCAAAGATCAGGGTCAATATTTCCCCTTAGAACCCCAATTTATATTCACACTCCACCAGAATGTCCCTCAACTTCTCCTAGCATTTTCCTAGACATACTGGCATGGTTGGAGAAATGTCCTGGGGTCAACTAGCATCCCTCCAGGAGCTCCTCCCATAGGTTCCCTACAGGATCTCTTGTCCTTCTGCTTTTCCAAACTGCATTATGCTCAATTGGCTACCCTATTCCCTGCGCCAACTTTTCAAGAGCTGCATTAAGCTGTAAGGTGTCAAATGTAATCAATTTAAACAATCAAAGCCAAAATGGATATAAACAGTGGAGCAATTAGTCACTTACTCTGATAGCCTAAGCAAGTGGGTAATTAGAGGAAAGACTCAGACTTGATGCTACTCCATTATTCTATGGAATGGTGCCACTGCGAGAGGGACAGGTGGATCGACACAGACATAGGGATCAACTCACTGCTGATGGAGCACTTGACAAAAGGCTCCTGTAGTTTTTATTTTTAAATATAGACATACATTTATTGCAGAAAAAATCCAGCAATAATTAATTATGATTACGAAAGTCTTTAACTTCATTTACAATGTAATTGTTAGGAACTTAGAGCAATCATTGAATGGAAAGTATTTTAACAGCAAATAAGAGAAATTAACTAGTTAATAATGGTGAAAGCAAAATAATTAATATCAGACTGCCTTATAATTCTAATCATCACAGATATATTTGGTAAATAGCATTCATAACATGTCTTTATACCTTAAGTTTGTTTCCAGTTGCTTATAGGGTAATTAAGGATTCCTAGAAAGGCTATTTTACTTTACTAATCCAGCAGTTTTATGGACCCAGGGGCTAGGGGTTTAAAATACTGAGCACTTGGGGACTTCTAGGAATATGGCATCAAAGTAGGTAGGCAGAGCTCAACTCTTTCAAAATAAACAATAGGGTAAGGACAAAAAGCTACACAAGGGAGCTGCTTTGGGGATCTGCAGGAGAGTGTTGCACATCATCCAGGATGGAAAGGGATAGAATGACAAAGAGACTAAAGGAAAACTGTAAGTTACTTACCCCTGTGGCTGTGAATGGCACATAAACCCCATTCTCAAGATAAATAAACTTGGAAAAACCACTGTCTCACTGCAGCCAACTGAATGGGAAACAACATTCCCTGGGAGGAAGGGAGGTCTGGCATAGGGTGGAGAGTGATTTCTCTTCAGTGAGTTTGGCCAGCTGAGGCCCTTTGGCTATCAAATAAGATCCCAGCCAGCACTGAATGTCACTAGGGAGAGGGGAGGGGAATCTGATCAGGCAGGCTGTCATATTCAGCTGCCCTGGGAGACAGAGGAACTAGGTCAGAGAGGGGACAGAGACAGGGGCCTAATCAGCCTGGCTCCTGCAAACTATAAGAAATCCAACTTTCCTGAGGGAACAGGGGCAGGAAGAGCCTTATAAGCTTTCAGAATCCTAATTATACTGTAGAGTGGGTGTAGCTCAATGTAGGAACTCCTGCTTTGCATATAGGAGGTCCCTGTCCTGGGACCACCTAAGACAAGAGATACAGAGAGGGAGCCACTGGATATGAGGAATCCAGCTGGCATCTTATGACAGGGAATGTATAGATAGATTTTTTTGTTTGTTTTAAGTTTTATGGTCTATTTTTTATTTTTTATCTTTTAATTTATTCTTTATTTGCTAAAACCTGGTACCTCATTTGTGTAGGACAGACTGCAGAGTGATTGATTGATGAGTACCAGCAACCAGAGACAGTCCCTAGGGACCTAAGAGGAAAACCTGTTTTTGCTAGGTTTTTTTTTTTTTTTTTTTTTTTTTTTTGCTTTTCTTTCATTCCATATCTTCTTGTTATGTCTTCATTTCTTCTTTTATTTTTTTTTTTCTGCTCATCTTTCTGGACTTTTAATTTGTTCTATTTTTTTCTTTTTTCTTTTTTTCCACATTTTTATTCTTATTCCTTTGCATTTTTTATGATTTTTAAAAACTCATTTTACTTATTTATTTTCCCAGCTATTGTATGGGTTCCTTTTCTACCTTTTATTATTATTATTATTATTATTATTATTATTATTATTATTCCATTTCTCATCTCTCTTTCTCTTTCTTTGTTCCTAATTTTTATTCAAGGGAATGCAGAAAACTACAAAGATATAGACTAAGAGGATCCAAATGTCCAAAAGGAACTTTACCACACATGCACACACAGAAAAGCTAGAGTAAAAAGAGGAGCTAACCAACTGAATAAGTTCATCAAGATAAACAGATGCCTAAATAACAAGAAAAAATTACAAGCCGTACTTAGAAACAGGAGGACATAGACCAGTCTAGTGAACAAACTGAAAAACAGGAGATTCAGAACATGAAACAACTAATCAGGGATGTCCAAACAAATATCATGAATCAACTTAATGAAGAGAAACAAGAGATTAAGGATATTAAGAAGATACTGGGGGAACATACTGAAGAAATTGTAAATATTCGTTAAAAGATAATGGATCTGATGGTGATGAATGGCACAATGTAAGAAATCAAAAATATGCTGGAAATACATAACAGCAGATTTGAACAAGCAGAGGAAAGAATCAGTGGTGTCAAATACAGTATATCTGAAATCAGACAGATAGTAGAACAGATAGATAAAAGGATAGAAAAAATCCAGCAAGGCCACAAGGATTTGAATGACAACATGAAATACACACACATACACATTAAAGGCACCCCAAAGGGAGATGAGAAGGGAAAAGAGGGCAGAAAGAGTGATAGAGGAAATAATGGCTGAAAACTTCCCAACTTTTTTGAGGTTCATGGACATACATGTCCAGGAAGTGCAGTGCACCCCAAGTAGTATAAATCCTAAAAGGCCTAGCCTGAGATATGAACTTATCAAATTGTCCAATGCTCAGAACAAAGAGAGAATACTGAAAGTAGCAAGAGAGAAGAGATCCATCACATAAAACGAAAGCTCAATATGATTAAGCATTGATTTCTCACATGAAACCATGGAGGCAAGAAGGAGGTGGTATGACATAATTAGGGTGCTAAAAGAAAAATAAACTCTGTCAGCCAAGAAATCTGTAAACAGCAAAGCTGACATTCATAAATGAGGGAAAGTTCTAAATATTCACAAGTAAACAGAAATCATGAGTATTTGTCAACGAGAAACCTGCCCTTCAAGAAATAATAAAAGGAGTTCTGCCAGTTGAAAGGAAAACACAAAAGAAAGAGGGTTGCAGGAGAGTGTAGGAAAGAAGATTATTGGTAAGAATAACTAAAGTGATAAAAAGAGAAATATAAAAAGCATACAACATATATAAACCTAAAGAAAATATAATAATGTAATAATGCCTTGACAGTAATAACATTGAATGTTAATGGATTAAATTCTCAAATCAAGACACAGAGATTGGAGGTATGAATAAAGAAATATGACCCATCTATATGCTGTCTACAAGAAACACACCTCAGACCCAGGAACACAAGGAAGTTGCAAGTGAGTGTTTGGAAAACAATTTTACATGCAAACAATAACCAAAAAAAAAAAGGTGGGGGAAGCTATACTAATATTGGACAAAATAGACTTTCAACACAAACTTGTTGTAAGAGACAAATAAGAACACTATATATTAATTAAAGGGGCAATCTGTCAAGAAGACAGGACAATCATAAACATGTATGGATGTAACCAGAGTGCCTCAAAATACATGAGACAAACATTGGAAAAACTATGTGGAGAAATAGATGCCTGTACAATAATAGTGGGGGAATTTAATACACCGTTATCACCATTAGAAAGAACATCTTACACAGGGTCAGTAAAGAAACAGAGACCTTAAGTAATATGATAGAGTGTCTATAACTAAGAGATATATACAGAACATTACATCAGAATACAGCAGGATACACATTATTCTTGAGCGCACATGGATCATTCTCCAGGATAGACCACATGCCAGATCAAAGAACCAATTCTCAATGACTTCAGAAAGATTGAAATTATATAATTTATCTGACCACAATGGAATGCACCTGGAAATCAGTAAGGGACAGAAAACCAAATTAGGTACAAATATATGGAAGTTAAACAACACACTCTTAGACAATTAGTGGGTCAGGGAAGAAATTGCAAAAAGAAATCAGTAACTACCTGAAACAAATGAAAATGAGAACACAATGTATCCAAACCTATGGGAAGGAGCAAAAGCAGTGCTGAGAGGCAAATTCATAGCCATAAATGCCTACATTAAAAAAGAAGAAAGAGTAAAAGTCCAAGACCTAAATGCACACCTGAAGGAACTGAAAAAGAACAGTAAACTAATCCCCCCAAAAAGCAGACAGAAGGAAATAACAAAGATTAGAGTAGAACTAAATGAAATAGAGAATAAAAAATGACTAGAAAAAATTAACCTAACCAAACCAAAATTTGGTTCTTTGAGAAGATTAATAAAAGTGACAAACCCTTTGCTAGACTAACAAAGAAAAAAGAGAGCAAATGTAAATTCATAGAATAAAAATGAGAAAGGGGATATCACCACTGATCCCACAGAAATTAACAGTATTAGAATATTTTGAAAAATTGTATGCCAAAATGTTGGATAATTTAGATGAAAGCAACAAATTTCAGGAAACACACAATGAGCTTACACTGATGAAAGAAGAAATTGAGAAACTCAACAGACCAATCACAAGTAAAGAGATAGGATCAGTCATCGAAATCAGTCATCTAAGAAGATCTCAGGACTAGATGGCTTCCCAGGTGAATTCTAACAATCACTCTGGAAAGAACCAACACCAAGCATGTTTAAACTGTTAAAAAAAAAAAAAAAAAAAAAAAAAAAACAGAAATGGAAAGAACATTGCCTAATTTATTCTTTGATGCCAACATCACCCTAATACCAAAGCCACATAAAGGTGCCACAGGAAAGGAAAACTACAGCCTAATCTCTCCAATGAATCTTGAAGCTAAAATCCTCAACAAAATACTTGCTAATCATACTTCACAACACATCAAATGAATTATACACAATATGAACAACTGCATTTCATCCATGGTATGCAAGGATGGTTCAACATAAGAAATCAATCAATGTAATATACCACATTAAGAAATCAAAAGAAAAAAATCACATGATCATCTCTATTGATGCCAAAAAATCATTTGACAAAATACAGCAAACTTTCTTGATAAAAACATTTCAAAAGATAGAAATAGAAGGAAACTTCCTCAACATGATAAAGGATATGCATGAAAAAAGCCACAGCTAACATCATACTAAATGGTGAAATGCTAAAGGCTTTCACTCTGATCTGTGACAAGAAAAGTATGCCCACTGCCACCACTCTTATTTAACATTGTGTTAGAAGTACTTGCACAAGCACTTGGCAAGAAAAAGATATAAAAGACATCAAAATTAGAAAAGAAGAAGTAAAAATTTCACGATTTGCAGATTACATGATCCTATACATAGAAAGCCCTGAGAAATCTAAAACAAAGCTTCTAGAGCTGATAAAAGAGTTAAGTAAGGAGGCAGGATATGAGAAACACTTAAAAATCAGTTTCATTTCTGTACACCAAAATGAGCAATCTATCCAATAAGCTCCTAATAACCAGCATAAATAATGAAATTTTACATCTTGAAATTAAAAAGACAAACAGTCCATTTAAAAAATGGACAACTTATTCCAGAGATTGTTCCACTCATACCCTGGGGAGGATTGGAAAACCCACATGCCATCCTGCCAGGGCTAAGCATTTTCCCCCCAGAAGTGAAATTGCAATCTAGGTGGCTAGGACCCACTTCAGCTTAGCCCCTTCAAGATGGTCTGGGGAAAACTTTCCTCACCTAGGACCTGGAATCAAGGTTCTTATCAAAACCTGGCAGGAGAACAGGTTTCACTCTCAGTCAGAGCCAAAATGGGAAGGCCCTTACTCTGTGGTTCTGATCAATCCTGCAGCTATTAAAGTTAAATGAACTTCCATCTTGGTGCAGTTATCCCAAGTGAAGCCAGCTGCCTAAGGAAATGCCAACTCACCAGAAGCACCTGATGGGATGTACAAGTGCTAGTCATTGGATGTTCTGAAGTACCTCTTCAAGTGACAAAGCTAAGTAGTAGTGGCTCTGTCAAAGCCAGCTGTTCCCTCTAACTCTAGCCCAAATGCCTATTGCTAGGGGGAAGGCAAGCCAGACACCCCTTAAGAAAACTTACTTGTTTTAATTTCCTGTAGTTTCTTCCTATACAATAACTAAAATGGAAATGCCTCTTCCCATCCCTCTCTTAGCTGTCTTAGGCATAACCACCACCACAGAAAACTGGGATTTGCAATTTATACCAAACCCCATTATCTACTACAATCTCTGCCTAGAGCTAACAGCATAGAACAAACTAGCCATACCATAAAAGTCCTAAGACAGCAAAGAGACCCTCTTGTTGCTGTGGTGCTGCAAAATTGCAGAGCCCTAAACATGCTAATAGCAGCACAAGGGAAACATGCCTATTTTTTTTTTTAAGGGAAGATACTGTTTCTATATAAATCACTCTGGAATTGTCCTAGACAGCATTTTAAACCTGCAGAATGAAACCCACCTTCTTCAGGAGGATTCAGACTTTGAAGGCACCTGGACTTTCTCACTCTCATGGTCTAGTATGTCATAGCTGTACCCCTTTTTGGGCCCACTAACCACCATCTTCTGTATTCTTTTAGTGGGACTATATATCTTCAAAATTCTAAGTTTATTTCTTCCAGAAACAATGCCTTCCAAAATAAGATCTTAGTCACTTGGGAATATCATCCAGTTCCAACCACAGTGTCAGACCCATCTTTCCTAAACCTCAATATAATAGCCAGAGAAGTTTATGCCCTGTCAGGCAGGGACTACTGTCCTAACCAGCAGGAAGTAACTATGGAAGAATCATTATTGCCCCTCAGCACCTCCTTAAGAATAAGGGTGTGAACTCTCTGAGGGGGGAGTTGAGGCAGGTTATTCAGGGAAATGAGAAGATGAGCCACAATCTGGCTGACAGACAACATGGCTGCAAGGCCTCACTGAGACTTTGAGTTTAACCTTGAGCTTCCTGTTTCTCTTTCTCAGACTCACCCCCTCTGGCCCTAGATATTCTAAATAGGCCTCACCATTGGCCTCTACCTTTGGTGATGTAACCAATAACAGCTGGAGTCCATCCCCTTATCATTAACAAGAGGGAGGAATAATTAACAGTTTAAAAGGTAACCACACAAGGCAGAGCTTGCTCTTTCTGCCTAGAGGAACCCGCACCAAATCTTGGTGTGTATTTCCATCTTTCTTATTTCTCAGCCAACTGTGTTCTTTCCCCCTTTTCCCAATAAATTCTTTTTACTGGCCTAATTAAACTGGCATGTTCTTAAATTCATTTATGCAACATAGCTAAGAACCTACAGGAATACAACGCTTCCCCATCTTCAACCTCACAACAGCAATAATTAAGATGAAGAAACTTAACTAATATTTCTATAATGCCCCTTCTTCATCCTACTTTGGTCAAGCCCAAATCATGGGAAAAGTTGTGGTGGGTTGGAAGGTCCCACTATGGGCAAAAATCATCATGGTCCTTAAATCTTTACATTTGTCCCTCAGGGAACAGAAGGTGTTAAACAGACCACATACACAATATTATTTGGCCAGGAAATAATTTATACCAATTCTATTGTTAAGCCCCTTTTCAGAAAGCAATATTAAAACATTTTATTGAGCTTATACAAAAATACTTGGACAACTCAGTTTTGTTATGATTGTCATTGTAATGATAGTCAAAATGTAGCTATCTTATTCTTTGACTCCTCCTTTTCTTTCTCTCTCCCTCTACCTCCTAAGAAACAATTAGCTTTGTAAACCACTATCGCTGAACTTCCTGGGAATTTGCACTTCCACAAATTACTTCAGAAACGACAAATGTATAACTGTTAGAACATCAATATAGCATGTAAACCTTGTTTAGATGAGGGGGCCTTCCTATTTCCAAGGCTCATATTGTGGAGAAGTATTATGAGTTAAATTTTGCATGTTATATCTCAAGTATCTGAAAGCCTTCATGCCCAAATATCACTGAATTTAAAACAGAAAGCAAATAGTAAGTCAAATTTGAACAAGGGCATTCTTCTACAATCAATCTGATGAATTTAATTTATTACCAATTGTTATTTCCAGAGATTCATATCTTATTTAAGATATTTTATAGTATATGGATTTATAGAAAAGCGCTTGTCCTTTCTGACTGAAATAGTCATATTGTATTTATAAGAGGAAATCATTATGATCCTTAAGAATTTTTAGAGCATAATAACTGGTTTTATGTATTTTAATTTTTAAAGTTTATTCTAATTTTCCTCAAAATTACTTCATGAGTGTAATTAACCAAAAAGGTAACTTTAAAAGGTACTATGATTAAATGTGGCCAGTCAAACTCAAAAAGTTATTTCTATATTGAAGGAATCATAATTGCATCTGGTGAAGACTGTTTGCAAAGTATCCAGTTATACCTTGAGAACCTACCCAATATTCCAGAAAATGTGAGGCAAGCTCTGCTTTATGTAAGTTTCCTAATAGCTATGAATTTACAGAATCCTACAGAAGAGTAGCACTGAAAAAGGATTTGTCATGAATTAGGTTAGCCAGAAAATTGAAATGTAAGTTTATTTCTAAAATTAAGACCAAATTTTATTTCATTTGCTATTGCTAGGCATCCATCTTATAGAAGTTTTGGGGTGTTTTTGTTTTTGTTGAGCTTTTTTTTACAATAAGAAATCATGTGCAATAGGAACATGGGAATTAATACAGTTTCTGTGTAAGAATGTCAAATCCTCACTAATATCAAGGAGTTCAAAATCCTTGTGGGTAAACCCTGGGGACAAAGAAAGAGCATCAATTAAAAACATTAAATGTAAAAAGGTTTATTTTACCTACAAGTCTCTTGTGAAAGGAGACTTTTACAGGACACAGATATTATCTAGGGTTTTCAGAATACATAAATATACAAAAAGGAATAAAAGATTTTCTCTCATGAGGAATTTCAGTTTCAACGTACTGTAGTATGCCATATCATAATATATATATTCCAGTTTCATCCACCCTTCACCTCATTTCAACTTATTAATATTATCCTGAAGGCAGATATCAATATACTTTTAAAAAAACACAAGTTCCAACACACTGCAAGCTCCCAGAGCAAGGCGGATAGTGGACGGGGTCCTGTCTGGGGGTCTGTGCTGTGCACGTGTGGAGTGAGAAGCTTGGGACATCTATCTGCGGGGATCGGTGGCATGGACGGAACGGTGGAGATTCCTGAGTTTTGAGGATGCCGGTGAAGGTTGGCATGGGCGACTGAGCCCCGCGGTTAGGGAAAAAAGAAATTTTAATTAAATGGCCATTTGGAGCCACAGGCGGGGCGAAAAAGTTTTATTTTCTGGGGATCTGGCTGTCTGGCAACCCTTGGACCTTGTGTGAACAGAACAAACGAGCTAATCAGCACCCGGTGAACCGGAGTGGGGATTCTGGTCGGGGAACGGAGCTGATTTCCCTAGCCACCCAGGGATAAGACCAGGGCTGCTGCGGAGCCAGGAAGAAGGGACACATCCCATAAAAGGGAGGGTTCTGTTGGAAGACAGGGAAGGGTATTTTATATTTTTAGACATTGATCTGGCTTCCTGCACCACCCCATAGCTTTGGGGAGCAGATAAGCCAACCTGAAGCAGCATTAGACTGAGAGCAGATGTTAATCTACACTCAAATTGATTTACTGAGCACCCCAGTGACGCTCGAGCTCGGCTCCAGAAGGGGCGGAATCGGCCATCTTTAGCACTCCTCACTGACTAACAACAGAGCTACAGCTAACCTGGGGAGTCCGGAAAGTGGGACGTGCTTGATTAATTTCCACAGGCCAGCTAGGTTCCCTTCCATAGGGGGTTGGTCTAGAGGAGGAATTATTTTGGGTCCTGCATTTGGCTGAAAAAAAAAAAAAAGTGAGGTCACCTCAACAAATGAAAAATAAATTCTTTTTAATTTAGTTTAATAGCTAAAACTTGCTTCAGGACTTGCATATAGAACCCTGTGGGGAAATTGATTGATAAACACAAGTAGGCAGGAAGGATCCATGTGGACGCTAGGGGAATCATTGACCCACCTTAGCTCTGTTTGACTGCTTGCCTGTGTGGATCTTTGGTTTCTTTCTGTTACTTTCTGGTCTATTGCTATTATTTCCTCTTTCCTCCCCCCTTCCTTTTTCCTTCTATTTTTTTTTTTTTTTAATAGGTGCTGCCAGTTTGTCGCTTCTTTGCTGGGCTTCTTATTCAGTAATTTCCCACTCGCTGTACATATTGATTCTGTATTACAAACTATCGCTTATCCTTCCTGCATCTTTCTGCCTTCTGTTTTCTGTTGTGACCTTTAGAGACAACATTTTTTCATAGGCCCACAACTTAAGGGTGTCAATTTCTATTCCATCTATTTTGTTTTCTTCTTCCTTTTTTATTTTTTATTTTTTTTATTAGTATTAACTTTTTCCTTTCAGACCTTTCTTTACTATTTCTCTCCCTCCTCATAATTCTAGCCTTCTAAATCACTATATATATATTCCTCCATTTGTTTTCCCAGTCCATTGTAAGAACTCCATATTTTTTCCTAGTACTTTACACTGCCTACGCAAGTTAAATATTCATCTCCTTAAGTCTCATTTTGCCCCTTTTCTAACTTTTATCAATATTTCTATTATCCTTCTGTCTTCCTTACATCTTTTGATTCCTCTGGCCCTAACCTTTTGCCTTCAAGGGAACATAGAAAGAAGCAAGGAAATAAAATAAGAAGAAAAACTGCCAAAGAGAAAACTTAACTCACACGCAGAACCAACAGCTAAATAAAATTCTAGAGCATAGAGAAAAGCTAATCAACTGAACAAACCCATCAATATAATATGATGACCAGAGGGCAACAGAAAAATACAAATGATTCCGAGAAACTGGAAAACATGGACCAGTCCAATGCACAAAATAAAAACCAGGAAGCAATGCAGAACATCGAACAACTAATCAAAGCTATCCAAACAAATATCATGGACCAACTTAAAGAACTGAAGGAAGAGATTAAGGATATAAAGAAGACACTGGGAGAACATCCTGAAGAAATAGCTAAAACGCCTAAACAGGTAATGGATATGATGGTGAACAAAGGCACAAGTCAAGAAATGAAAAAGACGCTGGACTCACATGGCAGCAGATTGAACAGGCAGAGGAAAGAATTAGTGATATGGAAGACAATACAGTTGAAATCAAAGAGATTATAGAAAAGATAGACAAAAAGATAGAAAAAATCAAGCATGGTCACAGGGCATTAACTGATAATACAAAACGCACAAACTTATGAAATATGGGCATCCCAGAAGGAGAAGAGAAGGGAAAGGGAACAGAAGGAGTGTTGAAGAAAGTTATGGCTGAAAACTTCCCAACTCTATTGAGAGAGATGGATGTGCAGATCCAGGAAGCACAGCGCACCCCAAATACTATAAATCCCAATGGGCTAACTCCAAGACATATACTTGTCAAATTGTCCAATGCTCAAGACAAAGAGAAAATACTCAAGGCAGCAAGAGAAAAGAGAACCATCACATACAAGGGAAGCACAATAAGATTAAGTGCTGATTTCTCAGCTGAAACCATGGAGGTAAGAAGACAGTGGTATGACATAGTCAAAACACTAAAAGAAAAAAACTTCCAGCCACGAATTCTCTATCCAGAAAAACTGGCATTCAAAAATGATTGAGAGTTCAAAATATTCATGGATAAACAGCAATTAAGAGAGTATTTCAAGAAGAAACCAGCACTTCAAGAAATACTAAAGGAATCTCTACAAGTTGAAAGGAAAAAACAAAGGAGAGAGAGTTGGAGGAGAGTTTAAAAACAACTGAAAAGTCAAAAAAGAGAAACAAAACAACATATGACATACATAAACGCAAAGAAAAAATGGCTGAAGGAAGAAATTCATTACGAGTAATAACACTGAGTGTTAATGGATTAAATTCACCAATCAAAAGACCCAGATTGGCAGAATGGATAAGAAAATATGATCCATCTATATGCTGTCTACAAGAAACCCACCTTTGACCCAGGGATTCAAGGAGGCTGAAAGTGAATGGCTGGAAAACCATTTTACAAGCTAACAATAGCAAAAAAAGGGCAGGAGTAGCTATTTTAATGTCAGACAAAATAGACTTTAAATGCAAATCTATTGTAAGAGACAAAGATGGACACTACATATTAGTAAAAGTAATAATCTCTCAAGAAGAGAGAACAATCATCAACATTTACGCACCTAATCGAGGTGCCACAAAATACGTGCGGCAAACTCTGGAAAAACTAAGAGGAGAAATAAATTCCTCTACAATTATAGCAGGGGACTTCAACACACCACTATCATCATTAGACAGAACATCTGGGCAGAGAATCAATAAAGAAACTAAGGCACTCAACAATACATTAGAAGATTTGGACTTAATAGACATCTACAGAACACTACACCCAAATACAGCGGGATTTACATTCTTCTCGAGTGCACATGGAACATACTCCAAAATAGACCACATGCTAGGCCTCAGAACAACACTCAATGAATTCAGAAAGATTGAGATTATACAAAGTAATTTCTCTGACCACAACGGAATGAAGTAGGAAATCACTAAGGGCCAGAGGAACAGGTTAGGCACAAGGATATGGAAGTTAAACAACACACTCTTAGACAAACAGTGGGTCAAGGAGGAAATTTCAAAAGAAGTCAGTAACTACCTTGAAACTAATGAAAACGACAACACAACATATCAAAACCTATGGGAATCAGCGAAAGCAGTCCTGAGAGGGAAGTTCATAGCCATAAATTCATATATAAAAAAAGAAGAAATAGCTAAAGTTGAAGATCTAACTGCACACTTGGAGGAATTGGAAAAACAACAACAAACTAAACCTAAAGGAAGTAGAAAGCAGTAAATAACAAAGATTAGAGCAGAACTAAATGAAATAGAGAATAAGAAAGCACTGGAAACAATAAACAAAACCAAAAGCTGGTTCTTCGAGAATATCAACAAAATTGACAAACCCTTAGCCAGACTAACAAAGAAAAAGAGAGAACAGATGCCAATACATAAAATAAGGAATGAGCAAGGTGATATCACTACTGACCCCACAGAAATAAAGAGTATCATAAGAGGATACTTTGAAAAATTATATGCCAACAAGAATGACAATTTAGAAGAAATGGACAAGTTTCTAGAAATCCACAAACAGCTGACATTGATGAAAGAAGAAATAGATGAACTCAACTGTCCAATTACAAGTAAAGAGTGAGAATTTGTCATTAAAAACCTCCCAACTAAGAAGAGTCCAGGACCAGATGGCTTCACAGCTGAATTCTACCAAACATTCCGGAAAGAGCTAACACCAATTCAACTTAAGCTCTTCCAAAAAATAGAAGTAGAAGGAATATTACCTAACTCATTCTATGATGCCAACATTACCCTAATACCAAAACCAAATAAAGATATCACAAGAAAGGAATATTACAGACCAATTTCTCTAATGAACCTAGATGCTAAAATCCTTAACAAAATACTTGCTAATTGCATTCAACAACATATCAAAAGGATTATACACCATGACCAAGTGGGTTTCATCCCAGGTATGCAAGGATGGCTCAGTATAAGAAAATCAATCAATGGAATGCACCACTTAAAGAGACTGAAAGAAAAAAATCACATCATCATCTCTATAGATGCAGAAAAAGCATTCGACAAAATACAGCACTCTTTCCTCATAAACACACTACAAAAGATAGGAATAGATGGAAACTTTCTGAAAATGATAAAGGGTATATATGAAAAACTCAAAGCTAACATCATTTTCAACAGTGAAATCCTAAAAGCCTTCCCTCTGAGATCGGGAACAAGACAAGGATGCCCACTATCACCAGTCCTATTTAACATTGTCTTAGAAGTACTTGCACGAGCACTGAGACAAGAAAAGGACATAAAAGGCATCCAGATTGGAAAAGAAGAAGTAAAAATTTCATTATTTGCAGATGACATGATCTTATACATAGAAAGCCCTGAGAAATCGACAACAAGGCTTCTAGAACTTATAAAGGAGATCAGTAATGTTGCAGGCTATAAGATCAACGCTCAAAAATCAGTAGCATTTCTGTACACCAATATCCAGCAAACTGAGCAGGAAATCAGGAAAAAGATACCATTTACAATAGTAAATAAAAGAATCAAATACCTAGGAATAATTTTAACTAAAATTGTAAAGGACTTATATACAGAAAACTACACAACACTGTTAAAGGAAATCAAAGAAGACTTAAATAAATGGAAAAATATCCCCTGTTTATGGATGGGAAGACTAAACATCATCAAGATGTCTATCCTACCCAAACTAATCTACAGATTTAATGCAATCCCAATAAAAGTCAACACTATATTTTTTAAGGAACTGGAAAAACTAACCACAAAATATATTTGGAGAAGCAAGAGGCCCCGAATTGCCAAAGATATATTGAAAAAGAAAAATGAAGTTGGAGGTATCACATTACCTGACTTTAAAACACACTACAAAGCTACAGTGATCAAAACTGCGTGGTATTGGCACAAGGATAGACTTACTGACCAATGGAACCGAATTGAGATTTCAAATATAGATCCTCGCATATACAGTCATCTGATATTTGACAAGGCCACGAAGCCCACTCAGTTGGGAGAGAGTGGCCTCTTTAACAAGTGGTGGTTGGAGAACTGGATATCCATATCCAAAAGAATGAGAGAAGAATATCCTCTCACACCTTATACAAAAATCAACTCAAGATGGATCAAAGATCTAAATATAAGAGCCAAAACCATCAAAACCTTGGAAGATAATGTAGGGAAGCATCTAAAGGACCTTGTAATAGGAAATGATTTCATGAACTTCACAGCCAAATCATGAGCAGCAAGAGAAAAAATTGATAAATGGGATCTCCTCAAAATTAAATACTTCTACACCTCATAGGATGTTATTAAGTAAATATAAAGGCAGCCTACCCAATGGAAAAAAATATTTGGCAACCATATATCTGATAGGAGCCTAATATCCTGCATATATAAAGAAATCCTACACCTTGAAAATAAAAGGACAAACAACCCATTTAAAAAATGGGCAAGTTACCTGAAAAGACACTTCTCCAAGGAAGAAATACAAATGGCTAAAAAGCACATGAAAAAATGCTCAACATCACTTGCTATCAGGGAAATGCAAATAAAAACTACAATGAGATACCATCTTAAACCCATCAGAATGGCAGCTATTAAAATAATAGGAGACACTAAATGTTGGAGAGGATGTGGAGGAATAGGAACCCTCATCCACTGCTGTTGGGACTGCGGTATGGTCCAGCCACTGTGGAGTACAGTTTGGAGGTTCCTCAGAAAACTAGCAATAGATCTTCCATGTGATCCAGCAATTCGACTGCTGGGTATATACCCAGAAGAACTGAAAACAAAAATACAAACAGATATATGCACACCAATGTTCATAGCGGCATTGCTCACCATTGCCAAAAGTTGGAATCAGCCCTGGTGCCCATCAACAGATGAATGGATAAGCAAAATGTGGTACAAACATACAATGGAATATTACTCAGCTGTAAGAAGGAACAAAGTGCTAACACATGGAATAATGTGGATGAATCTTGAAGACCTTATGTTGAGTGAAGCAAGGCAGGCATTGAAGGATGAACAGTATATTACCTCACTGATCTGAACTGAGGAAAGTGAGCAGTCTCTGAGAACCATTGTCTGAAAGATAGATTAACAAAGCAGAGTAAGAGAAGAGCAGGCTTTGAGCCATCACACATATGGACATAATCTATGGTAAAGGGATAGAGTGTGGTTGTGTGTTGGGGGATGGGGCAGATGAGTGGTGGTGTGCCTGGGTTTGGTGGTGCAGCACTGGGGGGTGGGTGGATTAGGAAGGGCAGGTTCAAATCCCCAGGGCATGTAACTGTGAATCTTGACATTCCACGGTTTGGGAGAGGGGGGTATCATGGGCCCTGGGGGGCTGGGGAGAAGGGAACAGTCAAGATCTAATGGGTTGTTTAGTGGTCATGGGGAAGGTTTTTCATTACCTTACAGTAATGGATACTGGACATGGTAAATATCATCAAAATTATTAAACTGTATCATCTAAATTGTAAACTATATTGTAAATCACTGACAATGTTTAATTGGTATATTTTGCTATCTGTATAACAGTTATAACAATGCTAACAACCAAAAAAAAGGGGGGGGTTTAATATGAGGTGGGGAAGGGGGGGGTGGTTTGGTATCTGGGAGTCTCCGGCACTCCGTGTGTGACTTTGCTGTGACCTAAAACTTCTTTGTAAATTAAATGAAAAATTGGGAGACAATGGGGATTGAGAGGAGGAAGGTGTCATGGCACACCAGACATCCCATAACACAGTGATAAAAGGCAGAAAAAAAAAAAGAAAAGAAAAAGGAAAAAAAAAGAATATATATATATATATTTTAAAGGCATTTCCTTTTCTTTTTTTCCCATTTTTTGAAAGTCCCAATCCACTAATTATATTTTATTTTGTTTTGTTCTTTGTTTGATTATTTGTTTTTTTTTTCCTTCTCTTTTGTTTTCCCCCTGAATTTCCTTATGTTTGTCTCTTGCATGTAGCTTATCACACTTGTTTCTTTTTCCTAGTAAGTGTATTTGATTATTTTATGGACTAAATGTTCATGGAGGATTTGGATCACAGAAGGGTTACAATGGGTACTGCGGGGGATTATTGAGGGGTGTGTCTGCGGGGGGTTTCGTGGGGGTTGATTCATCCGAATATACATGAAAGATATACAAAATCGTTCAAAGGATCGTGGGATGGGGCATGGTCACGATGGGTGGATAATCACACAGTAAATGAGGGAATCTGAATTCCTAGCCTGGAGAGCTCTGCCACAGTCTCCAAGGGAGCAGCAATCGTCGTCTGAGTTTTGGGACAGTGCCTGTCAAAATAGGATGACCCACTGATAAGTTTTTTTTTATTGATGATTACCCTTGTGAGTCTTTGCTCTTGTAACTGAGACTTAGCCTGCAGTTTTGGGGTGCCTAAGTGTTGCCACCTGAGAGCCTCCTTGTTGCTCAAATGTGGCCTCTCTCTAAGCCAAACTCAGCATATGATTGCATTACCTTCCCCCCAACGTGGGACATGACTCCCGGGGATGAGCCTCCCTGGCAATGAGGGATTAATACCAAGTGCCAACTGGCAACACAACTGGAAAAAGACCTTGAATAAAAGGGGGAAATGGTAAAGACAAATGAGTTCAAGTGGCTAAGAGACTTCAAAGAGAGTCGGGAGGTCATCCCAGAGGTAACTCTTATGCACACCTCAGTAGAAGCTCACAGAACATCTAAGTGCCTATCACCCCACACAGAGGGGTTCCTGAGAGCTCTGGAGACACCCAGGTCCTATATAAGGGGGGATAGCCCCAGAGACTGATGCCTAATCAGTGGGCTCTATCTTGGAATCTGTGCTCCTGAGAGTGACAGAATTGGACTCAAATAAGTCCTCCCTTCAAATGGTTCACCAGTCCCTTCTATTCAAACCTATATGTGATGCTGGAGTTTTTGTTTTGTTTTGTTTTGTTTTGTTTTTAAAGGTTTTTATTTATTTATTCATTTATCCCCCCCTTGCTGCCCGCGCTCGACGGGCCAGCCAACCACGCCGTGCGGGCAGGCTTGCCTTCACCCGGAGGCCCCGGGACCCGAACCCGGGGCCTCCTATATGGTAAATGGGAGGCCCACTGATTGAGCCACAGCCGCTTCCCTGATGCTGGAGCTTTTAGGTATATTTCCAGAGACTGTCGCCTCAGGCCTACCTATGTGCCAGGTGTGCATGAATTCTCGGGGGAGCTGCAACTCCTACCCTACAGCTGAATGAACTCATTCAAGTCACCTGGTGAGGAGACAACGATGGGCAATGGCCATCCCAGGGAATGGAGAAGGCCTGCATCTGCAGGCAGGATCATCCCACCCACCATATCCATGGGATATAATCCCTCTCTCAGTTGGAGTTGGAGTGGCATCACCATCCCAGTCCCCTCAGGATTGGGGGAAGAACTATGGACTAGAGTGGACTTGATGGTATTCTCTTGTTCACATATGGTGATTCTAGCAATGGAAGAAATTATAACAATGAGGTGGAGCCAGTGGCCACTTGACAATTTTGGGGTAGGGAGGGGATGAGCAGTTGAATGTTGGGAGTTGGAGGTTGTCCTGTGTACTGTTGTGGCAATGGATGTAGGCCATTTTAAATCAGCACACACCACTCAGAACTCAGTGTGAGAGAGTGTGGTCTACGGTGTGAACTGTGGTCTATGGTTGGTGGCAAGGCTCCAGGATTTGTAAGTTAATTGAGGGTGGTGGGCCACACTTGTGGGAGATGTTTGTGTGGGATGTGGTGGGAGGTGTGGGAGGTGGGCAACATGGGAATCCCAGTGGGTTCCGTGTAATATTTTGGATAATCTAAGCACCTCTTAAAATATATGCATATATATATATATAAATAACATTTTTGTAAGCAAATACACATATATGCATATATATTTATATATCATTTTGCAAATGTTTGTATGTATTGTGAGAATTTTGATTTTTACCCACAGTAAAAATAAATAAAAAAAATACAACAAAAAAACCCCACAAGTTCCAATTGTGTATAATAACCACTACTTACTTTTGTGCCACAAACCCAAGAAGAATTATTAGAGGAAACCAATTCATTTTTGCATAGCATGTATAGCATGGTTGTATAGTAAAGTTTTGGCACCATTCAATAATAATGGTTGGTTAGTAGTTGGTGAGATTTATAGTGGGAAACTCATCAGGAAATCTAAAAAAATAGAAAAATTTGGGTTCAATCATGAGCCTTCCCTGTAAGGTTTGGGAAGGGGGGGAAATTGCAAATTCTAACATATATTCCATAGTTTCTCTCCAATTTCTAATTCTGTATAAATATGGACAAAATGGATAACTGCTACAAAAGGTCAACAGTTTTTATTGTTCAGCCAGGATCTTCCTATCCTAGTTGTCATGCTGTGCAGCATTTAGACTTATGTCCATATTGCTTATTGTGGTATTTATCATCTACCACATCACTTATTGGTTTAAATGAATCACTCAGGAAAACAATTGATTCATTTTAATTTGGTACCAAATGGGTCCTTGTGGCATCCAAGGAAAACTAAAGTTCAGACATTATATTTGGTTATATTAGCTTAGCCACATTTTGAGGGAATTATAGGTAAATATTGGACCCATATGTAAAAGGGAACATGTGAAGAAATATTCTGGTGGCTCTTGCCTCAGATAATTAGCCCTGTAATAAGCAATTAAATGAAGGCCCAAAAAGAAGAAATTGTGTACAAATAATTTAATTGTGAATCTGAAGAAAGCTCAAATATATTTATAGGACCACAATGTATCCAAAACCCAAAAGGTAAAATTCACATTATCCAGCATCCAATAAAAGATTACCAGACACACACACACACAAACTTAGTAGGAAAACCCAAAACATGATCAGTGTAACAGTCAATTAATAAATATTAACCAGAACTGAGGAATATGTTAGTATTAGCAGAGAATTAAATTTAAAATGTTATTATAACTCTTTTCCATATGTTAAGAAAGTTTAAAGGCAAGAAGACAAAAAAGACCCAAATTAAATGTTTACATTGTTTTTGTGGGAAATTATATGAGATCCTGAATTTAAATTTACTTTGTGGTTAATATTTTAAATTATATTAATGTTTACCCATTATGATACACAATGCATTTCCCACAATTAGAAATATAGATAATGGATAAATACATACTCATATACATGGGGACATAGTGAGGCAGGATAGAATAGAGACCTCAGGAAGAAGGGGGCAGAAAACAAATAAGCCTGGTGAGAGAATGGAGGCATTAGCCTGTTTGCTATCATTAGGCTCCTGAGTCACACAGGCAAGTTAGGCAGGGGCAGCTTACAAGCACATACACCCTGCAGCTTGCAGCACACACACCCAAAGCCTGCATTATAAGAAAGCAGCCAGCAAAGAGGGAAAGGGTGAGAGGGGCATCACTGCCACCCACCCACCCACCTAGTTTTCAGGTTACCCTACACCTCATGGACAGAGGCTCACACATTGTGGACAATGACCAAAGGCCAATCACTGCCAGTCAACATGCCCTGCAGAGGCCATGGACAGCAGCCAGTAGCCAATTACCATGGGACAGCACCCCCACACACACACCCCTGGGCATCCCACACCCTTGCTCATCATTGCAGACCCTGGGATCCTTTACCCTCATAAACATTGGACCCCAGGGCAGAAATTCATATTTTCTCCCTTCTCAACCTAAATTTCCCTGAAGGTGTACTTCTGTTCTTTTGCCTTACCCCTCAGTAAATTCTATGCTTGTTTAATTAATTTATGGCTCACCCTTGAATTCTTTCTTGTGACAAAGCCAAGAAGTTAGACACCTGAACCCCATCTCCAGTGCCAATAATATCATATTAGTGCAAATGCTTTAAAATAAAAATAAATGCACACAGCATAATAGTTTGCAAAGCATTTTATTTCATCAATTAAGGATCACATCAGCACACTGGGATAACAATCATAGAAATAAGAGTAGTAGTAGTGCTGTTTTTAGTTAGTGCAATAGTGTTCCCAATGTACAGATCAAGAAACTGAATACTGAATTCTGAATAAGGCATAACTTTTGGATATATTTATCCAATATGGCCTATTATTTTTCACTCACTAGAAACTATTGTGCATATATCAAGCATTACTGTAGAGATTATGGACCTTCGTATGTGTAAAGCCTAAATGTAGTTCTACTTAAATTTATATGTCCACTATATTATTTCTTAATATATTGAAACAATGAATCAGAAGCTTTATAATTGAAATAGAGATACATTTACCTTATTTTTGTATTCTTGTAATGAGGATTTGAATACCTTCTAACAAATAATCTTAATCACAAATGTTCTAAATTTACCACTGAAAAATAGTTTGTAAATAATATTTACATTGAGCAAAATGTTTTATTGAAAATCTATCCCTTCATACTATGAAAAACTGGATGAAATATTACTAATCTCTCTTACAAACCACACCTTTGTCAAATGTTTCTGTTTTATTTAGATAAAAGTTATTATTTTTATATTTTAGGGATATTTTAAATTTATGAATGAACACATGATTCAGTTTTATAATTGCATAAATAGTACAGGTAACTTTAATGTATAGCTGTTCTAATCTACGACCCTCTAGATTTAAAGAACAATTGGAAAGAAACTTATTGTGCATAAAAGCTTTAGCAAATAGCCTTAAGCAGCCATGTTTTAGGTCGATATTGAACTAATATCATCTGAACTATAATATATAGTATAACTAAAATCCTTAGAAAAATGCTCTGCAAAATATTATTTCTAATTATATCCAGTCCATTAATTTAATATTAATAAAATATTTTAAAATGAAAATCTCTGAAAATATTACAAAAGTCCAAAAACACATTCCTTTGAGGGCAGCTACTGAAGGGAGACTGTACTTCTGCTTACCTTTTATTTCATAGGTACTATTTGAAAATTTTAACTAATGACATTTTATTGTCATAGATATATATTTCAATATTTTAGGGATAATGACCTTACCTGAAAAAGCAGTAAATTGATGGATTGATGGATGTTGATTCTAACAATCATTATTTTCACCACAATTAATCTTCCCCTTTCTTGAAAATTGGAATAATGACTGTAAAAGCTTTCCTCTTACCTATGATAAGTAGATATTTTTTGTGGAAATGACTATATTTTTAATAACATTATGAAATAGTATAAATGGAAATGTAACATAATTTGTATTGTGTACAATATTAGGTTTTCCCATAAATCCTGAACATATTCCAGATCTTGAATAAACTGAGGCAGAAAGAGATAGTTTTCTGCTCATGTGCAAACCTATGCATCTTTGATAATATGTGAGCAATTAATGGATGTTGAGTCACACAAATTCTTTGTGAATGTTCATTTTCATGTCATTATAATTTGTTGAGATTTAACATTTTTTTTGCAATGCCTTGAGGATGAATCCCTACAATAAACCCTTAATAAACCTTAAGTTAAATAGAGCACATATTCTTCTAAATTTGTCTATTTTCCTTGATGACTTGAAAAAGTAAATATAAATTTCCAGATATGCTTATTCTTTCACTGTTGGAGTTCAAGAACTGGGTCTGTGAAAACGGTGTCGCAGATGAGAAAGAAAGAATAAGACAAAGAGAAGAAAAACTGGGATCAGGGGACTCTCCATCCGATATGCAGAGAAAAGCCCAGCCACCTCATAAAGTGTGGCTTTTATTTGGCTTTAGAACAAAGAAAATACATGTGAGCATGTGCAAGGGCAATAGATACTTGACAGTTACATTTTACTGAAATTAACAAGTCTTAAAGGTCAATGACTCAGCTCTTTTACATTTCTGTAATTCACAGGCAAGCTCAGGATGTTTCCCCACCCAGCTCCTGTTAGCATGAGACTCCAGAACTTGTTTATTACATTCCAAGGTGACCTTTTTTCTTGTCAGTTGCCATGGCCTTTAATTGAAACTCCATCATTTCCCCCTTTTTTATTAATTAAAGCTCATAGGAACCATTATATAAGCTGATACAAGGTGACCTCCTGTCATACTTGTCTTCTTCCATAGGCTCTTGTGACTGTGCCTGTCTTAGGTTGTCCTCCTCTGAGAATCTTACCCGTCATTGACTACCAGTCAAGCTTTTGAGCTCTTACATGGAAGGAAATTTCATTAATATTTATGCTTCTTCAGGTTCCTTAAATGAACATTTTTTGTGCAGATATTTAGTATTAATATCAAGGGGTTACTAGTAGAATCTTTCTACTAAGTAATGCAAAATTAGTTTTTCATGGCCAAGTTTCTTAACACAAATGCATTTATCAGGTCTAATTACTCTAGCCTTGACAATACAAACAATTAAAATGCATATAACAATAATTCCTAATCTAATCCAATATGATATTTGAACTGTTTTTTGTTTCCACCAATGAAACAGCTTCACCAGTGGTTTCTTTCAATTCGTCTGATACATGCTCAATGCCTTCTTTTGCAATTCTAAAATATCTATAGAAACATTATGCTTGTATCCAATCGATTTTTCACTTCCTCCCAATCATGTTCACTATTATTATGAGCAAAAAGAGTAATACAAATAGAACTTTCATTCCAATCACATTTAAGAACTCCTAACAACTTTAAATTATAAATTTGATTACCCAAATGTATAATAGTTGTTTCAAGATCATTCATACGGTTATTTAGTTCCATATCAATGTGAGACTGACTATGCCACATCTCACTTGCATTTTTATGCCAGTCCTTAACATATTTATTGAGTCTGTACTCCTTGATGTAGAACTGTGCCATCGACAGCTGCAGCAGTTATGATGCCAATCAGTCCCAAAATTCCTGCTATTAAATGTCCAATCAGTCTTTTAGTTCTTTTTAAATAATGGTCGAGGAAATGCCACAGAAACTGGGATTCTGGAGACTGCTGCCAATGTCTGGTTATCTGAACTGGTAACCATAGTCCTTTTCTTCTTTTTGCTATAAAAAGTGTTTGATTTTCCTGAAAATATTAATTCTTAAGACATGTAAATAAAGAGCAATTAATGTTCCTTTCACCAAAAGTTACTTTTCCAATGATAAAACTGTAGGATCTCATACTCATACTGTAAGAAATTGAATTGATTTTCTTTTTTAAAATAGTAATATTAGTTTTGCTGCCTTGCCTTTCAAAAATTGGACCAGTTCCCCAAAATAATTTCCACAAATAACTTTGAGTTTTATTAAGTTTAGTGTCCCATGGCTGTGGGATAGATCTTCCTTGATATTTCCAAATTATTGAGCTGTTAGTAAAAGCTGTATTACCAAAATTCCAGAAATAAGGATTACTGTCATTTGTGATTATGGTTGAATTATTAATGAATCAAGATATGGTTATGTTTTTAATAGGTTTCGGCATCCCTATAAGGGCCCGATCCTTTACAATTCCATAGGAATCATTAAACAACACAACCTCTGTAAGCCCATGACAAATATGCCATTTGTCATTAAGTAGTCTGTCGTGAGATTGATTAAGATAAATTGGGTAAGTCTCATCACTCTAAGTCAACAGCTCTAGAAAAGGTGAGTTGGTTATGTATGCCCAATAAGTGTAATTATGATGTTACCTTGACCTAATACTTTACCTATAATTAATCCAATGTAAAACCACCATGTCTATAGTTTAAGTCTTGGCAGCATCTTCAACTCTAGGCTTGATTCTTCTGGAGGGGATCCACTGCTCTTCTCCTGTTTCTGTAATGTTAAGAGCAAAACCTCGGCCCAAAAATTTTACCTCTCCTTTTTCCCATTTATTGGTTGTTTCATTTTTCCAATATATTGGTTGTCCACATTTTTCATTTTCATTCCTTTTTTTATTAACCTCCCAATGTCTTTCTGCTACTGTGGTATTAGGAATTTGTTGTCTATTAAGAAAATTTAAGGTAAGCAATGCTTTAGATAGTTTGTCTTTAGCAGATTCTCCTCCATCTCCCCCTTTTTGTTTTTGCAACATTAATTTTAATAAGTGATTACTTTTTTTCTACCATTGCTTGTCCTTCAGGGTTATATGGAATTCCTATAATGTTTAATATTCCAATCTTTTATAATATGTATACATACATTCACATGCTTTCCAAACCAGAGGACACACTGATATACTTGACTTATTTTTAGCTAGAGTTCTTGATAGATACAAGTTAAATGTTAATACGTATATTTAGTTTAATAAGCTTATACTGACAATGAGAGAGAGAAACATGAATAACATAATCAATTAATTGAACAAACTTTCAGAATGACAGATACATAGAGCAATTATATATATATATATATTTACCAATATTTAGCTTTTAGCTGGGAAGTGTTGAATTAGCAACTGATACTAGAGTTTTGGTTGACTATGTTTAAGATTAATTAATTTGATACTATAGATGCCAACTTGTGAGTATTTTGCTAATTCCTGAGGAAGGGGCCCGCCTCCCCAGGAAGGAACACAACACTCCTTGGGCAGTATATTTTAAGGTTTATGCATCAGTCCCTGGGAGAGTGGCCAGCTCCTCCAGGGAGGAATACAACACCTTTTGAAATATACTTTATCTTTTAGAATTTGTTACAAAACATCCTTGATGTGCTCACTATTTTAGTTTCCATTTTTTATTATTATATATAGCAGAGGTGGAGTAAATCAGATAAACTTAAGTTAAAGCATCTGCTTTTGGGATTTTTAGGTAGAGAGGTAGTTTTATAACACATATTATTATACTTTCAAATAATTAAAATTATGATTAATAAGAGTATACTTTTATTTAATATTACAGTGAAACATTATTAAATTTTCAGCAATTATATACACCTTTAAAGTATTTATATGAACTTTTTATTCATATAACTTTAATTGTCATAAAATTAGAAAATTTCCCTCAATTGCACAACAGTCTCAAACACTTTACTCAATATACATCACATGAACTTAACCACTTTCAGTATTCCACCCTCTTCCAGGCAACATACCAAACCATTTGTAACAAAAAGCTTTTTTGAGAAAGCAGGTTTAAACATCATGTTCCCCCAAAAGCAACAAAACCTGTCTCTCCAAGGAAACATCAAGGCCAAAGCATAAGAAGCTACTTCGATAAAACACTCTTTTTTGCATACTGATTATTCAGGAGAAAAACTCTGTTAATTTTTAATAAAACAGATTAATGATTTGAGAAACTTTGAGAAAGAACAAAACTTTAATTTTGTTTTAATAGCTAGTCATTTTATCTTAGGATAAAATTACTTTCTTTTCTTTAATAATAAAATCACGTTCTATATACCTTCCATACTTAAGTTACCACAATAATTTTAGAAGTTGTTTCTAAGCAAACTTCTGACAACATATAATTACCATCAACATTAAACAAACTTGTTAGAATAATGATTTAGTTTGTTTATATCTATTTTTATTATTTTTAATTAATACTCATATTTATTTATTAATATAAGCACTTATTTAATGTTGGCCATTTGAATAGAGCTCTTTTGATAATTCTTATTCATCAATTTAATATTACCATCCGGAGGTATTAAAATATACAGACACTAAACAACCAGACAAACACAAAACAAGTTACAACACATCAATAGAAACATATATCTTTGATTTCACTGCTTTTGAGAATTTTTCTGGAAACTGTATTGCTAAGTTTTCTTACTTTTCCAGTGGCTTAAATTTATTAGCTTCTATCATCTCACAGCCTCATCATTATATAAGCAGTAGGAGGTTTATAAAGTTGCTGTTGGAACTGAAGGGTTAACATCCACAGCTGGAGTTGAAGAGCTATTAATAGCTTGAAAAGTGCCCTAGGGATCCCTTCCTGGTTGCCATGGCAACAGGAGCCTCTGTAGGAGGCTCTGGGTGGTCACTTTCAGAACATTTATAGTCATACAGGTGTAAATTGGCCTCAAGCTGACATAGGATCTTCCACTTCCGCATTTTCAGAGGGCTTACTAGATTCTGTTTGAGGAGGCTTAAGAGCCAGAGTAATAAGATGTTTAGCTGTCTCAGAAACATGAGGAGTATTCAAATAAGCTCTCCATTGGTGTAGTAAGTCTCTTCCCCATAAATTAAGTCCTACATCTGCAACATAAGGTTGCAGAGCAGCCTCTTGTCCTTCTGGACCTTCTACCTTAAATATCTGAGTACTCTGGTAAACATCTGTCATTGTTCCAATGCCTCTGAAAACTTTAGGCACCTTTTGCAAAGTCCAAGCTTGTGGCCGATATCTTTTAGCAATGATAGAGACATCAGCTCTGGTATCCACCAATCCTAAAAATATCTTTCCATTTATTTTTATGGTAATTTCAGGCCTTTCATTTCCAATTGCTGATTGCCAATAAACTTTAGGCCTAATGGAACCAAATTCCTTTGCACGTTTTAAAGGAGGTTTACTATACAGTAACAAAAGAAGTTGAGCTATGCTATCTCCTGATTCAATTTGATAGGGAGTTAAAGTTTGTACCAATAAACAAATTTTGCCTTCAAAATCTGAGTCAATGATCCCGGTTTGTACTAAAAAACCTTGGGTGGTAAGACTGCTACGGCCAATAATGAAACCTACATTGTTTTCTGGGATAGGCCCTTTAATTCCTGTCCTTATTTTTTGTATACCAAATGAAGGTGTAATAAACTTTGTTTCAGCTGCAGGAAGATCGACAGCTGCACTGCCTTTGGTAACTGCCTTAAGTTCTGTTATATGCCGGAGTGAGCTGCCCCGTTGCCAACTGGATAGATTTGGGCTAGGTTAGGAAATGTGCTCATATCGTTTGTCTGAGGGCCTTGAGCGAGGCCTGCTTGGAAGTTTCCCAACTTATTAATGAGACTGCCATTTTTATGATACTTAGAATGGCATTCGTTGGCCCAGTGCAAACCCTTCTGACATGTAGGACATACACGAGTAGGTATTGATCTATTATTGCCGCTAGATGGAGCTCTTACACCAGTTTTTGCTCGGCAGTCTTTTCATATGACCTGGTTTCCCACATTTAAAGCAATTTAAATTATTAATCAAAGGACTATATCCCTTTATAGCGGCTGCAAGAAGGGTCATGTTATATGTATTAGACCCAATGTCTTGGCATGCTCTTATATAACCCTGTAAAGTACCTCTATTTGCCTTTATCAGACACAAAGCCTTTTTACACTCACTATTAGCATTATCAAAAGCCAACATTAGAATAAGCATTTCTTTAAGATCAGGCTGAGTTACTGTCTTGCTGACTACATCTTCCAGCCTCACTACAAATTCAACATACGGTTCAGTATTTCCTTGAACAATTTTTGAAAATGATTGTACAGCCTGTCCAGGGATGGCGATTTGTTGCCAGGCAGCACAATCGAACTTGTACAATGGCAATATCATCATATTGAGCTTGGCAAGTAACTCCAGCCCATTGACCTATTCCTAATATTTGTTCAACAGTAATAGGCACTGGTGGATTTTGCTGTTGATTTCATCGTGCTACAATATTAGCTTCATCAGCCCACCAAGTTTTAAATTGTAAAAATTCTGCTGAATTAAGAACAGCTCGAGCTAACAAATCCCAGTCCCAGGGTATTAATCTGTCTGCTTGTGCCATTCCTTGCACCAATCCTTGAGTATAAGGAGAATTTACACCATATTGAGTGCATGCTTGTTTTAATTCTTTGGTAGTTTTAAAAGGAATAGGAGCATGCTCATACTGTACACCCTCTTGGGGATTGTCAGCATCTACTGGAATTTGAGTTACTGTTACTGGAAAAGCAGAAAGGAGTTGCATAGCCTCTGAATCGCCCTCTCTACTTCCCTGTGCTATACTTTTCATAATTGAGGGGGATGGTGCTGGCACCAAAACAGAAACTTTAGGCGGGTCATCAAATGTTGTAGTAGATACCTTAGGAGGTGCAGATGCCGGTTCAAAAGACAATAAATCATAATTTGGAGCAGACGGCATAGCGACCACTGGAAAAGCTCCATAAACTTCCTTTTTCCTTTCCTTCTTTTTATTAGACCCGAGTTTATCTGTTTTTGCCTGTTCATTAATTTTTTCATATATATTTTCATTAAAATCATCATTAGCTTGTTCTGCTATCGGTCCAGCAATAGCAGTATCCTCTTTAACATCATTTTCATCTGATTGTAAAGGTTCAAGAGCAACAGAAATAAGAGTACACAAAGACCATACATGAAGGGGAATTATTTTTCCCTTTTGATAAACCCTTTTTAAAGCTTTCTTCACTAACTCCCAATGTTTCAGGTTTAAAATATCCCGCCCTTGCAGCTGAAACCAATAACAACATTTCTGTACAAGAGAAGAAAGTTCCTCAAAAGCCGAGGATTTAATAGTTACACCGGTCCTTTTTAATAAAGTTTTTTAACACTCTAGAGAACTCTTCAAAGTTCGACTGCTGATTACCCATTACCCTGATGATTCCAAGGATGAAGCTTACCTTTTCTGTTTCTTTTAAAACCGCTCTCAGGAGCTCCTTAGTCCACGCACTGACAGAAAGAAAAGTTTCGTTTTCAGAGGCCCACGTTGGGCGCCATATGTTGGCGTTCAAGAACTGGGTCTGTGAAAACGGTGCCGCGGATGAGAAAGAAAGAATAAGACAAAGAGAAGAAAAACTGGGATCAGGGGACTCTCCATCTGATATGCAGAGAAAAGCCCAGCCACCTCATAAAGTGTGGCTTTTATTTGGCTTTAGAACAAAGAAAATACGTGTGAGCATGTGCAAGGGCAATAGATACTTGACAGTTACATTTTACTGAAATTTACAAGTCTTAAAGGTCAATGACTTAGCTCTTTTACATTTCTGTAATTCACAGGCAAGCTCAGGATGTGTCCCCACCCAGCTCCTGTTAGCATGAGACTCCAGAACTTGTTTATTACATTCCAAGGTGACCTTTTTTCTTGTCAGTTGCCATGGCCTTTAATTTCATCATTTCACCCTCAACTTTTTACTGAAAAAGGAACATTTACCATGACACTATACTTCACATTCTTCTTTCCTTGTCCCCTTCTTTCTTGTGACTAATGTAACCACATAAAATGTAGGGAACCTCTGCTAAATGTCAGAAGGCAGGACAGGAATGACTTTCATACTGATTTCATGCTTGAAAGACTGAAATTTTTCTTTTATTCTTCTTTGGTGGTCTTTATATCAGGACCTACATTTTCAAACTAATTATCAGATGGCTTTTATCCTAATAAAGAAATGCAATAGGTTTTCACAGTTTGAACATAGAATAAAATAATTTTATTATTTTACAATCATTAACTTTAGGTTTCTGGAATGAAGTTCCATGTATCAGTGAAATAGAATTAAACTTTCATGGAATTCAAAGAAAATTGTGTTTTTGGCCTCAACTCTGTCATTTTCTTGTTTTGTTGCTCTGGGAACCTCTTGAACATCTTTGAAACACAGTCTCCTTATCTATAAAATTAGCAATAATGCCTACTTCACTAATTAATATTTACAAAGTATTCCAAATAGAGTATGCACATGAAATGGTAGATAAGTTGAAGAAAAGTAAATGAGAATCATAAATCACTGACAAAAGGATTGAGCATGTGATCCCTTTAGCACTTACATTTCTTCATTTTATAGCTATAGTCCTATTGTTTTTAAACAGGCAAAGAAATGGAAAGAAAACTCAGTCCTCTGAATTTGTTTATGGAATTTTCTGGTGAAAGGAATATGTGTTAATATAAAATGTTCTGAACTGATTTGAATAGAAAATGTAAAACTAAGACTATTTATTTAACAAGAGATTGACAACAGCAGCAGTACACCCTGTATAGTAAAATTTTCCACGAGTAAGTAGAATATTGCATGGGTGCTCACATTTCTCCAAGTGCAAAAGCAAGTTACTCATTGCCTTCTCTTCAAAGGCATGAAGAATACATGTCCAATCTGAAGAACTGGTGGAAATATTTTATACATTAATATATGTATTCATTTATTTTAAAATCCACCCACTCATATAATATTTAATATATTTATAATTAATAATAGTTAGGGGGAAATTATATACAGAAACTGGATTTGGAGCTATGTGGATGAATCACTGACAAACACTTGCATGTTTTTTCATAATATTTTATGAGAAATCCCTACAATTATACCTGAAATATAAGGGCTTGTGTATATATTTTATTTTTATGACAAGGATTCACTTACTTATTTTGTACATGTGAATATATAACACAGAGGTTGGCAAAGGGAAGATAATAGTCAGACAGTTGTATTTAGAAATGAAATAAAATAATATATGAAAATCATGATTTCCGATTCTTAAGACAAACACAACACAGTATAATTAAATTTGTTTAAATAATTTAAATGAGCTTTCTTCAAACTGAAACCATGGGTGCCAGCAGAGCTGCTGATGTCCTTACCTGTTTTGCTGGCATCATCTCCATCCAGTGCTGTTGTCCACTCACTCTGCACTTCCACTAATAGTTATAAATTCTGCTAAATCTCCTGGAATGAGTTTTCAATATAATGAATATAAAAAAAAATGTTGGTCTCACTGTGTATTATTATCTACTCTAACTCAATTTACAGAAAAAAGTTAGCAGTACAGAAGAGACATAAGGCTAATGCATGTAGAAAGGTGAAGAAGAGGAAAAGAAATTAAGAACACTAAATATAGACAGTTAATAATCTTTTCTTATGCAAATAGGCAATTCTGGATTTCTGACATGGGTTCAATCCATTTCAGGTACAAGCAAGTATGAGTTGGCATATACAATTGAGATGACTGATATTGTGGCCAGAAACAGTTTATTTTATAACAATGGCCTCTGTGTTCAGGTATAGTTGAAAGAGTGTAGACACAATGACATTAGAGAAAATCCTTGGGTTAATACTCCTTGGTATCAGTAATAGCTATTGTTCAGGGAAAACATCAAGGAGATAATTGGCTCCAGTTCATAAGGGAAGAGGTCCCAAGTAGAAATTGTGCCAAAAACACTTGTATATCAAATAAATATTAATATATCTGAACCTGTGTGTTTTCTGTGGAACTTAGAATATAAGTTGCAGAGGAGAACCTGGTACCTGGACTCTGTGAGATGGCTGGAAACAAGGTTTTCCAGTCCTCCTCATGGTTTTCCTCTAAGGAATGGAGTGATTTTCACTCTCACTATTGAGGCCAAACTCACAGGATTTGTTTAATGGACAAACAGCCCATATGAAATTGTACAAATGTTGGGATCAAAGGATCATATGTCATTCACCAACCTGGAGCCAAAACCCAGCAATGTGGTCTGTGAACTTAGGAGACTCTAGAGTGTGACCCATGGGACTAGAAGCATTTGGACTAGTTCCTGGCACATTGTGAATATTAGGAATTGATATCAAATCTGCTCTTCAGTTTTCACAATAATGGGTTGAGTGGGTTAGTCAGATCCTGTCAGGAAAGGAGAAATATTTCCATAGTTCTTAGTATGACTTAGTTTTCAGTCACTGATTTCCAATTTAAATCAACTATGCTCAGGCAACACACTCATATAATTTTAAACCACTGGAATATGTTGATTTCTAGCATAATATATGTCTATTGTAAAACATGTTCAAAATGCACTTGAAAAGAAGGTGTATTGTGTACCCTGGGGACATTAATTTATTTATGTTCTTATTAGAAATATTTAGACAAGTTCTATATACCTTTACTGATGTTTATCTCATGTTTTGAATAGTGATTAATTGTATTTAAATCTCCAATCATGATTTTGGGTGGTTTAAAGTTCTTCTTTGTGAGAAAAACTGCACCCAGAATAAGTACTCTAGTAAACCAGATGCCAAGACACCAACAAAAAATTACAGTCCACACCAAGAAACAGGAAAATATGGCCAAGTTAAAGGAACAAGATAAGCCTCCAGATGACATAAAGGAATTGAGACAACTAACCATAGGTGTTCAAACAAATATCCTGAATAAATTCAATGAGATGGCTAAAGAAATTAAGGATATTAAGAAGACATTGGATGAGCACAAAGAAGAATTTGAAAGCATACATAGAAAAATAGCAGATATTTTGGGAATGAAAGGTGAAATAAATGAAATAAAAAAAATACACTGGAATCATATAAGAGCAGATTTGAGGAGGCAGAAGAAAGGATTGGTGAGCTTGAAGAAATGGCCTCTGAAAGTGAACATACAAAAGAACAGATGAAGAAAAGATTGGAAAAATTTAACAAGGTCTCAGGGAACTAAAGGACAGCAACAGATGTGCAAACATAAGTGTCATGGGTATCTCAGAAAGAGAAGAGAAGGAAAAAGGGGCAGAAGGAAGATTTGAAGAAATAATGGTAGAAAATTTCCCAACCTATTGAAGGATGTAGATATCCATGTCGAAGAAGCAAAACGAACTCCCATCTGAAAAAATCCGAATGAATCAACTTCAAGGCACATACTAATCAGAATGTCAAATGCCAAAGAAAAAGAGAGAATTCTGAAAACAGAAAGAGAAAAGCAATGCATAACATATAAGGGATACCCAGTAAGATTAAGTGGTGATTTCTTACCAGAAACCATGGAGGCAAGAAGACTGTGATATGATATTTTTAAGATACTGCAAGAGAAAAACTTCCAGCCAAGGATCTTATATCCAGCAAGATTGTCTTTCAAAAATGAGGGCGAGTTTAGAACATTCACAGATAAACAGAAACTGAGAGAGTTTGTAACCAAGAGACTTGCTTTGCAGGAAACACTAAAGGGTGTGCTACAGCCTGAAAGAAAACAACAGGAGAGAGAGGCCTGAAAGAGAGTCTAGAAATGAAGATTATTTCAAAAAAAGTAATTAAAAATGTCAAAAGAGTGGTGAAATTAAAATATGACAGATAAAACCCAAATATTTAGGAATAAACTTAGCCAACAATGTAAAACAATTGTATTCAGAAAACTGCAACTCATTGTTAAAAGAAAATTTTAAAAGTTCTAAATAATTGGAAGAACATTCCATGCACATGGATTGGAAGAATAAATATCATTAAGATGTCAATTCTGTTCAAAATGATATACAGATGCAATGCAATACTGATAAAAATTCCACCAGCATTTTTTAAATGAATGGAAAATATGATTATCAAATTTATTTAGAGGGATAATGGGTCCTGAATAGCCAGAAACATCTTATAAAGGAAAAGTGAAGTTGGAGGACTCTCATTTTTGGAGTCTAAGTTATATGACCAAGCTAAAGTGGTAAAAACAGCATGATACTGGCATAAAGAAAGACACATTAATCAATGGAACCAAATTGATGGTTCAGAAACAGACCCTCACATCTATGGTCAAGTGATTTTTGACGAGCCTGTCAAATCCACCCAGCTCAGGCAGAACAGTTCATTCAATAAATTGTGCTGAAAAAAACTGGATATCTATAGCAAAAGAAGGAAAGAGGACCCCTATCTCACACTTTATACAAAAATTAACTCAAAATGAATCAAAAACCTAAATATAAAAGCAAGAACCATAAAGCTTCTAGAAGAAAATGTAAGAAAATATCTTCAAGACCTGGTGATAGGTGGTGGATTCTTAAAGGAGATAAGAGGAGGATTGAGATGGACTACTGATATTTAATGTATGTAGAAGATTTAATTAGCTTTACTGTAAAAATATGGAAATGTACAGAGTTGATGGTAACACATTATAGTGAGTAACAGCTGGTTTATAAATGCAGATGTGGCTGAAAATGGTAGCCTAAGGATGTAAATGCCAATTGAAAGAAAGCTAGAGAATCATCTAGGGACTGAATAGCACAGTAAACCCAGAGGTGGATGAGAATTGTGGTTGGTGGTACAGATGCAAGTGTGTCCTTTGTGAGCTAGAGCAGGTGTACATCACTATTGCAGGGTGGTGGCAATGTGGAGGATCATGGGAAAATACAATTGAGGTGTCCTATGAACTGTGGTTAACAGTAATAATGTAATATTCTTGCATCTATGCCAAAGATGTACTGTGTTGATAATGGGGGAGTATGAAAAATCTGTGCAAAATGTACACTATGGACCTGGTAATAATCAGATGATATTATCTCATAATCTGTAACAAATGTTCCACTGGAGTGTGGTGTGTTGATAGAGGGGTGTTGTTTGGGAATTCTGCCCATGTGCATGATTATTTTATAAGTTTACAACTTATTAAAAATATATAAAAATATATTAATTAGGTGGGTTGGGGGAAAAATACACCAAATATACGATAAGGACTATAATTAGCAGTAAGAGTTTGACAATATTCTTTCATAACTTGTAATAAATGTCTCACAACAATGCAAAGTGTTGGTGCAGGGTTAATGTATGGGACCCCTGTATGATGTTATGAATGTTTGCTGTGTAAGTTCACAACTTTCACTATACACTTATTGTTTATGTATGTTCATGTATAAATTATATAAAATAATAATAATAATAGGGTGGGTTGAGGGAAAATACTTTGTGTACTTATCACATTTCTAGTTTCCTTTCTCTTAATAAACTCCTCTGCATACCTTGAAAATAGAGTTTCCAAAAATGCCAAAAATTAATCCTTAAAAAACTAATACCACTTTATTACATGAAATTTATAAAACTTTTGGAACAAATAACCTATATTAGGAATGAAGAAAAATTACAAACAATATAGTTTATGAGAATATTCAATATTACATTTTATAGTAATGAGTATTGTACTTTATATTAAATTCACAAACTCCCAGAAAGCAAAAACTGACAAAACTGATACAAGAAAAGTTACAAAATATGGTTAGTAGTATTCCTTAGTTAATTAAAATTTTGGAAATTATAGGAATTGATCAGTACAAAGAAAAATTCATGGAAGGATGGAATCATCAATAACACTTTTAAATATTTAAGGAAGGAATTTTGGTTTATTTAAGGAATGCAAGTTTGATAATATTTATCTTTTGAAAATTAATTTTCATAATAAGCACAGTATATATCTTAACAGTAAATAAGATAAATATCCTATGGTCATCTCAAGAAGCAGTTTAATTGAAAAAAAAAATCAATTTAAAGTTCTATGGACTCAGCCTATACCAGAACAGTCCTGTGAATTGGGTGCACTTTCCAAGTCATTGCCACCTCTACAGGGGTCTTTGTGATGGTTGACTTGTCTCTCCTGTCCCATACAAACAGTTGAAACTGTGTGATTGCATGAGTATAAAATCAGAAACTGACAAAATATCTGCAATAGATATTAGGAGAGTGGTCACTGGATGGGTCCATGCAGGGTGAATGTTAGTTACTGGAAAGGAAAACTAAGAAATTTTGGAGTTGTGGCATTAATGTATTTCTTGATCTGAAGGCTAATTACAAAGATGTGTTCAGTTTGTGAAAAGTCATTCAAAATAAGTGCAAATGCCTTGATTTTAATTTCAATAAAATTCTTAAAAGTAAAGAAAATCTAAAAATATTTAATACATAGATGACAGTATTATAGAATATTTAGTATATATAACATAACATGAAATATGAGATATAAAACCAAATATTTCAGTAAATTTAAAAGATCTTAATTTATCATAACACACTATAACATTATGTCAGATCAGAAATGTAAATTCATATCTACACTAACCATCTTCACTATGACCACTCTTTAATGTTGTTAGGCAACAAGCTTCAAAATAAAATTGTGGGCAAAGGAAGCTACAAAGAAAACATGGAGAAAAGAAAACAGAATAAATAATACAGTCAACATGCTGTTAAAAACTGTAATAAAATATAATTTAGTTTTAAAATATGAACAAAATAGTCCATTCCACTTTTGATTTAAAAAATCTTTAATATTAATAAAACTGACAAAAGTCCACAAACAATAATAAAAATATATAGTGGAATCTACATAATACAGGTTAAGCAAAGCTCAAAGTGAACAAAAAAACCACATACATTAATACTTTTTTCTGTAATACTATATGCGAGATATAAACAATTTCAGAATAAAATGAAGGAAAGTGAAAGGATTAAAGAATAACATGGGAATTAGGCAACTAGAAAACAAGGATAGTAATAAATTTTACTGCTTCTTTGGAATTAATCAACAATATAATAATATAGAATAAATTTCCTTCTAACCTAATCAAGGGAAGAAAAGGAGAAACAAAAAGAGGAATCATCAAGAGTCTTAATATCTCATCACAGAATTATATTTAAGCAAATTAGAACTTATAGAAGAAATGAAACATCATTGCAAGTTATTGCTTACCATAGCTTGCAAAAAAGCAATTATTCTGCCAAGTTTACATGGAGGATACAGAGAGTTTACAAAGTCCTTCTAGGCTGCATGGAGGAATTAATATTTTCACCTTTTTTATTGAGTTATAAAATACAAAAATTATATCATACATAAATCATATCATATCTGTACAGCTTAATGACTATTTCCACAGATACAGTACTTAGATCACACAATGGAATATCTCCACCATCCAGGTAAATCTCTTAACATTTTGTAGTTGATACTGACCTGAAGTAGTCACTTTCTAACTTGTTAAAATATCAATTAATTTTGTGGGGTTTTTTTTGCACCTTTTATTAATAGAATTATATTATATGCCCGCGTTTTTAACTGCCTTATTTTACTTACTGTAATATCTGTGAGATTCTTTCATTGTCTTCCTTGTAGGAATTTGTCCATTTCACCTAAATTTTAAAATTTATTGTCATAAAGATGTTCATAATATTCATGTTAAGTCTGTATTCTCTCTTTAATATTATTTCTTTTTCATTTCTGATATTGGATATCCATGTCAACCTCCCCCTGGGAAAGCATGATCATCTGTAAACCTGAATTTTGGCTTTGTTTATTGTTCTATTTTATGTTTATTTTCTATTTTATGAGTGTGTGTATATATATATATATATATATTCATTATTTTTATCTACTACCTATGGGTTAAGTGGCTTTCCCTCCCTTTTCCTACTAATTCTTCAGATGTATACTTCGATCTTTGACTTTTCAGCCTTTCTTTTTTGACATTGTGTCCATTTAAAGCTATAAAATTTCTTCTTATAACAGCATTACCTGCAGCAGCAAATTGTGATGTATGGTATTTTCTATATCAAGCCTTTTAAAATATTTTTTCAACTTTAAATCATTTCTCCTTTACATCCCAGTACTTGAGATGTTTGTTTCTATTTCCAAATATAAGTATATTACATTTATATTGGTTATTGATTTCTAAATAAATTCCACAGTGGCTAGGGAACAAACTATATGATTTCAATTTGTTTCATGTCTCATCATATCTATCATGTGCATCTCTTCTTTGCTTAACAATTATATCAAGTATGTTAACAATATCTTCAAATCTTCTAGGTCTTTCTGAAATTTTTGAAGGCAGGTAGATTTTTCTTTTACTAAGAGAAGTCTGTGTTAAAATTTCCCAATGTTATTATGGATTTCTAACTTTCCTATTATTTTTGGATAATATATATTGAGGTTATATAATTAGGTTCATCAATTTAAAAGTTGTTAAATATTCCTTGTGAATTGAAACTTATCAATATAAATTATCTCTTCACCTTTTGTAATGATTCTTTTCCCTTAAAATCTATATTGTCAGGTTTTTCAAACACTGTCGATGAACACATCACCCGTGATAAAACCTTAGTGTGCTGTCTGTTGGCAATAAATTTAAAGCATTGAACAGTATAATTCTCTCTCTCTCTCTCTCTCTCTCTCTCTCTCTCTCTCTC
>JAKSZT010037117.1:3204592-3310562 GCA_026826555.1 Tolypeutes matacus | reverse complement strand
TCTCTCTCTCTCTCTCTCTCTCTCTCTCTCTCTCTCTCTCCACCCACTCTTAAAATACAATTACCTGGTGAAAGAGGCAAGGTGGTGTTAGAGTAAGGAGCCCCAAGAATAAGACTGTCCTACAGTGCATTTAGTAATCACCCAGACCAATCTAAATCAGCTGTTTGGGAGAGCCAGGAGAAAAAGGAACATCCTGCAACATCCTTGGAATTCAGGATGGAGGAGACTGCCAGTCTGCACTGAAGATTCATGAGTAAGGCACTCCACACCATGGAGACCACTGGCAGCACAAGCTGCCTCTGGAGCTATTCCCTTGCTGGAGTTGGAAGCCCTATTTCCCAAACATGGGCAAAGAAGAGACAGCCAGGCACTGATTACAGCTATGCACAAGTAACTTTGTCTGGCTAAAGTCAAGTCCAAAGAGCAGATAAAGTCTGAGCCTGACTTGGGTCATAAAGAGTCCATTAGCCTCGATTTTAATAAATGCATTTTAACTCAATGCATGCAGGGCAGCAAAGCTGCTTGAAAATCACAGTGAAGGTAGGACTGGCCTCTTTCTACTCAGGTTGGTTTGCAGCCCTAGCCTAGGTTCTACTTCTACTTCTGGTGGGGTTTTCAGCCCACACAGATTAGACTGGTGGGCAAGTCTGTGGATAAAACTCCACTCCCAAATGCAAAACTATTATAAGAGACCAAGACAGACACTATATATTATTGAAAGGGATAATCTTTCAAGAAGAAAGAACAGTCATAAACATTTATGCACCTAACAGGGGCACCAAAAAAATACATGAGGAAAACACTGGAAAAAGTATGTGGAAAAATAGATGCCTCTACAATTAGAGTGGGGGAATTTAATACACCATTATCACCATTAGTCAGAACATCTTGACAGAAAATCAGTAAAGAAACAAAGACTTGGGATAATACAATAGAGGATCTGGATCTAAAGGATATATACAGAACACTACTCCCAAAAAAGGTGGAATATACACTATTCTCAAAAGTACATGAATCATACTCCAAGAAAAACCACATGCTAGACCACAGAAAAAAATCTCAATGAATTCAGAGATTAATATTATACAAAGTAATTTCTCTGACAAAAATGGAATGAAATCGGAAATCAGTAAGGGCCAGAGAACCAGATTAGGCAAGAAAATATGGAAGTTAAATAACACACTGTTAGACAAACAGTGGGTTAAGGAGGAAATCTCAAAAGAAATCAGTAATTACCTTGAAATTAATAAAAATGACAACACAATATATCAAAATTTATAGGATGCAACCAAAACAGTACTGAGAGGGAAATTCATAGCCATAAATGCATATATCAAAAAAGAAGAAAGAGCTAAAATTGAAGACATAACTGCACACCTGGAGGAACTGGAAAAACAACAATAAACTAATCCCACAGGAAGTAGAAAGAAGGAAATAACAACGATTGGAGCAGAACAAATTGAAATAGAAAATAAGAAAGCACTAGAAAAAATAAACAAAACCAAAAGCTGGTTCTTCGATAAGATCAATAAAATTGACAAATCCTTAGCCAGACTACCAAAGAAAAAAGACAGCAATTCAAATACACAAAATAAGAAATGAGGATGACACTATCACCGCTGACCCCACAGAAATCATAAGAGGATATTTGAAAAATTATATGCCAACAAAAATGATAATTTAGAGAAAACAAATTCCTAGAAATTCACAAGCAGACTACATTGGAAAAATAAGAAATTGCTGAACTCAACAGTCCAAGTAAAGAGATAGACTCAGTCATCAAAAACTGCCCAACTAAGAAGAGCCAGGACCAGATGGCTTCACAGATGAATTCTACCATACATTCTGGAAAGAACTATCACCAATCCTGGTTAAGCTCTTCCAAAAAAAATAGAAGAAGGAACATTGCCTAACATCCTATGATGACAATATTACCCTAATGCCAAAGACAAACAAAGATGCCACAAGAAAGGAAAATTATAGACCATACTCTCTGATGAACCTAGATGCTAAAATCCTCAACAAAATACTTTCTAATTGCATCCAACAACATATCAAATGAATTATACACCATGACCAAGTGGGTTTCCTCCCAGATATGCAAGGATGGTTAAACATAAGAAAATCAATGTAATACACCACATAAACAGATTGAAAGAAAAAAACTACATGATCATCTCTATAGATGCATAAAAAGCATTTGACAAAATACAGTACCCTTTCCTGAATAAAATGCTGCAAAAGATAGGAATAGAAGGAAAATTTATGAACATGATAAAGGCATATATAAAAAATCCACAGCTAACATCATATACAATTGTGAAATCCTAAAAGCTTCCCATCTAAGATCAGGAACAAGACAAGGATGCCCACTATCACCACTCCTATTTAACATTGTATTATAAGTACTTTCTCGAGCCCTGAGGCAAGAAAAAGATACAAAATGCCTCCAAATTGGAAAGGAAGAAGTAAAAATTTTGCTATTTGCAGATGACATGATCCTGTACATAGAAAGCCCTGAGAAATCTACAAGAAAGTTTCCAGCACTTATAAATGAGTTCAGTAAAGTTGCAGGCTATAAGATCTATGCTCAAAAATCAGTAACATTTCTGTACAACAATAATAAGCAATCTGAGGAGGAAATAAAGAAAAAAATACCATTTAAAATAGTAACTAAAAGAATCAAATACCTAGGAATAAATTTAACTAAAGATGTAATAGACTTATATACAGAAAACTACACAACACTATTAAATAAAATAAAAAAGACCTAAGTAAATGGAATAATATTCCCTGTCAATGGATAGGAAGACTAAACATCATTAAGATGTCTATCCTACCCAAACTAATTTACAGATTTAATGCAATCCCAATAAAAGTTAGCACAGCATTTTTTACTGAATTGGAAAAACTAACTACAAAAATTATTTGGAAGGGTAGGAGGCCCTGAATTGCCAAAGAGATAATGAAAAAGAAAAATGAAATAGGAGGTGTCACATTACCTGACTTTAAAACATACTACAAAACTGCATGGTATTGACACAAGGATAGACATACTGACCAATGGAACCAAATTGAGAGTTCTGATATAAATCCTTGCATATACTGTCATCTGATATTCAACAAGTCCACCAAGCCCACTCAGTTGGGAGAGAATGGCTTTTCAACAAATGGTGCTTGGAGAACTGGATATCCATATCCAAAAGAATGAAAGAGGAACACCATCTCACACCGTATACAAAAATCAACTCAAGATGGATCAAAGATCTAAATATAAGAGCCAAGACCCTAAAGACCATGGAAGAAAATGTAGAGAAGCATCTACAGGACCTTGTAATAGGAAATGGTTTCAAGAACTTCACACCCAAAGCACGGGCAGCAAAGGAAAAAGTAGATGAATGGGTTCTCCTCAAAATAAAAAAAAAAAACGTTTGCACTTCAAAGGACAGTATCAAGAAAGTAAGAAGACAGCTTACTCAATGGGAGAAAATATTTGGTAACCATATATGATATGACCCTAATATCCTGCATATATAAAGAGACCCGACACCTCAAATATAAGAAGACAAACAACCCATTTTAAAAATGGGCAAGTGACCTGAAAATACACTTCTCCAAGGAAGAAATACAAATAGCTAAAAAGCATCTGAAAAGATGCTCAACATCACTAGCTATTAGGGAAATGCAAATCAAAACTACAATGAGATACCATCTTAAAACCATTAGAATGGCAGCTATTAAAAAAAAAAAAACAGCAGACTATAACTGTTGGAGAGGATGTGGAAGAATGGGAACACTCATCTACTGTTAGTGGGAATATATAATGGTTCAGCCATTGTGGAAGACAGTTTGGCGGTTCCTCAAAAAGCTAACTATAGAACTTCCATATGATCCAGCAATTCCACTGTTGGGTGTATAGCTAGAGGAATTGAAAACCAAGACACAAACAGAAATATTCAGTGAAATACCAATGTTCATAGAGGTATTATTCAGTATTGCCAAAAGTTGGAATCAACCCAGGTGCCCATCAACAGATGAATGGATAATCAAAATGTGGTACATACATACCATGGAATATTTCTCAGCTATAAGAAAGAATAAAGTGCTAACACACAGGTTAACATGGATGAATCTTGAAGACCTTATGTTGAGTGAAGCAAGCCAGGCATTTAAGGATGAACAGTACATGAAGTCACTGATATGAATTAAGCAAATTGAGCAGACTCAGAGAACTATTGTCTGGAAGATGGGTTTGCAGGAAATAGAAAGGGAGAAGAAGGTTGTGAGTCAACACCCATGTGGACATAGTCTATGGTCAGGTGAAAGTATGTAGTTGCATATGAAGGGATATGATAAGAGGGTAGTGATATTATTGGGTTGGGTGGTGCAGATTTGACAGGTGGGTAGATTGGGAAGGGAAGATTGGAAGGTCAGGGAACTGGGGGAAAGGTGGGAGAGGGACCAGGTGAGCACTGGGGACTTGTGGATATGAGGTTGAAAGTACAGAGTTGGGAATGCTCTTATGGCAAAATGAAAAGGAAGGGTTACTGGTTTAGGGTGTTGGATGGGGGGTGGCATTTGGGACAAGGTGCACCTGGAGCAGTCTTCTAGGGAGTGGGTGAGTGATCTTTCTGTCTTAATGTATTGTACCATTGGGTGGAGATGCACATAATTAGTGGGAAGGAGTTGGACTACCATCCTTGGGAGGACCGATTTGTTCACAATTAGACAGGTAAGAGTTTCTCAAGAGTATAGGCAGTTCCTAATAGGGGAGGAAAAACCGGTGTGTCGAGGCCTCATTCTCATTGCATGTAACTATGAATCTTGTCATCCAAGGACTGAATCCAGGGGGTCACCTTTGGCCCCGAGAGGAAGGTGAGGGAGGAATAAAATAGATCAAACAGGGGGTATTTAGTGGGCAGTGGAATGTTCTACATGATCTTACAATGATGGACACAGGACATGGTAAATATTAAAATTTATAAAAGTGTACAGTCTAAAATGTAAATCAATAAACATGTTTAGTAGCTATGTCTCACTATTTGTATAGCAATTATAACAATGATACAGTCCACATATAAAAAGGTTATTATATGGGGGGGAGGAAAGGGGGAGAATGTTGGGTACATGAGGATCTCCTGTATTCTGTGTGTGACTTTGCTGTGACCTAAAGCTTCTTTGAAAACACATTGAAAAAATAGTGAGACAGTGGGGAAGGTCACACGGTACAGACAGGACACCAGCCATTACAGTGATGAAAGGCAAAATGTCAAAAAAAAATTTTTAGTTTTCATTTTTATAAATATCCCAAACTTTTAAATTTTTTTTATTTTTATTTTTTTATTTTTATGTATTTTATTTCTTATATTTAAACTTATCATTATTGTTTCATTTCCCTATTAATTGTATTTGACAATCATAATGGCTTCATTTTTGAAGAAGGGTTACAACTGGGGTGGGGGAGAATCGGTGTGGGCTGTCAGGGATGGGGGATGCATGGAAGGAAGTTCACCTGAGCATTCATATAAGGTATATAAAAATGTTCAAATGTTCACAGGGCATTGTCACAGTAGGTGGAGAATCACTCAATAAATGAGAGAATACCGAATTCCCATTCTGGAGAGCTCAGCCACACTCTCTAATGGAGTAGCAACAATCTCCCAAATGAATGGGCAGTGACGGGCAAAGTAGGACGATCCACTGATGGGCCCTTGATTTTGACAACTATGTTTATGAGCTTTTGCTCTTGAAATTGAAACTTAGCCTATTGTTATGGGGTGCCTAAGGGTTGTCTCCTGAGAGCCTCCTTGTTGCTCAAATGTTGCCTCTCTCTAAGCCAACTCAGCATATAAATGAATTACCTTCCCCCTAGTTTGGGACATGACTTCTGGGTATAAGCCTCCCTGGTACTGAGGGATTGTGACCAACCACCAACTAACAGTGCAAGGGGGAAAAGACTTCAAATAAAAGGGGGAAAAGGTAAAGACAAATGAGTTTATATGGCCAAGAGACTTCAAAGTGAGTCCCAGAGGTAACGCTTATGCACGTCTCAGCAGGATATCATAGACTGCCAAAGTGGATACTACACCAAATAGTGGGGCTCCTGAGGACTGTGGAGACACCTAGGTCCTATGGTCAGGGTGGAAAGCTCTGGAGTTTGGTGATTTGCCAGTGGGACCTACTTTGGAGATTGTGTGCCTGAGAATGACAGTGATGGACTCAATTACGTCTTCCCAATACTTGGCTCATCTGTCCCTTTTATTTAATCCTATACTTGGTGCTGGAGTTTGTAGGTGTGTGTCCAGATACTCGAGTCCTTGGGCTCTCCATGTGCCAGCTGGGCCTGGAACCTCGGTGGAGTTGCATCACCTACTCTACAGCTCATTGGATTCACCCAGGACAACTGGCTGGGAGTTGATGATGGCAATGGCTGTCCCAGGGAACAGAGAATGCAGCTGCAGGCAAGATAGTCCCATTCATCTTCCCCATGGGATATAAGCACCCTCTCAATTGTAGATGGAGTGGATGTCACCATCCCAGAATCCTCAGGATTGGGGCAAGAACTATGGGGTAGAGTGGACTTACTCGTATTCTACTACAGACATATTGCAATTCTAGCAATGGAAGAAATTACAACATTGATGTGGAGCCAGTGGCCACTGTAGGCCCTGGGAACAGGGAGAGGGAAAAAAACATTGGAATATGGGGACTATTTCAGGACTTGGGAATTTTCCTGAGTGACATTGCAATGACAGATATAAGGCATTTTATATCATCACATAACTTGCAGAACTGTGTGGGAGAGAGTGTAGACTACAATGTGAACTATGGTCTATGTTTAACGGCAAAACCCCAGGATGCATTTGTCATTTGCAATGAATGTGCAACACTAATAAAGGATGTTTATGTGGGAGGCTGTGGGAGGTGTTGGGAGTGGAGCACATTGTAGCATTTGTGTAATCTAAGTATTTTTTAAAATATAAAAAAAATAAATAAAAAATAACTAAAAAAACACAAAGCATTTAATTGGGGACATATATGAATGATAATTTAGCATGTCACCTACTCTTTGATGCATAAATAAAAAATGTTAGCCCCTCCCCAAATTTCTAATATTTGGTTCACCTTTTAGCTTATGCAAATTGGTTATTCTTCAAAAAAATAAGATGGCAATTTTATAGCAAAGGAAATCCATATACTGTGTAAACTCAGTTTCTCTGCTCTTACTCAATAAAAAGAAAAGTTATTTATTTAGCAGAAAAAAAATGAAAGAAAATATAGGGGATTCCCATATAATCAAATCTTTGGACCATCTTGAGTTAATTTTTGTATAGGATGGGAGATGGTGATTCTTTCTCATTCTTTTGGAAATGGATATCCAGTTTCCCAGCAACATTTGTTGAAGAGGCCATTCTCTCTCACTTGAGTGGGCTTGGTGTATTTGTTGAATAACAGTTGAAATTATATGCAAGGATGTATATCAGAAATCTTAATTCAGTTCCATTAGTCAGTATGTCTAACCTTTTGGCAATACTATGTAGTTTTGATCACTGTAGATTTGTATGCTTTAAAGTCAGATAGTGTGATTCCTCCGATTTTGCTTTTCTTTTTCAATATGTTTTTGCCTATTCAGAGCCCTTTGGCCTTTCAAATAAATTTCATAGCTAGCTTTTACAATTCCACATAAAATGTTGTTGTAAATTTTATTGGGATTGCATTAAATCTGTAAATCAATTTGGATGGACAGACATCTTAATGATGTCTAGTCTTTCAATCCAGAACAAGGAATATTCTACCATTTATTTGGTCTTCTTTGAACTCCTTTCACAATTTTGTGTAGTTTTCTGTGTACAATCCTCCACTCTTTTCATTAAGTTAATTCCTAATATTTTATTCTTTTCATTGCTATAATAAATGGAATTTTTGCCCATTATTGGTGTACAGAAATGTTACTGATTTTTGTATGTTGATCTTATATCCTGCCATGTAATTACAGAGATGTTCAGGAGATTGCATTATGTCCATTATTGCAAATTTTCTGTTGAAAAATTTCCTCCATTCCCTCTCCATTCCCAAATTTTCCTGAGACAATCAATTACAAAATTACAGTTCAATGTATTAGAATAAATTGAAGACAAACTAAGGACAAATATTTTACAACTCTTAAAATATATCCAAAAGAAAAGCCATAATATCAAAACTATGACAATATATGTCCAAAATGTTGGAAAGAATCAACAAGGAAAAAATCTTGTTAAATTTAATTTCTATATGACAAAAAATATTGTGCAAAAAGAAGCCAAAATAAAGACGTTCCAAAAAAAATGGAGAGAACTTTTCAGAGCTACAGGACAGAGTGAAAAGTAATAGAGAGCCTTACAGCATAGGTTGAAAACTCCTTTTATTATGTCAGAAGTGGAAATGTCTCAGATACTATGATTATCTGCCTGGGAATATATTGAATCACCTGAAATCTTAATAAAAGCAATGAGAAGATTTGCAAAGGTAGTGAGTTGGATATTAATATGTTGAAATAAACAGCACATTTAAGAACAGACATTTAGAAGAAATAATACAAGAAAAGATTCATTTATAAAATAATAAGAAACAATGAAGTTGTCAGAAATACATTCATGCTAGAAGACTAAAATGGTAAGCTAATCTTGAAGTACAAAAGAATATTATTGAGAAATTGTAGGTCCTCCTCTTGGGGGAAAAAAAAGCCTTATTGTCTTACTGATATCAATTCACCCTAATTAGGTGATATATGTCATATGATTCTCAATTAAAATATAAGTTCTGGAGAAAAACATGGTGAAAACTTTGAGACACTGCCTAAGGGGATTTTCTGACTCAGGTTTAAAATATGAGACAAAAATAAATGAAAAATTATACAACTAAATTAAAATAAAATAATTTTTCAAGAAAACATAAAGAATTAAAAACTGGGAATTGGGCAAAATATTTGAAACTCAGATTAACCAACAGTTAATGGTTCTTATAAAAATATTAATATCAAAAAGAAAAAATACAATAACAAAACAGAAAATGAAAAAAGCATGTGGATAAAAAACATGTATTTTTACACATATCAAATACAAATAACCCTGACTCTTAAATATATAGGTTAAATACCGTATTTATTCTTAATGAAAAAATTAATTTAAAACATCCAAACATTTCTTGTCTATCAGACAGGCAAAATCCAACATTTTGAAAATTGTCTTGTCTTAATAAATTGCAGAGTAAATGCCATTTTTTCATGACTGTTGGACATTAAACATGGCTGCTGGAGGTACAAATTTTACAGTTCCTATTGAGGACAATTTTTCAATATGTATTAAATTAATTAATGCATTTTTTCTTGTACTAAAAATTAAACATCTGAAATTAATCAATGGACACACACATATATGTAAACACATACACATACATACACATTCATATTTAAAATATTTATACAAATTTATTTGTTACAGTCCTGCTTGAAATTTCAGGAACTAGAAATATTCAGAGTGTCCAATATTGAGGGTACTTTTAAAAGAAAGAGAATTCAAAATATTTAATGAAAAATAAATGTTCACTTTATCCTCATATTAAATATACTTTGAAATATATTATATATATATATATATATATATCCCATTTATTTCTGAATATTTACCTACCTATGGTGTTGAATTTGAAACATGTGACAGGGTTCAATTTTAGTATAAAGGGAAGCGGCTGTGGCTCAATCAGTAGGGCTCCTGTTTACCATATGGGAGGCCCCGGGTTCGGTTCCCCGAGCCTCCTGGTGAAGGCAAGCCTGCCCGCACGGCGTGGTTAGCTGACCCAGCGAGCACAAGCAGCAAGGGGGGGATAAATGAATAAATAAATAAAATCTTTTAAAAAAAAATTTTAGTATAAAATGAGATTATATGAATTAAATCACATGGTATTATAATCATATAGGATAAATGAAATTGTGTTGAAGAAAGTTTGAGTGAAATATACCTGGGGATTGGAAGAATGTGAATCACAGAGCTTTGAGTTTTTCAGTGAGGCTAAGGAAACTTTTTTAAGGAAGATATGCATGAGGGGAAATCCTGCAGGAGAAGTACACAACCAGATTTTTAGGGTGGGGAGAGTATATCTAGTGGAATGAGCAGCATATTCAAAGATTTTCTTAGGAAGTAGCATGGCAAGTATATTTTGATAAGACAAATAGTTTAGGTTTAATGCTGACAATGGTAGGAAGCATGGAAATAGGAGAAGTAATGCAGAGTCCCTAGGTCAGGATCAGCAGTTTAGTTTATATTATTAAACAATACAAAAGTGTTGATCAGATTTAAGAAGGAAGGAAACAAAATATATTTAATGTTAGAAAAGGTTCCCTCTGGTTGGACCATGGAATTTGGTTTGCAAGATGATGTAAGGAGAAGTGGACAGACCCATAAGGAGATTACTGTGGCATCTAAAATACAGATATGCATAGCTCAGATTCCAGTATGGGTCTTGGAGATGGAACGATGATGATGTAATCCAAAAGAATTTGGTAGCAAAAATAAGTAATGACTAGTGATTGATTAGCTATGAACAATGATGGAGTGAGATAACAAGGAGGATTCTAAGGTGTTGATTTTCCCAACTTAAATGGGTATAAGCCCATTACAGAAGATGCTGTTATTATTAAGTTTTACTTGGTGGTAAAATAAAGCTGAGTTTAATTTTATACATGCTAACTTCCACAGTTAAATCCTGTATTCACAAGAAAATAATCAGTGAAACATCATATATTTTGCATGTAAATTCAGTAGAGCAGCATTTTAAAGGAGCATACATGAATACAAACTTAATATTCAAAATATAAATAACTGTTATTTTAGTAAATTTATAACACAGAATAACAAACAGCCAAACAATTCATATTGTTAAAAATAAATTAACATGGGAACTTAGTTAAATACTTATAAAAAGTAAATTTTAAAAAGTAAATATATACATGCATATTAAACCCAATTGGTAAAAATGCACATCCCAAAGTATTGTCAAGATTTAAGAAACAGTCAGAATGAAATATTTTCTTCTCTTGGTAGTATTGCTTGTCTTTAGCTTTTAGAATTGTCTTCAAATAATATCTCCTTTTATAACCAAAATAAAATAAAATATATATGTTTTCTCTTGCTTTGACTCATCTTTTCCTGAAGTTTACATTTTATTTTGTACTATTATTTTATGAACATGTGATTTTATTTTATTTTATTCACTCCAAAATTCAGAATCATCAGCTTTAATGTTTACACCCTTTAAAAAAATGTGCTAACTAGTTGTATTGCCAAATTGCCTATTTCCAGTGAAAATACCACTATTGCATTTACTGCATTTTCAAAAAGTTCTAAAAATTCACAAAAATAAAATCTCAGGATGAAATGAATGGATGAGACAATCAAACTTCTTTTGTAAGTTTTCAAAGTGGAACTGATTTTGTGATCCTTAACCTCTGAGTTTGATGTAGGTTGCCCACCCCCAGGTCTTGTTTTGCCTTTGCAAAAGCAGGAAATACAGCATTTTAGAGAGGTGAAGGAGGCAAAGAGATGTGCAATCAAAAGATATTTACTATAATTCTAATATACACCTATTGTCATAGGCAAAAATTTAATATGAGAAAATTTTCAAACATTTGCATATGCCACAGGCTCTTGGTTTCATTTTAATCTTTTATCATTAAAATTGAATGTTTAGGAAGTGGATGTGGCTCAATTAGTTGAGCTCCTGCCTCCCATATAGGAGGTCCTGTGTTCAATTCCCAGTGCCTCCTGAAAAACAAAAATGAACAACAAACAAAAGAAATGAAAAAGATAGAGGCTATTATATATTTTGTCATAACTTACAAAGTTTGTGTGACAAAATGTAAAGTATAATGTAAACTATAATCCACACTTTGTGGCAATGCTCCAAAATGTGTTCAGCAATTTTAACAAATCTACCACACTAATGAAGGATGTTGCTAATGAAAGTGTGGGAGGGGTAGGGAGTGGGGCAAATGGGAATCCATTATATTTTTAATGTAACATTTAAGTAATCTAAGGCAGTTAAAAAATTAAAAAGTATTAAAAATATAGATAATATATCAAATAATATATCCAAAAAATAAAATAAAAATTAAAAACAAGTCAGGGAAGCTAATGTGGCTCAGTGGTTGAGATGGGCTTCCCACATGTGAGGTGCTGGATTCAATCCTTGCGCCCTGGTGCCGCAAACAAACAAAAATGGATTGTTTAAAATCTTGATAGCTTAAAGTAGTGCTTCTTAAAATTTAATGAATGTACCAATTACCTAGGGATCTGGTTAAAAAGACAGATAGATTGTCACTCATGGGATCTAAGCTGTGGCCTGAGATAGTGTTTTTCTCAAAGGCTCCTAGATGTCCCTAATTTTGCTGGTCCACAGATGATATTTTGAATAGGGAGGGTTTGGGGCCAATTCAATGAGGGACATTCATTTTAAAAAGATGGATTGTCATCTCTCTTCCAGAACCCTTACTTTCCCTTTAGCTCCTAAACTGTACTAAAATGCACAGAAAATTGTAAAGCTTTTTTATTCACATAGGAAGAAGATATATAATAATGGCAATTAATTATATTTTTATACTCTAATTTCAAATAATATCTGCTGAATCAATTGGCTGCATGGATATCTAAGGGTTTATAGTGGTTTTGCCATGTTAGATATCCCATCTTCTACTCTGTTGTTCTTAGTTTTGCTTTATTTCCCTCCACTTATTAATCATGGACCCATTTATTCATGTTTTTTTATTATAAGAAAAACCTGAATATCTGATATTTTTGTCTATTCTTATATGTATAAGTTTATGGGCATAATGAAATAGACAATTCCAAGGATTAAAGCACAGCTAAATAATTTCTATTTATTGCTTATATAGTGAAACATTTTTGAGTTCCAAAGAGTTTTTATTAGCCCATCTGCCAGATTGAAGAGCACAGCTCCCTTTATCAGAAACTATTTCTTTTTATGGATCATGGATGATGCTAATGCATTTATTATGCAAATATTCATTTTACACATTATATGATAGTAAACTAGATTATTTTCTGATTGTGAAAGCCTTCTGGAAAGGGAACTTGTGATATTTCTCTTTTTATCACTATGGCATTGCACTATGATATCATTAAACAAAATAAGTATAGAATAACTATTTGAAAGTAATTCAAACTGAAAACTAAAGTTGAGAGATATGCATATTATATGGTTATCAATTTCATAATATTTTTCAATACTTACTGTTTTCAAATGTAGTTTGGAAATCCACTCTACGTTGTTCCATTTAATGACTCTCTGAAAACCCCTATGTGTTTCAAGCTACAAGCAGTCCCTTTCATGTTAAAACTTTCCTTAACATCCTTGTTTCTCCAGGTGCACTCGGTAGACCCCATGGGAAAAAAAAGTAGTATTGGGTTATACAACATAAAAGAGAGATGGTGACTACCTGTGAAGGAATGTAGCCAACAGTTTAGGCACTACAGCCATGGTGAACCAGATTTCTAAGGACAAATTCCTTAAAAAAATATATGTTGGTGTCTGGAATGTGGAATCCATGAGAACATTGTAAATGATGAGGACATTCTCTGTGAGAGGTAGCAGGTACACAATGAGAAACATCACAAATAATGTGAGCTGCAGTTGGGGAGCACCAGAAAATCAAAGAAAAATGAGCCCCTTCACTGTTGTTTGGTTTATTACACCCATAATTCATCTTCTTTGATATGGATTGAATCAATAAAGGCCAAGAAGGTGATAGATTAGCAAGAACAATAATTGGATATTGTCATATTCATTTTTTAATGATGATAGCGAATCTCTAACAATAATAGAAAATATTCCTTGAGAAAAAAATGGCATCATTCCAAACATTGATTTCTCTCATTTGATTTTCAAAATAAATTTCCAAGGTAAATATTCCCAATAATCCACATTTCACAGATGAAGAAACTGAGGGCATAAGTAGCTTTCCCACAGTTACAATACTCAAGTGGTGGGACTGATTTTGAAACTAGCAGCTGATTTAAAAGAGCACAATCTACACTAATATGTGCAGTGTTGTTACATGGAAGAACATGGCACTGTCCCATCACTGAAGTATGACGGGAAAGTTAAAGGCATAAAGCAGGCCAGAGGCCAGGAAATGGGCCTCCCGGACTGGAGCTCTTCAGCCATGTGAGGAACTACACTGAGACAAAGCAGTACATATACTTTTAACTATATGACCCATGATTTATGTCATCAATTGATGATGGGACAATGTCATACTCTTCCACATAACAATATTACAGGTATTAGGGGTTGGGGAGACCAGTACATGGATTAAACTCTATTAATCATGGACCCATTTATTCATGGTTTTCAGAAAACAAAACAATGAATAAGATTCAAAATATACATGAAAGAGTTTTTGGTTTTAAAAATTCTGTTAAATTCCCTAATCTTCTACTTGTTTGCTTTAAGAATCGTTATGCCCACACATATTCCCACAGTGGTTAGGAATAGTCAAGCGAATGAATTTAAGAAGAGTTAGAAATCTTTTGAGGAATAGCAGATTATCAATAGATATGTTAGAATACATTGTTCTTTAGTGTCAGAATATTCAGATGATAAGTATAAAGTAAATTATTTTCATAGTATTCATAAAAATATTATATATGTAAAATACCTTTATTTTACTTTTGTTTATCAAGTCTCTGAAATAAAGTCACACACTTGAAAACTGCCAAATCATGAGAAAAAAAGAGCTGAACTTAACATAAAGTCATTTGAGTTCATGTCTGCATTATATTGCTTTAATCATTTATGGAAGTTTTAAATCATAAAACTCTACTGAAAAACTATAGGCTTGTAACCACATATTAAGTCTCTCAATGGTATACTGTTGATACAATATATAAGATTTTAAGATATATATAAATAATGGAAATTATGAATTAGACCTATTTAAAATGTCAAGTAATATTTGTGTGGTTAGGGTATACATTTTCTTGTATTTCTACAACAAGCTATTTATATTAATCCCCTAATATATGCTAAGGGTTTTGCCATATTTGTTGGGTTAAGAAAAATAAAATTGTAATATTTGCCAGTTATACAAGTGTTGAAATATATTTTGGTTAGCAATATACCTAAACTCTATAATTTAGGTAAACTGCTTGGAAGAAAGAGCTTGATTTTTTTTTCTTTTTTGTTATTTTGATTCTCTGATTCTTTAAGAGAAACATTAAAATTTTTATTATTTATGTAACATCAAGGATCTAATGGGTTTCTTATTCCTCTTATGAAAGGAATATTGTTGGTTAATTTTCTTCCAGGAACCAATGCAAAAAAGTTAAATTAACTATTTGAAAAGAATATAAGTAGAGCTTTGATAACAGAGTGAAGCCAACATCATTCAATGGTGACAATCCCTTTCCTTTTCCTAGGACATACCATGTTTACTTAATTCTACCTGTAACAAATTAGAATTACAGATACTTCATATCTATACTAACTTAGGTGTGATTGGAGGATAGAAAAATTAAGTCAATTAATATTTTTACAAACATAAAAATAACACAACTGTGAAATCAAGAAATTTACACATAACTTTTTATTTATTTTGCGGTTTTAATTTTCTCTTATGTGCTATATGAATGCTTGAGGAAGTATACCGCCTCTGTTTATGGAAATACCTAAAGTCATTTTAAAAAGTACAGTTATTTGGCCTACATCACCATTAATTCCAAGACAAGTGCCGAACAACATGGATATTTCCACAGGTATATTCATGGTCTGTATTTATTTTTTGGCTATTTCTTCTGGAATGGAATATTACTATTTAAATTTTCTTGTAAGTACTTCCTGTCAGTAAGGCTAAGTATTGGAGCCCATACGGCTTTTGATTGGACCAGAAAGAAATAAACTAAAATATCTCCTCACTGCTGGTAGCTGGAGTTCCATTAGTCTTGACCCATCACAACAGGCTGTCACAAGGCATCTATGCTATAAATGTAACATAATCTGTTTGTGTTTTTTTTTCAGATACCTTTTCTTCCTTGTCACCAAGGTGCTGGGAAAGCCATGCCCTGAGGTACCCTTTTTGAGAACTATATTCTATCTTAGGGTTTCACATAGGCCTCCTGAGGGATTTCTTTTGGTTTGGGTCATGATGGTCTTCCTCTGGAAGTAAATAAAGAGCAAAGAAACTACAGGAGATATTAGCAATATCTCCACAGGTACTGAAGGAAGAGCCTCCTAAATGGCTTCGTTGGCTGCCATTGTCAGCAATATTCATGCTTCAAAAGATGATTGCAGAATAGTCTCCCTCTTTATAGCCAGGGTCCTCTAAGGAAAGAGAACCAACAGGAGATATACATATATATCATAATGTATATAATATATATAATATAAATATTATGAGGTTTTCTTTCAATTAAAATTGTCTCATGTGATTGTAGAGATGGGCAAGAACAAATTCCATAGAGCAGCTTGCAAATGAGAGCTCCAATGAAACTTCCAGATGAATTCCCCAGGAGAAGCTAAATTAGAGATGGACATTCTCCCTTCTGACTGCTGAAATCATCACTTCTCATTTTAAGGCCTTCAACTGATTGGATTAGACTTTTCTTATTGTTGAAGAAAATCCCTAAATTGATTGTAGATGTAATCAGCCATAGATGCAAGCAATTTACTGAAGATTTAAACTCTCACAGTAACGGTCAGGCTAGTGCTTGCTTGACCAAACATCTGTACACCATAACCTAGCTAGCCTGACATGTAAACTTCAGCATCACAGTCCATACCATGTCAAGTCAGCAGCAATGCACATCTCTTTAAACCATATTTAAACTCTAAATAAAAATAATAATAGTCATAATTTCACCTAACAATACTCAACTACACTGCATACAACTGAAAACACTAAATTTCCCCACAATAAGATGCAAGTCCTTCGGTAACATTCAATTCTAAGTTTGATATCAGATAACTTAAATACAAATCACATCATTTAATAAAGGAGTGTTAATATACCCTTGAGGTAAAAGAGTGAAGTTATATTGCTGGCCATACCAGCTGAAATCAGACTGTTTCTGGTGGTCTTGTTAACAGCTATTGAATACAAAAGCATTTTCCAAATAAATAGCTGCAAACCAGCTACCAGGGGATGTGCTGATTTTCTCAAGAAATGATACCATACCTGGAAGAGCAGCAATTGGAGTTGCCACCTGGTTCAGTGTATGATAATCCACTGTCATTCTCCAAATCTATATGTTTTCTGCACAGGCCAAATAGGAAATTGAATGGGCATGTGGTAGGAATCACTGCTACTGCTTCCTTCAGGTCCTTGATAGTGGCACTAATTTCTGTAATCCTTTCAGGAATGTGGTATTGCATTTGATTTAATATTTTGCTAGGGATAGGCAGTTCTAGGTGATTCAGCTTGGCCTTTCCTACCATAATAGCCCTCACTCTACAAGTCAGGAAACCAATGTGAGGATTCTGACAGTGGCTGATTAGGCCTATATCATTTATATATTCTGGGCTAATAACCACAGAATAGTTCTAAGGGCCCACTGGACCCACTGTGAGACAGGCCTGTACTAAAATTGTGTCAATTACCTGACCTACATAAGCCCCTTCACTGACTGGTAGACCACAGTGATATTTTGGGTCTCTTGGAATTAAAGTCACATCCAAGTTTGGTGTCTAGTAATCCCCTAAATATCTGAACATTTCCTTTTTCCCAAAGGATAGTTTCCCTGGCCAAAAGCCATAGGTCTCTTTGGAGAAGGCCAGAAGGAAGATTAACAGTATAAATTTTTGCAGTGTAGCAGGATCCTTTCCCAAGGGGACACAACCTTCCCTTCATTCAGAGGTGTTCTGTGTCTTTAAACTGTCTCAAGTCTGGGAATGGATTAAGGGCACATGGCTCTCTGTTTTTGTAATTCAAGTTAGAATTTTGTTCACTGAACCTAGAACTCTTTTACTTATAATGATCAAATAAGAATTTAGTAACCTGCCCATCTATTTCATGTCTAGAAATCCCATGATCCAATAGGCAACACAATAGGTCTCTTCGTGTCATACTTTTCTGGTTACTGCCTTGACTCTGCTCTCCAATATGGTATCCAAATCCACCTTTTCTTTGTTGATTAAGGGCTGACACTCGGCTTCTTTCAACCAGGGATCTGATCATCCCCATGATGTTTACAGTTCCAAGTTCAGTGACAGCAGTTCTTCCATTGATATCTGACCTAAGGAGAAGAGGGATCACACAACTCTTAAGGGATGATAGAGTTAGTCTCACAAATTTATTCTTAGAGTCCTGGTGAAGGGTGTTTCCTCTGGACATTCCTGGGATTGGTGTGCAAGTCTTACATGATACAATCCCTCTAACATTCCAATCTCTCTAAGCTCTTGAATCCATTCATCAATATTTTGCCAAGGAAGTTCTGGCATTTCAACTTCAGGTAATGTAGGCCACCTTTTGATCCATGCTTGGGCCAACCACCCTACCCAACTCTTAGAGCACTTTCTATTTTTTATATATATATATATATTTTAAAAGATGCTTAGATTACATAAATGTTACACAAAAATTACAAGGATTCCCATGTTCTCCACCTCCCACACCTCCCATAACATCCCACAGAAATATCTTTCATGAGTGTGGCACATCACCTGCAATGGATACAACTAGGGGCTTTGCCATTAAGCATAGACCATAGTTCACATTGTAGACCACTCTCTCTCTCACACAGTTCTGCATGTTATATGCTGATGTAAAATGGCCTATATCTGTCATTGTAATGTCACTCAGGATAATTCCCAAGTCCCCAAAAAGCCCCTGTATTACAACTGCTTTTCCCTTCCCTTCCCTGAAAGTGACCAGTAGCCACTGGCTCCACCTCACTGTTGTAATTTCTTCCATTACTTGAATCACAATATGTCTACAACAGAATACCAGTGAGTCCACTCTAGAACATAGCTCTTCCCATATCCTGAGGAGTTTTAGATGGTGATGTCCAGTACATCTCCAAGTGAGAGGGGGCTTATATCCCATGGGTACGATGTATGGGGTTATCCTGCCTGCAGCTGTAGACTCTCTCCATTCACTGGGATGGCTGTTGTCCATCATCATCTCCTCACCAGGTGACTTGGGTGAGTCCATTGAGCTGTAGAGTAGGAGTTGCAGCTCCACTGAGATTCCAGGCACAGCTGGCACATAGGAAAGCCAGAGGATCCAGTCTCCGGAAGTACTCCTACAAACTCCAGCACCACATATAGATTTGAATAGAAGGGACTGATGGACCATGTGCAGGGAGGACTTATTTGAGTCCAACTCTGCAACTCTCAGGAGGACAGATTCCAAAGAATAGCCCACTGGTAAGGCATCAATCTCTGGAGCTATCCCCCCTTTCATAGAACCTGGGTGTCTCCAGAGCCCTCAGGAGGCCCTCTGTGTGGGGTGATATCCACTTTGGTGTTCTTTGAGATCCTACTAAGGTGTGTATAAGCGTTACCTCTGGGATGACCTCCAGACTCTCTTTGAAGTCTCTTAGCCACATGAACTCATTTCTCTTTACCTTTTCCCCCTTTTATTCAAGGTCTTTTTCCGTTCATATTGCCACTTGGCACTTGGTATTAATCCCTCATTGCCAGAGAGGCTCATCCCTCAGGTCCCATGCTGAGGGGAAGGTAATGCATTCATATGCTGAGTTTGGCTTAAAGAGAGGCCACACTTGAGCAACAAGGGGGCTCTCAGGTGGCAACCCTTAGGCACCCCATAAGAGTAGGCTAAGTTTCAATTACAAGAGCAAAGACATGTAAGGCTAGTCATCAATAACAAGAACCCATCAGTGGACCATCCTCCTTTGCCAGACACTGCCCCTGCATTTGGGGGACTGTTTCTGCTCCCTTGGAGAATGTGACAGAGCTCTCCAGGCTGGGAATTCAGCATTCCCTCATTTATTGAGTGATTGTTCAATCACTGGGACCATGCCCCACCCCTTGATCATTTGGACAATTTTATATATCTTTCATGTATATTCAGATGAACGTCCTCCCATGAATCCCCCATCCCAGACACCTCCCACCAATGATCCTCTGCAGCCCCCATCGTAACCCTTCTGTCATCTAAACTGCCCTTGAAGACGAATCCCACATAAAAACCAAATACAATTAATAGGAAAATGAAATAATAATGATGAACTTAAATGTAAGAGATTAAATACATGGAAACTCAGAAGGAAAAAAAAACTAAAAATAAAATATAATTAAAGGATTGGGACATTGAAAAAATGAGCAAAAAATGAAAAAAAAATTTTAATTATTATTTTTTCCCTTTTATCACTGCATTATCGGGTGTCCAGTCTGTACCATGGCACCTTCCCCATCTCACTCCCCAGTGTCTCCCAAATTTTCATTTAATTTTCAAAGAAGTTTTAGGTCACAGCAAAGTCACACAGAATACTAGAGAATCTCATATACCCAACCTCCTCCCCCTTTTCTCACCCCATATTAAAACCTTTTTGTATCTGGGTGGTAGCATTATTATAACTGTTATACAGATAGTGAAACATAGCTACTAAACATTATCAATGGTTTACAGTATAGTTTACAATTTAGATGGTACCGTTTAATAACTTCTGATGATATTTATCATGTCCTGTGTCCATTATTGTAAGGTAATGAAAAACATTTCCCCTGACAACTAAATACCCAATTTGATCTTTTCTGTTCCTTCTTCCCCACCCCCCTGGGGCACATGAGAATCCCTTGTCTTGACTCATTGGATGACAAGATTCATAGTTACATGCAACAAGAGGTCTTGACACACCGATTATCCTCTTCTATTAGGATCCACCCTTGCTCCTAAGAGACACCCACCTATCTGTTTCTGGGTGAATTGGTCCTCCCAAAGATGGGGGTCCATCTCCTTCCCATTCACCGTGTGGGTCTCCACTCCCCGACACAACACATTATGACAGGATGAAGACTCATATACTCCCCAGAAGCCTACCCCAGATGTGTCCCATCCTGAATGACCCCCAACATACACACTAAACCAATGACACTACCTTGTCATATTGTCATAATAGCATTCCCACTCCAGCACTTTCAACCTCATAGCCACAAATCCTAGTTCCTCTCCCATATCTCCCCCCAGTATCCTGGGTATTCTAACCCACCTTAGCTAATCTACCCACCTGGCAATGGTGCATAACCAAACCCAACAATATCACTACACACCTGTCTGATCCTTCAATATGCAACTATACTCTATCACTTTACCATAGATTATGTCCGTCGGGGTGATGGCTCACAACCGTCTTTTTTCTTTCTCTCCCTTGTTAACCTATCTTTCAGACAATGGTTCTCAGAGACTGCTCACTTTCCTCAATTCAAATCAATGAGGTCATATACTGTTTATCCTTCAATGCCTGGCTTGCTTCACTCAACATAAGGTCTTCAAGATTCATCCATGTTATTCCATGTGTTTGCACTTTATTCCTTCTTACAGCTGAGTAATATTCCATTGTATGTATGTACCACATTTTGCTTATCCATTCATCTGTTGATGGGCACTGGGGCTGATTCCAACTTTTGGCAATTGCGAACAATGCCACTATGAACACTGGTGTGCATATATCTGTTTACGTCTTTGCTTTCAAATCTTCTGGGTATATACCCAGCAGTGGAATCGCTGGATCATGTGGAATATCTATTGTTAGTTTTCTGAGGAACTGCCAAACTGTCCTCCACAGTGACTGGACCATTCCACAATCCCAGCAGCAGTGGATGAGGGTTCCTATTCCTTCACGTCCTCACCAACACTTACAGTCTGCTGTTTTTTTTTCAAAGCTGCCATTATGATCGGTGTAAGATGGTATCTCAATGTAATTTTGATTTACATTTCCCTAGTAGCCAGCGATGTCAAGCATTTTTTCATGTGCTTTTTAGCCATTTGTATTTCTTCCTTAGAGAAGTGTCTTTTCAGGTCACTTGCCCATTTTTTAAATGGGTTGTTTGTCTTTTTATTTTCGAGGTGTAGGATTTATATATGCAGGATATTAGGCTCCTATCAGATATAGGTTGCTAAATATTTTCTCCCATTGTGTAGGCTGCCTTTTTCTTTTCTTAATAATGTCTTTGAGGTACAGAAGATTTTAATTTTTAGGACACCCCATTTATTTAATCTTTTGCTGCTCAAGCTTTGGGTATGAAGTTCATGAAACCATTTCCTATTACAAGGTCCTGTATATGCTTCCCAACATTATCTTCCAAGATCTTTATGGTTTTGGCTCTTATATTTAGGTCTTTTTTCCATCTTGAGTTGATTTTTGCATAAGATGTGAGATGGTATTCCGCTCTCATTCTTTTGGATATGGGTATCCAGTTCTCCAAGCACCACTTGTTAAAGAGGCCATTTTCTCTCAACTGAGTGGGCTTGGTGGCCTTGTCGAATATCAGATGATTATATATGCAAGCATCTATGTCAGAACTCTCAATTCGATTCCATTGGTCAATATGTCTGTCTTTATGCCAATACCATGCAATTTTGAGCCCTGTAGCTTTGTAGTGTGTTATAAAGTCAGGTATGTGATACCTCCAACTTCATTTTCCTTTTTCAATATGTCTTTGGCAATTCGGGGCCTCTTACCTTTTCAAATATATTTTGTAGTTAGTTTTTCCAGTTCCTTAAAAAATAGTGTTGAGTTTTATTGGGATTGCATTAAATCTGTAGATTAGTTTGGGTAAGATAGACATCTTGATGATATTTAGTCTTTCTATCCATCAATAGGGAATATTCTTCCATTTATTTAAGTCTTCTTTGATTTCCTTTAACAGTGTTGTGTAGTTTTCTGTATATAAGCCCTTTATATCTTTAGTTAAATTTATTCCTAGGTATGTGATCTTTTAGTTACTATTGTAAATGGTAGTTTTTCTTGATTACCTCTTCAGATTGGTCATTATTGGTGTACAGAAATGCTACTGATTTTTGAACATTGTTCTTATAGCTTGCGACATTACAGAAATCCTTTATAACTTCTAGAAGCTTTGTTGTAGATTTCTCAGGGCTTTCTACATATAGGATCATGTCGTCTGCAAATAATGAAATTTTTACTTTTTCTTTTCAAATTTGGATGCCTTTTATATCTTTTTCTTGCCTCAGTGCTTGAGCAAGTACTTCTAAGACATTGTTAAATAGGAGTGGTGATAGTGGGCCTCCTTGTCTTTTTCCCAGTCTCAGAGGAAAGGCTTTTAGGATTTCACCATTGAAGATGATGTTAGCTTTGGGTTTTTCATATATACCCTTTATCATACTCAGAAAGTTTCCTTCTATTCCTCTATTTTGTGGTGTTTTTATGAGGAAAGAGTGTTGTATTTTGTTGAATGCTTTTTATGCATCTACAGAGATGATCATGTGATTTTTTTCTTTCAATCTATTAATGTGGTGTATTACATTGAATGATTTTCTTATATTGAACCATCCTTGCACATGTGGGATGAAACCCCCTTGGTCATGGTGTATAATCCTTTTGCTATGTTGCTGAATGAGATTAGCAAGTATTTTCTTGAGGATTTTAGCATCTAGGTTCATTAGAGAAATTGGCCTGTAATTTTCTTTTCTTGTGGTATCTTTGTTTGGCTTTGGTATTAGGGTAATGTTGGCATCATACACTGAGTTAGGTAATATTCCTTCTACTTCTATTTTTTGGAAGATCTTAAGCAGGATTGGTGATAGCTCTTTCCGGAATGTTTGGTAGAATTCAGCTGTGAAGCCATCTGGTCCTGGGCTCTTCTTAGTTGGGAGGTTTTTGATGACTGAGCCTGTCTCTTTACTTCTAATTGGACTGTTGAGGCATCAATTTCTTCTTTCATCAATGTAGGCTGTTTGTGAGTTTCTAGAAATTGTCCATTTCCTCTAAATTATCATTCTTGTTGGCATGTAATTTTTCAAAGTATCCTCTTATGATACTCTTTATTTCTGTGGGGTCAGTAGTGATATCCCCTTTCTCATTCCTTATTTTGTGTATTTGCATCTCTTCTGTCTTTTTCTTTGTTAGTCTGGCTAACTTTTGGTTTTGTTTATTGTTTCCAGTGCTTTCTTATTCTCTATTTCATTTAGTTCTGCTCTAATCTTTGTTATTTTCTTCTTTGTACTTCCTTTACGTTTAGTTTGTTGTTGTTTTTCCAGTTCCTCCAAGTGTGCAGTTAGGTCTTCAATTTTAGCTCTTTCTTCTTTTTTAATATATGAATTTATGGCTATGAACTTCCCTCTCAGGACAGCTTTGGCTGCATCCCATAGGTTTTGATATGTTGTGTTGTCATTTTCATTAGGTTTAAGATAGTTACTGATTTCTTTTGAGATTTCCTCCTTGACCCACTGTTTGTCTAAGAGTGTGTTGTTTAACTTCCATATCTTTGTGCCTAATCTGTTTCTCTGGCCCTCAGTGATTTCCAATTTCATTCCATTGTGGTCAGAGAAAGTACTTTGTATAATTTCAATCTTTCTGAATTCATTGAGAGCTGTTCTGTGGTCTAGCATGTGGTCTATCTTTGAGTATGATCTGTGTGCACTCGAGTAAAATGTAAATCCTGTTGTATTTGTATGTAGTGTTCTGTATATGTCTATTAGGTCCAGGTCCTCTAATATATTGTTCTGAGTCTTTGTTTCTTTGTTGATTCTCTGTCTAGATGTTCTGTCTAATGGTGATAATGATGTATTAAAGTCCCCCACTATAATTGTAAAGGCATTTATTTCTCCACTTAGTTTTTTCAGAGTTTGCCTCATGTATTTTGAGGCACCCAGATTAGGTACATAAATGTTTATGATTTTTCTCTCTTCTTGAGAGATTACCCCTTTTTCTAATATATAGTGTCCATCTTTGTCTCTTCCAATAGTTTTGCATTTAAAGTCTATTTTTTCTGATATAGAATAGCTACTCCTGCCCTTTTTTGGCTATTGATGGCTTGTAAAATTGTTTTCCAGCCATTCACTTTCAGCCTCCTAGAATCCATGGGTCGAAGGTGGGTTTCTTGTAAACAGCATATAGATGGATCATATTTCCTTATCCATTCTGCCAACCTGTGTCTCTTGAGTGGTGAATTTTATCCATTAACATTCAGTGTTATTACTCGCAATGAATTTCTTACTTCAACCATATTTTCTTTGGGTTAATGTATGTCATATATTACTTTTGTTTCTGTTTTTGTCTTTTTAGTTATTTTTAAACTCTCCTCCAACTCTCTCTCCCTTGTTTTATTGATTCAACTTGTAGAACCTCTTTAGTATTTCTTAAAGTGCAGGTTTCTTATTGGCATACTCTCTTAATTTCTGTTTATCTGTGAATATCTTGAACTCTCCATCATTTTTGAATGCCAGTTTTGCTGGGTAGAAAATTTGTGGCTGGAAGTATTTTTATTTTAGTACTTTGACTCTGTCATACCACTGCTTTCTTGCCTCCATGGTTTCAGATGAGAAATCAGCACTTAATCTTCTTGTGGTTCCCTTGTATGTGATGGTTCTCTTTTCTCTTGCTGCCTTGAGTATTTTCTCTTTGCCTTGAGCTTTGGACATTTTGACAAATATATATCTTGGAGTTGGCCTGTTGGGATTTATATTGTTTGGGGTGTGCTGTGTTTCCTGGGCTTGTTCATCCACCTCTCTCAGTAGGGTTGGGAAGTTTTCAGCCATTATTTCCTTCAACACTCCTTCTGTTCCCATTCCCTTCTTTTGTCCTTCTGGGATGCCTATAATGCATATGTTTGTGTGGTTTGTGTTGTCAGTTAAATCCCTGAGTCCTTGCTGGATTTATTCTATCTTTTTATCTATCTGCTCTACTATCTGTTTTATTTCAGATGTATTGTCTTTCACATACTAATTTTTTCTTCTGCCTGTTCAAATCTGCTGTTATGTGAATCCAGGATCTTTTTGATTTCTTGCATTGTGCCATTGATCACCATCATATCTGTTATCTTTTTATGTATGTTTACAATTTCTTCAATATGTTCTCCCATTGTCTTCTTAATATCATTAATCTCTCCCTTCATTTCATTCAGTTGGTCCATGATATTTGTTTGGAAAACTTTCATTAGTTGTTTGTTGTCCTGCTGTCTTTCTGCTTTTTAGTTTGTTCATTGAACTGCTGCATGCCTTCCTGTTTCTGAGTGTGGTTTGTAATTTTTTATTGCCATCTAGTCATCATTTTATCTTGATGGGTTTATTCAGTTGGTTAGCTTCTCACTGCTCTAGAGTTTTATTTAGCTGGTGGTTCTGCGTGTGTGTTATGTTTTTTCTTTGACACTTTGTTCTTCTTATTTTATTTTTTTGCTTCTTTCTATGTTCCCTTGAAGGCAAAATATTATGGACAGAGGAATCAAAAGATGTGAGTTAGGATGAAGAATAATAGTTAATATTGATAAAAGTTAGAAGAGGGGCCATATAAGACTTAATAAAATGAATATTCAACTCATGTAGGCTTTGTAGAGTAATAGGAAAAAAAGTGGAGTACCTTCAATGGACTGGAAAAACAAATAGTGGAAAATATATATAATGATTTAGGAGGCTAGAATGATGAAGAGGGAGAGAAAGAGTAAAGAAAGGGCTCAAAGGAAAAAGTTACTATTAATAAAAATGAGGAAAACAGAATAGATAGAATAGAAATTGACACCCTTGAAATTGTGGGCTAATGAAAAAATGTGGTATGGAAGAACCACAACAGAAAGCAGAAGGCAGAATGATGAAGGAAGTAAAAAAGATAGCATTAGAAGATAAAATCAATATAGACAAAGAATGGGAAATCACTGAAGAAGAAACACATGAAAGAAGAGACAAGCTAGCAGTACCTAATTTAAAATTTAAATTTAAAAAAAGAAAGAAAAAAAAAAAGAAAAAAGAAGGGGGGGGGAGGAAAGAGGAAAGAAAAACAAGAGACAACAAATAAACAAAGAAAAACCAACCAACCACACAAGCAAGCAGTCAAACAAAGCTAAGGAAGAACAGTGTTCCTTCTTGTGCCCTTGTGGACACTCTCAGCCTGCTTGTGTTCATCAATCAATTGCCCTGCAACATTCTAGCTGCAGGTTTTTAGGCAGATTTTAGCTATTAAAATAAATTTAAAAAGAAAAAAAAATTTTTTTTTATTTTTTAAAGTGACTTTTTTTTTTTTTTTTTTTTGGTGAAATAAGGGACCCAAAAGATGTCCTCTTCTAGACCACCCCCTTCACTGAGGGAACCCTAACTAGGCACCTGGAAACTAATCAAGCACTTCCCACTTCCTGGCCCCCCCAGGGGAGCTGAAGCTCTGATGCTTGTCAGTGCAGAATTATAAAATTGGCTGTCTCCTCCACCTCTGGAGACAAGCCTTAGGACCACAGGGCTGTTGGGTAAATCAGGCTTCCTCAGTAGATTCCCCTCTCCCCTAAGTCTGGCACTGCTTCAAGCTGGCTTATCTGCTCCCCAAAGCTATTAGTGGGTCCAGGCAGCCAAATCCAAAGAAGGGAAACCCCTCTCCACCTTCTGTCAGAACCCTTCCACTCTCAGAGAATGCTCCCTCTCACCAGGTTGCCAGCAGGGATTGGGGTGTATCCCTGTGCAGCTAAGTAAATCAACCTTCCACAGCAGAGTTGCCACTCTCCTCAGCCTGGTGTTGCTTCAAGCCAGCTATTTTGTTCCCCAAACTGCAAGGGGTTCCAGGCAGCCAAATCCACAGATAGGAAAGCCCTCTTGACCCTCCACCAGAATCCTCCCACTCTCAGAAAACACTCCCTCTCACTGGGTTGCCGGTGGGAGTCAAGGCTCAAACCAGCCTTTTTCCCTGAAGGTGGGGCTCAGTCGTCTATGTTTACCATCACAGGCAGAGGAAAACTCATGAATCCTTCCCAAGCAATCTGCGCTGTACAGCTCCCTCCTGAGCGATGTCCCCAAAGTTCTCACTCCATGTGCCTCCAGCACAGACCCCTGGGCAGGACCCTATCCCTAATCAGCCATCCTCAGAAAGTGAGTCAGTGAGTGCCCTCCTAAACTGATACCATCTTCCTCTTCGCTCCCTCTTAGAGCACTTTCTAACCCCTCAAGCTACAACAATTTATCCAGAATCTTTGCTTACTCTGCCCATTTCAATAAAGTCAGCCTATCCTAACTTTATGTTCCTTCCACAATTATCACACTCACTTAATATCCATTCCCAGAAATATTCCCATGATTTCTGTCAGTGTATATTGGAAAATTCAGGCAGTTCTTTTGGAGTGTAGTGTACCTCTTAATACATCACACTTTGTACCACATCTTTTGAGGCTGGATGGGAATTCAGTATAGTTATAGGTGTAGAAGAAAATAGGGGTAATAGGGGTGGGTCATGAGAAGAACTTCAAGTGTCTTTTAAGACAACTTTCTCAGGGCATTTTGTTAAAACTTCATTTGGTGAAATAGATCAGACATTGTCTGAGGGCTATTTCCTCTGGGAAAGTATTCATAAATTCATCAGGCTCAGCATAGTTAATCTCTTTAGGTGGTTGGATGGCTTATTCCTTAAGACAAATTAGAGACTGAGGTTCTGATTCCTCAAGGTAGACATTGCAAGTTTATCTGCAAAGACTCAGAAAATTTAACATTTCAATGTATGCACTTTCTTCATTATCAACAAATATATCCCCATTCCAATTATCATGAACAAATTCCTTTCCAATGAATGTTGATTATATCAACAGTGATTATAATCATTATAATAGATTTTTATCAAATTTAAATGCTAAAAAAAGTTATAAAACTTTTGAATTAAAAATATTTGATAATAAGAGAAATGTGATGATTTTATTTCATATTGTTAATTATCTTTCATGCATCTTATTCATGGATTTTATATTTTCCCTTTTTTAACTATTTGCTTTGATTCCAATGTATAGTTTAAATGTAAGGAAAACCTGTCTTCGTTAATTTAATTATATGATTTTATATGCTTATTAATTTTGGTTATAGTCTTTTATCAAATCAATACTGTGGATATATCTGGACAATATCATTGTGGTCATCAAGAAAGTGTAAACCTAATCCACAAAATTAAAATTTTCCAGTCTTTTCTATTTTCCTGTGAATATAAATATTCATAAATAATCAAATTTATAAGTGTGGAATTCATTATTTTATGTATCTGTGATATTTGTCTGATAGCATTTAAATATATATGACATGCATTCATATCAATTTAAGTATATGTGACATTATATTTCTATAAAGAGGTACCTTGGCAGTTTTTGAAAAAATATTCCACAGGCATTTTCATACAGATTTGTTGATTTTTAAAAATCCATTTATGGTTTATTCAATCTTATCCAAACCTTAACTTTAAAAAGTTTATATTTTCAACATTGTAAACAATATTTTTAAAATTTTAATTATCTGTCCACCACTGTAGTTTCTCTATTTTATATAAAAATGAAATTACATCCTTTTTTGAAATAAAATTAATACTTTTTTTAATCTAGCTTTTTGAGTTTGAAAAGGTAAAGTTCATGGAATAAAATATCAAGGTTAGTTTATTTCCAAGGTTATCTTTTATTTTCCCTGACCCAGGCCTGAATCAGCTGATTCTAGAAGGAATTCCATATCATATTTGTGGGTAAAATTCCTTAGATACCAAGATGTAGGTTTTAGGAGTATTGTTGCAGTTGGAATACCAATCCTTTGAGGCCCTTTGAGGGTGTACTTTATATAGGCATACACAATCATAGCCAGCATCATAGCTTCAAAATATACAAAGCATAAATTAAGTCAAAACTAAAAGGAGGCATAAAAAATACACAATACTAACAAGAAACTTTAAACTTACTTTTATTCATAGCTTTTGGAACACATGAAAAAAAACTGAATGAGTTTATGGAAGATGTGAAAAATATACAGAATGCATTTTATCTAATTGGCATAAATATAGCACTGTGCCCAATGATGAATCAATTGTCACTTTGTCAAAATCACATGGAAGGGGAAGCGGCTGTGGCTCAATCAGTAGGGCTCCCGTTTACCATATGGGAGGCCCCGGGTTCGGTTCCTGGGGCCTCCTGGTGAAGGCAAGCCCGCCCGCATGGCATGGTTAGCTGACCCAGTGAGCACAAGCAGCAAGGGGGGGATAAATGAATAAATAAAATCTTTAAAAAAAAAATCACATGGAAGGATTATGAAAAGTATACATTTGCTATAGATTAAAGAAATCACAAATTTCAAAATATTGAAAAACCTGAAGTATATGTAAACTACAGTGGAATGAAGTTAGATATCTATAACATGCTTATAGTCATAGAACTCTAGCTTCATGAGTATTCACTACCAGTGTTGGACAGAATTCTCTATAGAATAGTAAAATAGGGAGCTAACTTCCTGAATGGAAACTAAAACAAAATTCTTTCTAATGGACATATAAGCAAAATCCACGACAAAATGTGAATGGAATGTAGAGACATTAAATGGATAATATTTCATAAAAAGAAGAATTAATCCACATATATAATGTTGTTTAAATTTTGTAAAAGCATTCAAAATAGTTCACTACATTGTCAAAAATAAAAGAGAAAATCCTATTATCATCTCAATAGATGTGGAAAGGCATTTGACAAAATCCAGCCCAATCAATGAAAACCCATATTAAAAACCTAAAAATAGACCATCTTTAATTTCAAAAAGAATACCTATAATAAAACCTGCTTACAACATTATAAGCAATGTTGGGATTTTGAAAGCTTTCCACCTGCTATTCTATATGGGAATGACTGCTACTATCAATGCTGTTCAATTTGTACTGTTGTGACTCAATTGTACAAGAAATAAAGACACATGGTAAATAACATATGTAAAAAGGAAGACAGAATTGTCATTATTTCCAAATAACAAACTGTATATCTAAAAATTTCAAAATAATCTATAATCTATTAGATTTAATAACTCATTACAAATCGGTTTGATGACCAATAACAAATCAATTGTATCTCCATATTCTGGAAACAACCAAATAAAAGATAGAATTTAAAGAAGACACCATTTACAACACCAATGAAGTTATCAAATAACAGTCATGAAACATGTTTAAAACCTCTATATTGACAGTTATAATGTATTATTGAATGAAGTTAAAGAAACCTTAATAAATAATAGCATATATCATATAGAATATAATTGTTAAAATTACATTATCTCCAAATTATTCCATATATTAAATTAAAAATAATTCCTCTAAAGATTGTAGGGTTTATTAATGTTAGTAATTCACAAACAAATTCTAAATTCATAAGCAATGTGCCAAAAAAGGTGAAAACCAACCTGAATTAGAAGAACCAAGCAGGATGACTTAAATCATCAAGTATGAAGAACTATTGTGGGATATATTTCTTACACAGTATGTTAATGACACAAGGATAGATAATCAGTATAACTGGTTAAGGAGTTCAGAAGCATACCCACAATTATGCAACCATATGATTTATGAAAAAGCCGACATTGTGGTGCAGTAGGTCAAATGATGACCTTTTTAATGAATGGTAATTTATGAAGTGGTTACCTATAATGAAAAAAAATTCAGGATTCCAATCTCACACAATAAAGCAACATCAATTCCAAATAAATGGAAGGTATAAAAGTTGTAGGTAAAAATAAATAAATATATGAATTAACTAAAAATAGATATTTTAGAAAATATATATAAAATGTAACTTGTGATTTAGAATGGTAAGAATTTTGTAAACAAGCCAGATTAAACTTTAACCTTAAAATAAAAATTAATAAATGGGTCTATATCAAAATTAAGAATTTCTTTTCTTCATAAGACAACAGTGATGTGAAAAGTGGTAATCCAGAATGTGGAAAAATGTAAGAAATCCCTACCAAAAACTGAGAAAATTATAGGTGACCAAAATAAAAATCACCCAAAATCTTGAACACATAATTCACAAAAAAGGATGTACATGAGACTAATAAACATAGAAAAGTGTGCTCTACATATCCAGGCTTAGAAAAATGTAAACAAATCTATAATGAGACATTGTCACCACTTACAAGAACGACTAATGTTTATATAACCGATAACATCAATTGTTGGTTAAGATGTAGAGCAACAAGAAATATGTACCTTGCCAAGCAAGCACCTTGAAAATTTGAGTCAGTTCCAACAAAGACTGAATATATTCTCAGTTTATAACCCAGCAATCACCCCACACCAAAAGTTTATATTCCACAAATGTAGATATGCCTTACCAAACGATACATACTCATTTATGTCTGCACTATATTTAGCAACAACAACAAAAAACAAAATGCTACCCAAAATATCACCAAACCTAACACTGACAAATGCATTGTGGCATGTTCACACAATGAAATATAATACAGGAATTGGCAGAAATTAAATACAATTATGGTAAACAAAAGACATGAATAGCACCAACATAACATTCTGTGATTGAAGGAAAGACAAAAAGATGTAACACATATAATTCCATTCATATGAATTATGCAAATGTGAAAATAATGTGTTCTGATGGAAGTCAGGAAAATGGTTATCTTTTGATATGGTATTGACTAGAGAGACCTCTTGGGTTCTAGTATATTTCTTTTTTTTTTTAGTTATATAATGTTTTATTAACAATAACATTATAATTATAACATTATTCTCATTAAATAGAAGAGAAAATTGGGGACCAGAGGGAAACTGAATAAAATCAAACACACACTGGCTGAGGACTTGACATACTCCATATTTTTACATGCTTTATTTCTTCATCTCTTTGTACAATCCAGCAATGAAGCTGTGCATTATATTCACATTTTGGAATCGAGAAAGCTAAGGTTTGGATAAATTGCCCAATAATGCACAGCTTGTTAGGGAATGAGCCCAGGAACCAAATCTAGGTCTGTCAGACTCCTGGGCATCTTCTTTTTGCCTCGCTATCTTGCCTCTCCGTGGCATCACTACAAAAGGCTGCCTCCATCAAGAGAGATGGCAAAGCCTGGGCTCTGTCGACAGACAGAATAGAGCTCCCATCCCGAACTCCACTGAGTCATTGTCTTCACGCAACCTCCCACCTTCCTCGCCGGTAATGGGTGTCTCTCTCTTCCGGACCACGACAAATGCTTTATGACCGCAGGGGCCTTGTCATTCCTGCTCCCAGCCAGTGCCGAGAACACTGCCAATTAATACAGAGCCGTAATGTGGCACCGGACTCACTTCGCAATGGCTCTCCCCGCTTCCGCCCGGCTCCACACCGGTGTCTCGTACATTTCTTAATCTGGGTACTAGTTACATAAGTGTTCTTGAATGGCAAAAATTCATGAAGCTATCATTTTTAATGAGAACATATTTTAGAAGTTTATTAAACTCAATACAATTATAAAATTATCAATCTTAAAAGGAAAAAAAACCAAGGGGATTAAAATGCAAGAGAAAAAAGTGAAATCAGACTTTCACTTGTAGGATGTAAAGATACAGACTTTAAAAGAGCAATAGGAAGAAATTCCGTTATTTAGCCATACAAGACTTATTGATGGCATTGTAATTGAAATATGTCAAAAGATTTAATAAATCTCTTCTCATCTCTCCTCTCCCCTCTCCCTTTCCCTCCCATCTTCTCCCTCTCTTCCTCTCCTCTTCCTTCCCTTGTCTTCTTTCTTCATCTCTCTTCACATCTCCTCTTCTCCTTTCATTTTACCTTTTATAATCTACTCTATACTGTTTTCTTACAAGATTGATTTCACAGGCCACTACTTGGTAGCAGTACACAGTAGACCAGAGGTCTAGAGCAGGGGCTGACAAACTATTTCTGTGAATGTTAGATAGTGAATATTTTAGACTGCATGCCATGAAGACTCGGTTGCATTTAGTCAACTCTGTCATTCTATAACTAAATCAATCATAGTCAACTGGTAAACAAATAACAATGATGTGTCTCAATAAGACATTATTTGAAAAACAGGTAATGGGACAGATTTGGCTCATTGGCCAGAGTGTTCTAATCTCCCTAACTTCTGATTCAAATCATCTAGATGAAGAAATAATTTTGCCAATTTAAGACTTATGTGTATGAATCTATATATCTATATAAATATATACAAACATATACATACATATATATTCAAAAGTCAAAAAATATTTCTATGTATTGACTTGAAATAAAGGAAAAATTACCTGCTAATTAATAATTTCTATATTTTAAACCATAGCATTGTGATAAAAATAATCATATCATAGTGTTGAATCATTTACATGACTCCAAGCAGTATCCAATTAAAACTATGTTACATGTTTCCATGTTTTCATTATATCTTATAATAAACATTATTATAATTATTTTGATAATGTCTGACAGTGTTCTAAAGCTTATGTGTGTATATATATATATATATATATATATATATATATATATATGTATGTGTGTGTATACACACACGCACACACACACTAATTTCATCCTAACAACAGTCCTATGACACTAGAGCAATTAGTGTTACTTCTTTCCTGAAGTGGCATAAAGAAGTTTCTACTATGTCAGTAACTTCAAACAGAGAAGCGCAGTTATAAGGGTGAGAGGACTAACCATGAATTATTTGATCTCTTCTCTGCCATTTTAGCGGGAAAATTGTTTAGAGCATCTGAGAAGATTCCCCAAAACATAGAAATGGGATTGATGGGTGGAGGTCTGCAAAACATGGCTGAAACAGGATCATCACTCTCTTTCCTCAATACCAGCTTTTCCTTTACTACTCTACCACTCTCTCACAGGGCAGGATGCTGGGAAATGACTTTTAAAAAAGAAAATTAAGTTGAACCAAAGACATTAATTTAGACTTAGTCAGTTTGGGGCCCTTATAGAGAGAAACAGCTTATGAGAAGGAGGAGGCATATAAATGGAACTTTAGTTAGTCCTCAAATAGTTTCAGTGTAAAATTTTTCAGGAACTCTCTCACATTACTATTTCAGTGGAAGCTTGTCTTACCACCTGAGTTAACCAAATGTGCTGAATGTCATTTTTCCTTGCAGAATGTGAGCAAAAAAGCAGACCCTTCCTGGTTGGATACCAGATACAGCCTTTCCAGAATCATAGAAAAGAAAAAAACAAAGTTTACCAGGTAAAATATGGGAAGCCAGGAAATAAAAATGATTTTTAATTGTGTAGATTTGATAACAAATAAATTGCTTCTTTACTTTTTTATAATGACTTTTTTTTTAAATTTTTAAAGAAGATTTAAATTATATAAATGTTACATAAAAATATAAAGAATTCCCATATGCCCCATTTACTCCCCTTCCCACCAGGCATGTGGGCCATGCCTGTGGAGAGCTGGTGCAGCAAGAGCAAGGTGACACATCAAAGGGAGACAAGAAGACACAGAGGAAACATGCAGTGAATAGATATAGAAAGAAGACAGCAAGCACAACTGGCAAGGGGGGAAATGAATGAATGAATGAATGAATGAATGAATAAATAAATAAATAAATGCAAAATAAAATAAAAATATAAATCATAAAAAATATATATACACACACACAATCACCTGTATCCATTACTGCAATGTCAAGAATAAATTCAGTGCCCCCATATTATTATTATTCCCTCTTCCATCCTTCAGTACCTCTGGTGGCCACTGCCTTTACAACAATGATAAGAGTTCTTCCATTGCTAGAATAATAGTAAATTTATAGTAGAATAGAAATACGTCTACTTTAGTCCATTGAACCTTCCCCAATCTTGAAGATTTTGGGATGGTGATGACCACTCAGTTTCTATTTCAATGGGCACTTAGATCCCATGAGGCAGGTGAATGGAACTATCTTGCTTGCAGTTGGAGGCATTCTCTGTTCCCTGGGATGATCATTGTCCATCATCATCTCCTTGTTAATTGTCCTAGGTGAGTCCAAAGAACTGGAGAGTAGTTCTTTGCTGAACTACTCTGCTGAAATTCAGGGCTCAACTGGCACATGGACAGACAAAAGATTTGAGTCTCTGGGACATATATTTATCAATTATAGTGCCAATTATGAGTTCAAATAAAATGGGCAGAAGAACCCAGTGTAGAGAACCTATAAACGAGTCTAACTCTGATCCACCAGGGAGCATAAATTCCAAAATAAGGCCCACTGAAAGGGTGCCAAGTTCCTGAGCTATTTGCCCTGCTTATAGTTTCTGAATATCTCTAGATCCCTCAGGAGACCTGTTATTTGAGGTACTGTTTACTGTGAAAGTAAATGAGATCCTGCTGAGACTGGCATAAGTGTAACCTCTGGAATGACCTCCAGAATCACTTTGAAATCTCCTAGCCATAAAAACTCACTTGTATTTACCATTTTCCCCTTTCAGTCAAGGTCTTTTTCCAGATGCATTGCCAATTGGTGCTTGGTAATAATTCCTCAGAGCCAGGGAGTCTCATCCCCAGAAGTCATGCCCCACACTTGTGGAAGACCGTAAATTTATATTCTGAGATTGGCTTAGAGAGAGGCCACATTTGAGCAACATGGAGGCTTTTAGGAGGTAACACTTAGGCAGTATATAATACTAGGTTAAGTTTCAATTTCAAAAGAAAAGTTCATGAGTACAATCATCAATGTCAAGGGCCTGAAATAATGGTCTGTCTTCCTTCACTAGACCTTGCCCTTACACTTGACAGATTCTTTATGTCCTATTAGAGAATGTAAGAGAACTCCCCAGGATGGGAATTCAATATTCTTTCAGTCATTGTGTGGACATCGATCCATTGAGACAATGTTTCATGAACATTTGAACATATTCATGTCTTAGAGGCATGCCCTAAACAACCCCTTCCCATGTGTCCCAGCATCACTGACACCCCACACCACTGATCCTCCCCGGCCACTGCTGTGACCCTTTTGATACAAAACATCATAAAAAATGAAGCCAACAAAATAACCAAATAAAATTAATAATAAAATGATATAACAATTTTAAAAATAATGAATAAAATACAAAAAATTTAAAACAATTTGAAATAATAAAAAATTTAGACATTGTATCTTTCATCACTATATGATCTATTGTCTTGTATGTATAGTGACACCTTCTTCCATATGTGTCTTTACTTTTTTCACTTTATCTTCAAAGGATCTTTAGGATACAGAAAAGCCTCATAGAGAATACAGGTGATTACCATATTAATAATATTTTACACATGAATGGTACATTTGTTATAATTGGTGTACAAATATTGAAGCATTGCTACTAACCATGGTCAAGGGTTTACATTGTGATATATATTTTGGATTTTACACTTTTATATGTTTTGACAAAATTTGAAGTGGCCTATTTCTATTTGATTGTAAGATCATGCTGAACAATTCCAATGCCCTAAAAGTGTCTTATGTTCCATCAATTCTATTCTTCCCTCCCCTTCCCTCAGAGTCTATGGTAATCATTAAGTTTCAATATTTGAAGAATAAGATTCATTGTTACTTGCAATAATATTGAAGGCTTGATATATTGGTCTGTTTTCTTTTTTAGGCACTGCCCATGTTCTCAAGGGATTCTTTTCTCTCTAACTGATAATACAGCAGGACTCCCTAGGATGGGAGTTTGATATTTTCTTGTTTATTGTGTGGGTCTCCACCCATTGACATAACACACTATGACAAGATGAACACTTACATATTCCATAAAAGCCTGCCCCAGGTGCAGCCTATTTCATATATGCCACCATAACTGACACCCTACAACAGTAACCTTCCCCTGCCATATTTGCCAAAAGAACATTTCCAACATTATAGGTTTAACCACAGACCTGCAAATTCCCAGAGTTCATCTGCTTCTTCCTCAACCCTTCCTCCAGTCCCATTGATAGTCCAAACAAACTCCCACCATACTCCCCCTCACAAACAAGTTCCAGCAAACCCAATCATGTTACTGCACCAATGTCATGCCCATTCACTGCCCAACCACATCCTCTAGCTTATCATAGATCTGACCCTTGTTGACATTGGCTCACCATCCTCTACTTGTTTTCTGTCTCCTATAACCCTATCTTCCGAACTCTACTCTGTTTTTTTTTTTTTTTTTTTTTATTGTGGGTAAAAATCAAAATTCTCACAATACATACAAACATTTGCAAAATGATATATAAATATATATGCATATATGTGTATTTGCTTACAAAAATGTTATTTATATATATACACATATATTTTAAGAGGTGCTTAGATTACCCAAAATATTACACAGAACCCACTAGGATTCCCATGTTGCCCACCTCCCACACCTCCCACCACATCCCACACAAACATACTCTGTAAGTCTGCTCAATTTGCTTAATTCATATTAGTGAGGTCATGTAATATTTGTCCTTCAGTGCCTGGCTTTCTTCACTCAACATAAGGTCTTGAAAATTCATCTATGTTATCCCAGATGTGAATACTGCTTTCCTTCTTACAGCTGAGTAATACTCCATTGTATGTATATACCAGAGTTTGCTTATCCATTCATCTGTTGATGGACATTTGTGTTGCTTCCAACTTTTGGCAATAGTGAATAATGCTGCTCTGAATATTGGTGTACATCTATCTGTTCATGTCCCTGCTTTCAATTCTTCTGGGTATATACCCAGCATTAGGATTGCTAGATCACATGGAAGTTCTATAGTTATCTTCCTGAGGAACCACCAAACTATCTTCTGTGGGAACGCTTTAGTTAAAATTATCCTTGAAACAGTTAACACCTGCTTTGTTTTGCTGCCAAACAAAATACTGCTGCTTGAGAAAAAGCTGCTGTTATCAGTTCCTGCTGAAAAACAATGAGAGTGTTCTTACTTTACACTCTTACTTAGTTAGAACTTGCTGCTTTTCCATTATCTCCTGCACAGTTTGGAACTTTCTAAGCCCTACACATACAGCATGTCCTTGAGCATGCCTCCTGAAGTGGCTGAACTGTATATATACTGGAGCAGAACAATAAATGGGGCTCCTCCTCATAAAGAATACTAAGCTTCAAAATGTTTTCATTTTCATTCCCCCAGCAGTCCTCCACAATGGCTTTATCATTGTACATTCCCACCAACAGTGAATAAGCAGTCCCTTTCCTCCACATCCTCTCCAACACTTGTAGTCCTTTGTTTTTTTAATAGCCACCAGTCTAATGTGTGTAAGATGATATCTCATCTTAGATTTCATTTCCACTTCCATAATAGCTAGTGATATTGAGCATCTTTTCATGTGCTTTTTAGCCATTTGTATTTCTTCTTTGTAGAAGTGTCTATTCAAATATCTTGCCCATTCTTTAAATGGGTTGCTCATCTTTTTTTTTTTTTTTTTTTTTTTGAGATGTAAGAATTCTTTAATATGTTGGATATTAAGCCCCTATTGGATAGTTGGTTACCAAATATATTCTCCCTTTGAATAGGCAGCCTTTTCACTTTCTTGACAAACCCATTTGAAGTGCAAGCTTTTTTAATTTTGAGGAGATCTCATTTATTTTTTCTTTCATTGCCTGTGATTTGAGTGTAAAATTTATGAAAACTTTCCCCACTACAAGATATTGTAGATGCTTCCCTACATTATCTTCTAGGAGCTTAAAGGACTTGCCTCTTATATTTTGATCTTTGATCCATCTTGTGTTAATTTTTTTTATACAGTGTGTGGTGGTGGTCCTCTCTCATTGTTTTGGATATGGATATCCAGTTCTCTAAGAACCATTTGTTGAGGAGGCCATTCTCTCCCAGTTGACTGTGTTTTGGTGGCCTTGTCAAATGTCACTGACTGAATAAATGAGGATCCACATCAGAACTTTCATTTCAGTTCCATTGGTCAGTATGTCTATCCTTGTGCCAATACCATGCAGTTTTGACTACTGTAGCTTTGTAGAATGTTTTAAAGTCAGGTGGGGTTATTCCTCCAATTTCATTTTTCTTTTTCAATATGTCTTTGGGTATTTGGAGCCCTTTGCCCTTGCAAATAAAGTTCATAGTTAATTATAGAGATTTGATAACAAATAAATTTCTTAATATAACCATTTCATGACATAAGCATGCTTTTAATTCATCCTCAGCAGAGATCTACTGAAGTGAGAGGGTGGATATATGTTCCGAACTGTTATTGTCTAAGTTTTGGCAAGAGAGTCTGACATTAAATTATAAGACTTTTAATAGTTTGCATTGTTTTCTTATTTGCCATAAAATATACTTATCTAATTCAATATCCATGCCTTCTTTACAGTTGTGAGAATTGGAGAAGTCTGCACAAATGTTTTTAAAGAATACATTTCTATTAGAGAAGTTGTGAACACACAAAAAAATTATGGACATGTAAGGAATTTTCGTATAAAACCCCTCCAGCAACACACTATATTGTTGCAAAAACTTTCTTATGGATTATGAGATAATATCATCAGATTATTACCACTAACTATGGTGTATAGCTTGCATTTGTTATATTTTTTCATACACCCCTATTATTATCACAGTACATGTTTGGCAGTGATGCAAGAATATTACAGTATTACTGTTAACTATATTCCATAAGTTATATTCCCAGGCTTCTCCACATTCTTACCATCTTGCAATTGTGATGTACATTTGTTCTAGTTCATAGAAGGACAATTCTCATCCACCTTTGGGTTCACTATGTTATTCATTCCCTAGATTATTCCCTAGCTTTCTTTCAATTGACATTTATATCCCTACACTATACTTTTCGGCCAAAATCCCATTTATTAACCGGCAGCATTAGTTCTACTCACTATATTGTGTTACCATCAAATTTATCCATTTCCACATTTTTACACTCAAGTTAATTAATGTTAAACATCAGTACCCCTTCTCCGTTTGCTCTTTCAAAACTTTAAGTGACAGATTAGTATAAACATAACACCTGGAATGTAAATTATACATTTTATTTAATTTCTTTTATTATTTTGAATTAGAGTTTTCATCACTCATTAGATATTTGAGTCAAATTGGTGTTCAAGATTCAATAGTGTAACTTTTACAATATTGATTCAACAAAGAAGTTGATAGAGGAAAATATATTTTCTTAGAAGTCAGAAATCTAATTCTTGATTGTCATGTATCTTTTGGCACAACTTATATATGAAGGTGGATGGACTGTGAGAAAGTGAGTCAACTGCATAGAAGGAAGAGTCCATATGATTACCTCATTTTTTATACAAATTGCAGGTTTGAGAGTCTCCACGTCCACCATCAAGGTTTCATGACTTCCTAGAAGGACTCCAAGAACTCACTGAAAGCTGTTACAATCACAGTTATAGTCTATTAATTGGGATAGGATACAGATTAAAGTTGGCCAAAGGAAGACACACAGGACAGAGTTCAGGAAAAGTGCCAAATATGGGGCTTCCTGTCATCCTCTCCCCAAGGAGTCAAGAGAGTGTTATATTCCATGAATTAATGTGACAACACATATAGATATTCCAAACAAATGAAAGTTCATGTGAGCCTTGAAGTCCATAGTTTATGGACTTCCATCATGTAAGCATGACTGATCTCATCTACATTCACCAGCCCCTCCAGAGGCTGACTAATACTATACAACCCAATGCCACTAACTAAATCACATTTTTATCACTTCTCTGACCCATGGTCCACAGGTCAACAAAGACACTTCTATCTGCCATGACATTCCTAAGGACTAGAGATTACCTCCCAGAAGCCAAGGGTAAAAGTCAGACTTCTCTTTGGATAAGGTTTAATTGTATACTAATAGATGGTAAGATACACAAAATCCTTTTTTGCTTAATTTCTTTTTTTCCCATTAATTCTCTTTGGATAATATTAAACAATGTGAACTTTATAACATTTATATAAAGAAATAAAGGGTAACTATACACTAGTTCAATCATATATAACATATTTTTTCTATATTTTGATGATGTGCAAAAATTTTAACACGGTATATATATATATATATATATATTTTTATTATGGGTAAAAATCAAAATTCTCACAATACATACAAACATTTGCAAAATGATATATAAATATATATGCATATATGTGTATTTGCTTACAAAAATGTTATATATATATATATATATACATATATTTTAAGAGGTGCTTAGATTACCTAAAATATTACATGGAACCCACTGGGATTTCCATGTTGCCCACCTCCATTATTTGAAAATTGTTCCTAATATGGTGCTTATACATTATAGAGGCACCCCAAGTTACGGACAGACAAGCTAGTACATTTAGATTATATTTTTTTGCATGTGCTAACTTTTAAAAACAGTAACATATTGAATAGGAGATAACATTCAAGAGAAGAGATTTCCCAGAAGAAGGTAAAAGGAAATAGTGTAGCAAAGATATTTTCAAATTAAACAGAAGGGAATCTAGAATAGATTAAAAAAGAAAAGAACTAATATAATAAATAGATTGTTGTGAAGAATTTTCATTACTTCCTGAGACTCAGAATCTTACTTCATAATTTGGTCAGCAAAGTTGAAAGATACAAATGTTCATTTTGATTCCAGGTATTCATCAATATATTAAGTTTATACTTGATTGGAGCACACAATGAAGAGTTAATGATTAAGTTAATACCTCTTCCAAACATAATTACACACAGACAACAACAATACATAGAAACACATGCACAGATTCACAAACACAACACACAAGCCTGCTCTCTTTTTAAGTTGAAGAGCAACAACATAGTGGCATATTATTTATTTAATTTATTTAACTAGTTATGTCATCTCAATGACTCAAACTGTGTTTAAAGTCCAAACCTAGTGTTTAAACTTCTAAAAATTTTGTCTTCACTAGTAAATATAAGAAGGTGATGATCTCAATGACTATACTGTCATTACATGGGCAGGAAGATTTTCACAATTAGTCCCTAGGGAAGTTAACTTTCCTCCACTTTATCTCCCCCTAATTGCATTTTCATGGTTATTTCATTCTTGCCTGTAGTAATAGATTTGTTTGCTGAATTATTTAAATTACTATATCCATGTATTGTCAACAACCACTCCCAAATTTTTTTGAGAATTGCAAATAAACAGTTGTACAGCTAAAAGTTAGAATGTATTAATCTGATTTTTACCTGATTATGTTGCAAATTTTAATCAGAATAAAGTTAGTTTCAAAAATATTTTTAGCAGAGACTACACTAAACCAATTTCATAATTATGAATTCATCTCTCTTAATTCCATTACTTCTCTGGGAGAAACATCTCAAATTGGAAGTTGTGAAAATAATATATTAGTGGCTAAAATATATATATCATTTGGGAAGAATTACATACACATTTTTAATAGAGAAGTTGTGGGTTTACAGACAATACAATACAGGATTCCTATACACCACCCCACCACCAACACTATGACTTGGTGTGGAACATTTGTTAGAATTGAAGATAGTACTCTATAGTAATTATACTATTTTTTAACAGTAGTTAACTTTGTTGCAATTGATAAAACATTATTAAAATAGCACTATTAACTATGATTGATAGTTTATATTAGATGCATTTTTCCATATTCTACCTATAATTAACATGTTGTTTTAGCATAATATATTTGTTATAATTCATGAAAGAACAGTCTTGTACTATTAACTACCATCGTCTACAAAAGGGTTACACTGTCCTATGTTTTGTCTTTTAATTATTATTCTAGTAACATGTATGACAAAGTTTTCCCTTTTAACCACATTCACCTATATAATTTGGTGCTTTTAATTACACTCAAGATAATAGGCTGCCATCACCATCATCCATTTCCAAACACTTATAATAAACCTAAGTATAAATTTTGTACAAATTAAGCATCAACTCCTGATTCTCTAACCACAATCTATACCCTTATAACCTATATACTACATTCCAACTCTATATGTTTGCTTATTATAGCTCATTCATAACAAGAGAGATAATGCAATATTTGTCCTTTTCTTTCTGGCTTATTTCAGCCAGCATAATGTCCTCCAGGTTCATTTAAATTGTAGTGTGCATCAGGACTTCATTCCTTTCTATGGCTGAATTATATTACATTGTATATACATGTATCATACTTTGTTTATCCATTCATCTGTTGATGGGCACTCAATTTGCTTCTATCTTTTGGTAATTGTGTAATTGTGAATAATGCCTCTATGAATATCAGTGTGAAAATATCTGTTAGAGTTCCTAATTTCAATTCTTTATAGTATATTTCTAGAAGTGGGATTGTCAGGTCATATGGTAATTTTCTATTTAACATCCTTAGGAATTATTAAATTCTGTTCCATAGCATCCACACCATTTTACATTGTTACCAGCTGAGAATAAGTGTTCCTATTTCTCCAAATCTACTACACTTGCAGTTTTCCTTTATATTTTACTAGTAGCCATTCTAGTAGGTGTGAAATGATATCTCATCGGGACTTTTAATTTCATTTCCTTAAAAGCTTGTGATATTGAGCATTTTTTCATGTGCTTTTTACCATATATATATATCTTTCTTGAAGAACTGTCTATTCAAGTATTTGCCCAATTTTAAATGCTTTTCTTGTCTTTTTATTGTTGAGTTGTAGGATTTCTTTATATATTCTGGATATTAAAACCTTAATGGATAAGTGGTTTCCAAATTTTCTCTCCCATTGTTTATGTTTTTTCAATTTTGTGACAAAGTCTTTTGATGCATAATTTTTTTAATTTTCAGGAGGTCCCATTTATCTTTTTTTTTTTTTTCTTTTGTTGCTTGAGTTTTGGATTTAAAGTCCAAGAAACCATTGCCCAATGCAAGATCCCAAAGATGCTTTGCTATATTTTATTCTAGGAGATTGATAGTCCTGGTTTTTATATTTGGTCATTTATATACTACTTTTTAATATGGTGTGAGAAAGGGGTCTTCTTTCTTTTCACATGTATAGCCAATTCTCCTAGTTCTATATTTTGAAGAGTCCATTTTTTCTCAATTGAATGGACTTGATAGTCTTTTAAAAATCAATTGTTATACCACTATCTTCTTGCCACCATGTTTCCCCATGAGAAATCATCTGAATCATGATTTTAGATGTGAAATAAGTACTTAATCTTACTGAGCTACCCTCATATGTGATGGATCTCTTTTCTCTTCCTGCTTTCAGGAATGTGTCTTTGTTTTGAACTTTTGACAATCTCATAAGTATGTGTCTCAGAGTAGGTATGCTGGGATTTATTGTGCTTCAAGTACATTTTGCTTTCTGGACATGTATGTCTGTGTCACTAATAATTTTCAGTGATTATTTTCTCAAACACTCCTACTGCCCCTTATTTCCCTTCTCTTCTCCCTCTGGATTGTCCATAATACATATGATTGTGGTTTCCTTTTTTTTTTTTTTTTTTTTTTACCAGGAGGTCTCAGGGATTGAACCTGGGTCCTTCCATATGGTAGACGGATGCCCAACCACTTGAGCCATATCCGCTTCCCTGTGGTTTCATTTTGACATTGAATTCTCTGAGTCCCTAATGAGTTTTTTTTTTCCATTTTTTGTCTATTTGTTCTATCTATGCAATTTCAGATGTCCTATCTTTGATGTCACTAATTCTTTCCTTTGCCTGTTCAAATCTGCTGTTATGTGCTTCTAGTGTATTTTTAATTTCTTGCACTGTGCCTTTCATCACTGTGAGATCAGTTATCTTTTTATGTATGTTTACAATTTCTTCTGTATGTACCCCAAGTCTATTCTTGTTATCCTCTATCTCTTCCTTCATTTTGCTGAATTAAGGATATTTGTTTTGATATCATTCATTAGTTGTTCTACATTGTGTGTTTCCTCCTACTCTTTTTTTTTTTAGAGAATTTGTCAACAAGAGTCCTACCCATCAAAAAATATTAAAGGCAATTCTGTGGGTTGAAAGGAAGAAATGAGAGAGAGAGAGGGTTGAATTAGAGTGTAAAAAGGAAGATTATTGGTAAGAGTACCTAAAAGGATAAAAAAGAAATAAAAATAAAACACGAAACATATAAGGCTAAAGAAAAAATTGCTAAAGTAAATACTGCTTCTACAGTAATAACATTGAATGTCAATGGATTAAACTCTCCAGTCAAAACACAGATTGGCAGAATGGATAAGGAAATTTGATTCATGTATATTCTGTCTACAAGAAACTAAAATTAGACCCAGAGACACAAACAGGTTGCAGATGAATGGTTGAAAAACTATTTTAAAAGCAAGCAGTAACCATAAAAGGGCAGGTTTAGCTATATAAATATCAGACAAAATAAACTTTATGCAAAAACTGTTGTAAAAGACAAAGAAAGACACTACAAATAAAAGAGGTAATCTACCAAGAAGAAAGTATTTATGCACCTAATCAAGGAGCCCCAAAATACTTGAGGCATTACTGAGCAATCTGTGGTGTAAATCAAGAAAAAAGTTCAATTTACAATAGCAAATTAATTAATCAAATATCTAGGAATAAACTTAACTGAGGATGTAAAGGACTTTTATGCAGAAAATTAGAGTACATTGTTAAAGATGATCCCATGTTCATGGATAATCTCTCCTATTTTGACTTTCTTCCCAATAATTTATATTTTTCTTCCTTATGCTCACACATTGCTTTCTTAATATAATTTTCTCTCTTTTTTTTGTTGTTCAAAAAGTTGTAACTTTATAGATCCATCATGCATAAAATACAGGTCTCCCATACACCACCCCACCAACAACTTGCATGGTTATGGAACATTTTTTATAATTGATGATAGCACTTTTTTGTAATTGTAATTTTTTAAACAGTAGTTACATTTGCTGCCAATGATGAGAAATTATTAAAATTGTACTATTAACTATCATCTATAGTTTACATTAACTGTATTTTCCGCATACCACTCTATATATGGGAGGACTTTAGTGTGTTTATATGCTGAGTTTGGTTTAGAGAGTGGTCCCATTTGAGCAACAAGGAGGCTTTCAGGAGGTAACTCTTAGGCAATATATAATACTAGGCTAAGTTTCAATTTCACAAGAACAAAGTTCTTAAGTACAAATATCAATATCAAGGACCTGGCATATTGGTCTGTCCTCCTCACCTAGGTACTGCCCATGTACTTTAGGGATTCCTGCTCTCTATTACAGAATGTAGCATGACTCTCCAGGTTGGGAATTCAATATTCTTTCAGTTATTGTAACATCATATATATTTTAATGATTACAAAATTATTAACTGAAATTTGGTAAAAAAAAAAAAAAAGTGAATTCAAATATGACTTTCAAAGTTGTCTCATTACACTTCACACCATTGGCCTTTAGAGAACATGGAGAATTTACTAAGCAATAAGTTTGTGTCTGGGCCTCTAGTAACAATTGTTTTAATTAATTTGAGTGGCCTCTTCGAAGAACTGATTTAATCATTTATAAATTAAAGTAAATAATTACATGGGACTGTGTTTTAATCCATTACTTTTCAACACAGGATTCTGAGACTCTAAGGTGCTATATTTTAGGTATGAAGAATATGGGTAGAGTAATTATAATAGTCGACAAACCACTCATGAATCTTACACTCTCAGTCACAAACAAATCTCATAAATAAATATATTATCATAACTATGTTCCATGAAATGATAAGTTCTATAAAATAAAATAAGGCAGACTAAAATAAAGAATAACCAAAAATACCAATATTGATAAATTAGTTAAGGAAAGTCTCTCTGAGATAAAAATATTTGAGTGAAGAATGAAAGAAAATGAGAATGCAGGTATTTAAGGGAGAATTTTTTTCAAGTAGAAAGGCAGCTCTTGTAATAAGTCTAAGTAATAAATGAGTTTGTTATTTCACATAAATGAAAGCAAGGGGGAAAGAAGGAAAGAAGAAAGAGGACAGGTTATGGAGGCTGCAGAGTAGATGAAACACATGCTCTTAAAGGCTCTACTGACTTCAGATTTTGTTTCATTTCATGAGAAATAATTTGAGGGATTTTAGGAAGAGAATGAATTACATTTCAAAAATATGCTGCCTTCTAATTAAAAGGAGATTGTGAGAAATGTTGGGAAATCAAGGCAGGAATTCGAAGTACCAGTTGGAAGCATATTAGATATAATCTTAAAGTCAATGTGCTAAAGCAGAACACATTGGCTGAGAGAATTGAAGATAATGAAACATCACAATGCCCTGAAAAAATAAATCCAGAAATAGGAAGTATAAGAAGGACCAATCAAAAGATTCAGGAAAGTTGCCATCAATGTACAAGAAAAAAAAATAATTATGGGGAAATGTTCTTCCAAAAATAGTTATTTAGATTATGGAGGCAAATGTTCCATTCAAACAGAGAAAGAAATTGGACAAAATACAAAATAAAAATGCTCTTGAAGAACTCAGAGCAAAAAAAAAAAAAGTGCAATTGGAAACAAATGGGATAAAGATTTGGGTTCAGCAGAATACTAAGGAAAGTATACCTATATCATGAAATGGAAGTTTTTCCCCAAGCATCTGTCTATTCTGAAATGGAGATGCAGAGAATCTCATTAGGTATTTGAGGAGACCCATAGAGCTTGTGGAGGAAACACTGGCATTTAAAATTTAGACCTTAAGATTGAGCCCCAAATGACTTTACCTTAAGAATAAGCCAAAATACAAAGTAATACCTGTCCTCCCAGGGACTGAGTCATATGTTTGAAAGTTCTCAATCAAATTAGGGTACACAAAATAAATAATGTTCCTAGCTGACTTAAAGGAGTAAAAATGCACCATCCAAACAAGTAGAAAACAGTATTCTAGGTATCAATTTGTCTCTTAAATACTTCATGCTCAGCATCCTGCATATGCACACACAAATCCAACCATACAGGAAAATGATACCATGTGATAAAATTCAAGAAAAAAGAGATCTATTGGGGATCAAAGATAGTGAAGTTTTCAAAGATTGATTTAATACAACCATGTTTAAAATCTTCATGGAAATAAAAGTAATGATTGAGAATGTTGGCACAGAACAGAAAATTCTAGAAAATCAACAAATGAATTTTTTACAATGGGAAAATAAAATAACTGAAACAGAACTCACTTGTTGCTTATAACAGTATTTAATAGACATCAGAAGAGAGAGAGAAATCAGAAGAATATATGCAGAATTAAACAGTAAACTATGGAAAATACAGAAAAGGTCATAAGTATAAAAGGGAAACAGTAAAATACCTCAGAAAGAGAGGAAAGAGAGAATGTGACATAACTAATTATTAAGGAGATAATGGATCATAATTTTCCAGTATTTTCAATTTCTTTTATAATTTTCATATATAAGGCCCCCAAAATAATAATATGCAGTACATGAAAAGACAGGATGGGACAAAAAAGCTGTGAGATACAGAAGATGAGTTATTCATTTAAGGAAAGGTCTTTCATTTCCCATTGCTCTGTATTTTCACATTTATGATGTTTTAGGCTTAATTACATAGAGAATTGCTGTGGAAGGAATGACTTCTTTCCTTCTCTTTCTTCACGAATTCTATTTCTTCACAAATTCCCTTAATATTCTTTCCCCTTGAAATTTCCATATGTATTTTAGAATCATTGTCATTGATTGAATATTGAATATTCCAATTCAGGAGCCACAATAATTGGGTATAGATCTGGATTGAGCAGGATTTTAACAAATCAGACTCAAATGAATATATCTGCTCATATGTACCTGTTGTATGTATTTCAAGATATAATTCAATACTTCAGAAGTCTGTTAAATGCACACATTTTACCTTATTGCCCTGTGAAGCAGAACTTCACCTGAATGTTTACACACCATGGGAAAGTCGTTCCTGTTAACTGGCAAAGTAAACCTCCTCCTCCACTTGCAGTTTGGAAAAACCCACTATGTTAGGCATCAGTTTTCACAATGAAATTAAGCAACATTGAATTATTATTTGATAACCTCTCACTATTATATGCTATCTTGTAGAGAGAACTCTAGGATTTCATTTGTCAGCTTTTCAGGTGGATAAAATGTATGGGGATTTTGCCTCCAAAGTCTATCATCTTTTCTTCTTAGTGTGCAATATGCATACACCCTTATCCCTACCCCAGCCCTATCCAAATCCCTATCCCTAACCTCATTTTCCATAAGTTGAAATTTTTCTTCTTTCTATTTCCACAAAGAATAAAGTGAAATATTAAAAAGGTCTTTACAAATTTTTTTTTTTTTTGCGCTAAGTTGTTGCAGTTTAATAGCATATTATCAAGCATACCCAAATGCAATGGAAACCTAAAATTCAATGCTAAGGGGTGTGGAGTGTTTCTTTTTAGAGTAATGAAATTGTTAAAAAAATTTTGAGATGATGAATGTACAACATTGTGATTATACTCAAAACAATTGATTATACACTTTGGATAGAATAGCCAGAATCAGCAGCTAAGTACAGTGGAGGAAGCATAGAGAGATTGAGAGGTGAGGAATTTTCTTGTTTGTTTATTATTATTATTGAAATAATGAAAATGCTCTAATAATGATTAAAGTGATGAACACACAACTATATGATTAGAGCAAATACCATTGATTGTATACTTTGGATGCATTGTATGCTTTATTAATATGTTGCAATAAAATTGACTTGTTTTTAAAAATTTAATCCTATAACTGTAGGATGATAGCATATTAGACTGATATACTCCTGAAGCATTAAAAGTACCTTAGCCACCATCAATTTATTTCATGTAATGAAAAAGGAGCAAAAAACCTAAACATATCTTTTACAATCCGAATTCTAAACAAGATTATGACCTCTTAGTAGGTAATTCTCTTCTGCCTTCCTTATTTCCCTTTCCCTCTGGGAGCACTTCAGTTTCTACCATATTAAGGTATAATCAATTTTCATTGTTATAGGCTCCAAATCCTTGTTTGTTTTTGTTGTTTATTCATTCTTCACATCAGAATTCTTCATTAATTAAAAAAATGCACTAGGTTCTTGGTGTTACACAGTAATTCTCCTGGTTCAAGAGTTAATCACCATTGTCTCCATTGTATGGCACCAACCCAAATGTATGAGAAATAAATATAGTTAAAATGTATAATAAAAAAGGCATTAACCTCAATAATAGTCAATGCTAGGTTACAATTGATATTTATGTACCTCAGAATTTATTCTTTGTTTATATTCTATCATGTATGTGTTGTACGTGCATGTTTTTCTTATCTGACCCAGAGCTGAGTTGTTTATTTTTTTCCAAAATCCATACATGTAAATGCAACCAAGTACTACACTCATATAATACTTACTAGTACTTTGACCATTTTTAACCAGGAGCACTAGCACCAACACATATATTAACTACTACATCTACTGCCATAAATACTGCCTATTACCACCAGGACATTATAATTTTTAATATTTATTTATCCATCTTAAAACATCATATGTACAGTAATCCTTTCAAACTATTATTTATATGTGGAAATAATATAAATACATAGTATAATAATCTTCAATTTACAGTATCAAGTTGTGGACTCATTCTTGGTAAGACAGATTTCTCATGGTTGGAATGATTCTCAAACATTCAATTACTTGGACCTCATCCTCTTAAGGAATTCCTGGCACTTGGACAAGGTGTACTTCAGTGCATCCTTCATGGATTCATTCTGTACATTGAAAATGACGGGATTCACGAGAGGTGTGATGACACTGGAGAGGATAAAGAGAATATTGTTGACATGGAGGTTGTTCTTCTGTGAGGGATGGACAAAAACAAAGAAGGAGACCCTATAGCCCAGGGAGACCACAGTGAAGTGAGAGGCACAAGTGGCAAAAGCTTTGCATTGTCCTTGTCCTGAGGGTATCTTCAGAATGGTGGAGATGATATAAACATAGGAGACCACTGTGAGTGAAAGGGAGCTGATGATCAGGACAAGGGAATTGAGGAAATCCATGAGCTCAATGGCACATATATTAACACAGGCCAAATGGAGGAGGGGAACACTGTCACAGAAAAAGTGGTCAATTTCATTGGGGCCACAATATGGTAGTGTCCCCAAGGATGGTGAATGGGAGGAGGAGGAAAAATCCACCAACCCAGGAGAGAATGACAAGATGGACGCAGAGTGAGCTAGTCATAATTGTAGGGTACTGAAGGGGACTGCAGATGATTACATAGTGGTCATAGAATATGACAGCAAAAATGATAAACTCAGTGCATCCAGAAAGGAAGTAGAAATAGGCCTGGGTGAAACATTCACTAAAAGGGATTCTATGCCTTTCTGACAGGAATCCTGCCAGCATCTTGGGAACAGCACAGGTTGTGGTTAATATTTCACTGAAAGAGAGGTTGCTGAGGAAGAAATACATGGGTGAGCAGAGACTGTCATTCACAATGATCAGTATAATGATGAGGGTGTTTCTAAGGAGAGCCACCACATAAGCCAATAAAAAAAAAATCAAGAATAAGATACCCCTTAGTGCTCTGGTGGTAGGTTTCCCAATAAGAATAACCTCTATCAACATGGTCCAATTACCTCTCTCCATGCTGGGTAAGGAATCTCTTCTCTTAAGAGAACCAAGAAAGAGAAAGAAGCATGATTCATCATTTATTAAAACGGAATTTTCTATGATAAAGGGAGTGGGGCAATTTTGTTCCTTCTATTTCTAACAAGTTAAATGATTGAAAAATATAATATGGTCATGTTTAATTTTTCTTATAACTTCCAGACAAGAATATATGAAAATCAATGTTCTTAATAATGATATATAAAAATCAATTACCCTAACAGATATCTTAACCCTCACATCCTTATTTTATCACAAATATAAAAAGGCAGTAAGTAAAACATACTTAATTATACACACACACACATAGACATATAGATATATACACACATATATATATAAGATTTTGGTTAGGGTGGAGTAAAAACAATGAATATATTTTTATTAATTATTATTTAGTTTTGTAATTGATAATATATTAAAATGAACTGACATGTATTAAATATTCCAGATATTATCCAGTTAACACAAGACCTCAATTAAATCTGCAAGGCACAGATATTGTGTGCTGCAGCTATAGCTCCATGCTTAACTATTTAGAGTGAACACTACACTGCAAAAAATGCTGGTTGCTGGAATGTAGAAGTAAAATTAATTCACTTTTCATCTTTTAGATACTATAATTGGCACCCTTATAGAATTTAAGCTTCACTAATATTTTCTTCAATTTTTATTGCAGTCAATGGAAGTTAATTTATGATGATAGAATTTTTAAATGACAAGTTAATAAATAGCTAAAGGGGGAACAGTTATGAAGTATATTAAACTTTAAATAATTAGGGATTTTTGGAACAAATTCTAGAACAACCTTCTAGCATTTTCTTGATGCTTTGGAATGTCTCCATATTTGTGTGTAGGTGCATCAGGCATTAATTTCTATCCTTAGCCAGAAATGTCTGTGACACTTCTCTCTATAGAAGTTAATGCAGGAATTGTCCTCACTTTTTGCAATTAAAATAAATTGGTAGAGTACACAGAGAAAACTCCAAATTTGAAGGTGACATTAATAGAGTTGCCACTTTAAATGAAAAATTTAACAATAGAATATGATTTTAAGAGGACAGGAAAACATCAAAAGAGATCTTCAAACCAAAGGCAATAAAGGAAAATCAATAAGAAAATTTCTGAAAATAAAGGAAACAAAAGTAAGAACAAATAATTTCCAGAATAATGAATCACACAATTAAAAGCCAATATATCAATAATGTTTGAAAAACAACAGTTAACTATAATTTTCAGAATGGAATAAAAACAAAATTTTAATGTATGCAATTTGCATGAAACATATGTAAATATAATGTATCAAAAAGTATAAAAAAAGCATTGTTGTATATGCCAGTGAATTTAAATATATATATAAGAAGAAAAACAAAAAAATAGACCAAAAGAATAAAAATATATATAATAAAAGTAGATATTGCAATATGAATAATAATCAAATTAAGAAGTGAGTCAAAAAAGAAGACAAGAGATTAAATGTATATTATTGTATAATAAATTTCAGAAGATAAAGAGATTAAGCATATATTACTGAATAATAAATTTCCAGTGAACATACAAATATCTGAATTTATGAGATTAGTAGGATTATATCACGCTTGTCAAGGAAGATAATAAAATATAGGAAGTAATAGATAATAATGAAATAAAATAATTTGATGTACTCCATTTTTATTGATTAATAGAGCAGAAAGTAAACATTATTAAGGACAAAATTAATATTATAAATGAACTGAAGCATTTCTAATTAAATTATGGAAATATATGGAATGCTAAAGGTGATCATGCATAAAGATTGTATTCCTGGATTTTAAATCAATATGTCAGAATTCAAATTTATGGAAAATATATTTGTATATATAACATAATTACAATCAAGTATAAGTATGATTTTTATTTTTGAAATAGGTCAAAATAAAGAAAATTAAATACTATAAAATAATGCTGTTTTAAAATCTATCAACTTTGATAACATACTATTAAACTACAGCAACTTACGGACAAATTTCCAAAAAATTATAAGGACATTTTTAATATTGTGTTTTATTTTTGTGGAAATTGAAAGAAGTAAAATTTCAGCTTACAGAAAATGAGGTTCCAGAGGAGGATACCCTGCCTAAACTAGCCGGATTAGGAGTCTGTGACCATGGAGATAATGTAAAAATAGGTAAAATGGAAAGATGAGATCAGGCTCTCAAATATTGGTATGCTCTCAAAAGAGTTACAACTATAATACTGCATAGTATTACTCAGGAGTTTAGCAAGGAGGATGAAGAGAGAGAGAGACGACATAGAGATAGAGATAGAGGGAAGAGAGAGAGGGAGGGAGGAAGGGGAAGAGAGAGAGAGAAAGAGAAAGAGAGAGAGGCAAATTGATTATTCAGGGAAGAAACAATAAAAACTGTAGGCATAATGTCTTTGAATGATGATTAAAGAAGTGAAAAGGAATAATGATTACTATAGAAAACAAAGTGTTGATGTTATGAAGCAAAATTTTCTGAGAGTCTGTGTTATTAAATTTTTAATTAATTTCCTTAAGACTTATTTAAACTAAATATTGAAAAAAATCTATTAGATTGGACAAGATTATCCCTAGTATCTATTCTTCAAGTAATTCTCAGGCATTTAATATGGGTCAAGGCCATCTTTTGTTCAGGCCTAACATCTCGATATATTTTAGTAAATATTCCCTGTAGGTTTCCAGTCTTATTTTCTAGGACATTCAACTTTTTCCTTAATCCAAAGCCTTGCTTGACAACATATTTCCCATGCCCAGTGTAAGGTCTTTTGCTGAGGAAAAAGGAAGAGAATGTCCTGACTTTGATCCATTTTTCTTTCTTTTGGAATCAGGCTTCAGAGCTGAGCAGATGGGGTTTGCACAGGAACTGTGGAGCCCAGATCCCTTTGTAGGTTGGACTACTGTCAAATTACCACATGAATTCCAGAGCACAAACCTAGAAGAAAGTCTCAGGGGCAACTTACTAGGACTAAATGCAAACTTGTTTCTTCTCACTCTTGAAATTTTCTTTGTAAACTCATTAATGACTCTATTCCACAGAAATACAAGTATACATGTAAAAAACCTTACTTCCCAGGATACTTTTTAAAAACACTTGGCCATGGAATTTCAAATAATGTGAACAACATTTTTCTGAACTGTCTATACAGCCACAGAGAAAATTCATGAACATTCAAATATGTATGTATGTATGTATGTGTATGTGTAATCTATAATCATGCAGGACCTAAGAACTTCAGCTAGTTGTCCTTCAGTGTTGGAGAGACTTGAGCTAAGTTACTGCTCATTTTCAGGGAGTGACTTTAATGAATGTAAAAAATTATTTCATAAACAGAAATGCAAGAATGTGATGTCAGGAAATATCAGATAAGTAGGTATGAAAATGGCAGAACTATATAAAATAAAACTTTGAGAACAAATTACTCATAATATCAAAATTTTAATTGTTTTAATTCTATACTAATTTCCATTAAATTTTATATGTATACACATTTTATCTAGAAGTAATAATTGTGTACATTTGTATTCCTTGCTTTGAATCTTGATATTATATGAAAATTTCCATATGCCTAACCATTTTATTGTAATTTACTCATTCATTTCTGATAACCAGTAAGGATGACAGAGATATTCTTAATCTGTAAGATCTATGTGTTATTATGCAAATCACTAAATAAAATAGTGTCACATAAAGGAATACAAGACATCACTAGTAGATGTATAACCTAGTAGAAGTAGGACCAGGTGGGAAATATCAGGGTGTTAGTGGCAAGTTCACGAGGATGTTGAAATATATTTCCATTTGAACTTGTGAAAATGGTGGAAGGGAAAGTGGATTTTGTTGGGGAAAACTAAATAATTAAAAGGCTGAGGTGATGAAAATATACTTAGAAATTTACCAGTACTATACAGTGCACCTCTCCTCATAAGAAGATTATTATTATTATTTCTGTGTCCTCGTTCCTTCTCAAAAACATCCCATATTATATGTGACCCCATTCCTCATTTCCCAATATAAAACTAGGGGATCCATTCCCCCCAGGATGTTCTAAATATTTAACCAGTGCTCCATTTCTCATCAGAATCTTCCCAATAGTTTATCAGTGCCCCAATTCCTCATCAGAGATTTACTAATATTATAGTACTATTTCCAATCCCATTGCAACTTCACTAATATCATACCAGTGTCCCTTATCCTATAAGAATTCCCATTACTCTCATCCCTATCAGATGCTTCCCAATATTATACTATTATTCCCTTTCTTCATCAAAATTTCCAAATATTACAGTCATGCCCCTATTACTCCATAGGACATTATTAATATTATTCTAATAATCTCATTCCTCAACATATGTATCCCAATATTATACCATTGCTACCATTCCTCATCAAAAATTTCCCAATATTATGCTAGTGTCTCCATTTCTCTTTGGGACATTCCTAATATTATATCAGTGTTTCTTTTCCTCATTATAAATGTTTACATATGATTCCAGTTCCTCCAAGTTTCATCAGATGTTTCCCCATATTATTTCACTGCAGCCATTTTCATAAGATATTTGTAAATATGCTTTCAGTTCAGTTTCCCAATAAAACACCAGTACTTCCATTCACCTTCAGAATTTCTAGTATTATGCCAGTGCTCCCTTTCCTCATCTACCATTCCCCTCATCTTACACTATTGTCTTCCTTCATCACCAGTAGTTTTTGAATATACCTGTAATGCTTCCATTCCTCATTGGAATTTTCACATGATATTTCATTATCAGAAATTCCTCTTTATAATACAGTTACATAAAATCCCCAACAGAAATTTCTCATTATTATATATATGGCCTTATTGTTCATCATATATTTTCCAGGATTTTACCACCACCTCCTTTTTCAACTGAAGTTCTCCATATGACATCAGTACCCATATTCCTCTTCAGATATTTCTTAATATTATTCCAGCTACCTCTTTCTCTTCAGAATCTTTCCCATAAAACTCTAATGCCTTCATTCTTCCTCAGAAGATTGCCAATATTATACCAAGGCTCCCATTCCTCAACAAATTGTCCTTATTGGACCTGCTCTCTTAGTCTGCATAAGAACTGTCTTATTTTCTGAACCCCCGCCTCCAGTCAGAATTATACAATTATCACATCATTACACCCATTTCTCATCAGAAGTTTGATCATATTTAACATTTCCCATTATTATATGTTTCTCCACATTAAGGCAGTCCACCATTCCTAAATAGAAGATTCCAAATATGATACTGGTGCACCCATTTCCTTTTTTTGTCCCTATGTTACCAGTGTTCTTATTCATCTTCAGAAACTTTCCAATTCATCATCAATTTGCCCATGATAATGAGAATTTTCTCAGATTTTACCAGTATCCCCATTTCTTTGGGAAACTTCTTATTGGAATTTCCCAATACTATGTGAAAGCCCCCATTCCTCATCAGAAGTTTCTCTATTTGTTAACAGTTTCATATTCCTCTTCAAAACTTGTCAAAGATTACACTATTTCCCCTTTCCCCATCAGAAGTTTACCCACATGATATCAATGTTCCCATTCCACTTCAAAAATTTCCCAATATTATAATAGTGCTCATTCATCAATATATTTGTTATATGATACCAGTGGACTCATTCTCATTAAAAGTATTTTTTTAAAGATTTATTTATTTATTTACTTTTATCCATTTTTACACCTCCCCCCCGCCCCATTTTGGTTGTTTTTGCATCCATTCACTGGGCAATTCTCTGTGTCTGTTTCCTGCCCTCTCTTCTCATACTTCTCCTCCTGTCTGCACTGTGATTCAATCCTGGGAAACTCTGATGTTGGAGACAGGCATCCTACTGCCTGTGCCACCTTTGTTCCTGTTTTTTCTGAGTGTCTCATCTTGGATCTCCCTTGTGTCATTCTCTTGTTATGTCATTATCTTGCTGCATGGCTCCCAACATCCTGATGTTGCACCCATGCAAGGGGCCTGGGGGGCTCACCCCATTATGGGCCCTGATGGCACACTTGCACTTGGGGCCTGATGGCGCACATGCTCACAGGGTCCGGTGGCCTGCATGCCTTCTATATTCTTCTTTATTTTTACCGAGAGGTCCTGGGAATGGAAACCAGGTCCCTCCATGTGGGAGACAGATGCCAAACCATTTGAGCCACATCCATCCCCCCCTCATTAAAAGTTTTAACAAATGTTATCAGAGACTGCATTCCTAATAAAAATTTTCTGTTATAAAAGGAAGCCTTTGTTCATCAGAATTTTCCCAATATTACACCAGGTTGTCCATTCCTCATATGAATTTTTCTCATTATATAATTGCCTTATTTTTATCAGATGTTTTTCAATATTGTGACAGTGTCTCTATACTTATGATGTTTTTCCACAGGGTTACAAGATTACAGTGATCTTATTTCTTTTCAGAATATTTTTAATAATATAACTTTGCAAGTATTATTTTCAGATGTTTTGCCATGTTATGCCAGTGTTTGATATGGAAGTTTCTTAATATTATTTCAGTGACCTGATTCATCATTAGGAGTTTCCCTGTATTATATCAGAATCTCAATTCATCATTGAAACTTTCCCAGTATTATATGTTCTCCTTCTTTATTAGAAATTTCTCCATACGTTACCAGTATCCTCATTTTTCTTCAGAAGTTTTTTCCTATTATACTAGTGCCTGTATTCCTCATAAAATTTTCCCAAAGTTACCATCCCCATTCCATTCTTCATATCCTATTTGCCATCAGAATCTTCCCATCAGAAGATTCCCAATATTCATTATGAATTACCTAATATTAAAATGTGCCTCAAGGAAACGGATGTGGCTCAAGAGGTTCGGTGTCTGTCTACCATATGGAGGGACCAGGGTTTGATCCCCGGGACCTCCCGGTAAAAAAAAAAAAAAAAAAAAAAATATGTGCATCCTATCATTACGGAATCTGTTCTATTATACCAGTGTTCCCCAGTTTTCACAAGAAGGTACCCAACATTATACAAGCGCACCCACATCTTATTAAAATTGTCCGAGTTTATATCAATTCTGCCATTCCTTTTGTGAGAATTCAATATATCACATCAGAACTCTAAAACCTCATATGAATTTCCAAATATTATATTGATGCCTTCATTCCTCTTGAGAAGTTCATCAGTATTATGCCATTACCTCCATTCCTCATTAGTAGTTTCTCCTTTAGTTACTAGTGTTTCGTTCATTTTCAGAAGCCCCAATATTTATATCAGGGCCTCAAATCCTGTTTTTCTCTTCTTTCATTTTGTGAATTTGTAATAAACTTGTTTATGAAAAAGTCAAATCCTCATTATGATATTTTTATTTTACACAATATCATGAATTGTTTATTTGAGGTTTGATTCTATTATAACACTATGACTATTGCTTATCTGAAAATTCACTATATTATACCAATGCTCACATTCCTCATCAGAAATTTCCTAATATTATACTTGTGCTCTCATTCTCCTTTGGAAATTTCAAAATATTATTCCATTCTTCCTATCCCTCATCTGAAATTTACAATTATTACATCAGTATCCTGAATCCTCATCAGAAATATCGATTATAAAAGTGTACACTTTCCTTTCAGGAAGGGTTTCAATATTATAGTAGTGAATCTGTTCTCTACTAGGAGATTTCCAATATTGTACCAGTATACCTTCCCCACGAAAATTTGACCACTATTATACCAACGTCTCCATTCCTCACTGTACAGTTACCAGTCTGTCTTCCCTCATTAGAATTGTCCCAATATTATATTGGTTATGCTTCCCTAGAAGATTTCTCATAATATTACAGTACCATAATACTTCATTGAAATTTTCCAAATATTGTATATTCATTCTTCTTTAATAATTTATAATGTTATACAGTTTTTCTCATTCCTCATTATGTCTCTTTACATTATAACAATGATTCCCCTGAACTTCAAAATTTCCCCCAGTTATGTCAGTGTCTCCATTTCTCATCAGAACTTTTCCTATATTATACTGGAGTCCACATTCCTCATTGTAAGTACCCTGGATAAGTCCATCAGTTATGTGGATCCCAACATGTAAGTCATTAGTGACAAGGCAATTGCTGAGTCAAATATATTCCAATGTTCTAAATAGCCTGCATGAATTGAACATTTTTTGAATAATGGATATGATATATATTTAAGTAGGGATATACTTTTCTGCTTACATGCTCAGCTATGTACAGTACCCTTCCTTAATTTTATATGTTGCCATAGATAGACCTCTAAATATTAGACATTTTTTTAAATCAGTAAACTAAACTTCACAAGCAACATATACATTTACTAAATTTCACCCCATTATTAATATTTGTAGTCTTATAGGATTCTGCTCATTTATAGTTTGAGTTACAGTAACAAATGCCTAGAAATTTCCCAGAGTCTTCAGATGAGCAATAGATTTATTCTTAATTCAGATTCATATTTTTAACTGTTCACTTGTGATTCACTGAGATACACCCTCAATTTTGTATGGAAAACTCAATAGCCAAGAACTACCAGGCATAAGTACATAAAATACACATACACATAGGCAAAGACACATGTTGTCACATTTCTACAATAATACAGTTAAAATATTGAAAAGATGCTGCAGATGGAACAATTACGTTCAGTGGCTGTGGCTGAGGACACCAAGATCACTCTCTGGTTTCTATGTATTTCTAGAAGGACTCATGGAGCTCAGAAAAACTGTTATATTCATAGTTATAGCTTGTTACAGTGAAAGGAAAAAGCTAAATATTAGTAATGGCAAAAGGCACATGGGATGAATTCCATAAGAAAGAAGGTACAAGTTATCAGTTTTCCAATCCCAGTGCAGTTGCATGGATGAATTTAATTCATCCAGCAACAACGTTAAATATCAATGCCTCAGTGTGGGACCAATCAGGAAAGTTCACATGAAGCTTGGTGTCCAATAATTTACTGGGGATTAGTCAGATAGCCATGCAGCACCAATGTGACCTACCTCAGCTATTCATTCCCCAAATCCCCCAACCCTAAGGTCAAACTGATATGGTTTCAATTTCAAGATGATCCCAGAATCCTCAGGATTGGGAAAAGAATTATGTGCTAGAGTGGACTTATTGGTATTCTACTAAAGAAATATTGTGATTCTAGCATTGGAAGAAATTACAACATTGATGTGAGTCAGCAGCCACTGGAGGCTCTGTGCACAGGGAGAGGGAAAAACAGTTGTAACATGGGTTTTTTTCGGGACTTGGGAATCATCTTGAATGACACTGCAAAGACAGATATAGGCCATTTTTTTAAAATCATTACATAACATACAGAACTGTGTGGGAGAGAATGTGGTCTACAATGTGAAATATGATCCATGCTTAATGGCAAAACCCCAGGATATTTGTCAATTGCAATGAATGTGCCACACTAATGAAGGATGCTGTTTATGTGAGAGAGTGTGGGAGGTGTGGGGAGCGGAGCATATGGGAATCCTTACATTTTTTGTGTAACATTTATGTAATATAAGTATCTTTTAAAAAATAAAAACATATATTTTAAAAATGAGAAAAAAGGGCATTACGGATGTAATCTATGGTAAAATGATAGATTGTAGCTGCATAAAGAAGGGGTAGGACATGAGGGTAGTGATACTGGGTTGGGTGGTGCAGAGTTGACAGGTGGGTAGATTGGGAAGGGTTGGTCAGATGGTCCAGGATACTGGGGGGAGGGTTGGGAGAGGGAACAGGTGAACACTGGGGATTTGTGGGTTAGAGGTTGAAATTACAGAGGTGGGAATGCTCTTATGGCAAAATGACAAGAAAGGGTCACTGGTTTAGGGGGTTGGTTGGGGGGATATTTGGGATAGAACACACCTAGAGCAGGCTTCTAGGGAGTAAATGTTCATTCTGTTATAATTTGTTGTATCAGTGGGTGGAGACCCATATAATGAGTGGGAAGGAGTTCGATTCTCATCTTTGGGAGGACCGATTTGTTCAGAAATAGACAGGCAGAAGTCTCTCAAGAGCAAGGGTGGTTCCTAAAAGGGGAGGACAAACCAGAGTGTCAAGACCTCTTGTTGCATGTAACTATGAATCTTGTCATCCAAGGAGTGGATCAAAGGGGTCACCTCGGGCCCCAGGGGGGGGGAGGTGGTGGAGTAGGAGGAATAGAATAGATCGAACAGGGGCTATTTAGTGGTCAATAGAATTGTTCTTCATTACCATACACTGATGGACACATAACATGGTAAATATCATCAAGATTTATAAAAATGTACTGGTCTAAAATGTAAATCATAATGTAAACCATTGACAACATTTAATAGCTATGTTTCACTATTTGTATATCAGTTATAACAATGTTACCATCCACATATTAAAAAGGTATTAATATGGGGAGGAGTAAAGGGGGAGGATGTTGGGTATATGAGAATCCCTGTACTCTTTGTGTGACTTTGCTTTGTCCTAAAACTTCTTTGAAAACAAAATGAAAAATAGTGAGACATGGGGAATGAGAAGGGTAAAGTGCCACAACACAGACTGGACACCAGATATTGCAGTGATGAAAGACAAAAGGTCAAAAATTTTGTTTTCATTTTTCATTTTTTAATATCCTAATCTTTTAATTTTTTATTAGTTTTTTAAATTTTTTATGTATTTTATCTCTTACATTTAAACTTATTATTATCTCATTTTCCCATTAATTGTATTGCACTCTTTTAATGGCTTCATCTTTGAAGAAGCTTTGGGTCACAGAAGGTTTACAACAGGGACAGGGGATGATCATTGGTGTGGGGTGAAAGGAATGGGGGATGCATGGAAGGAAGGTTGCCTGAGCATAATTAAAAGGTATAAAAATTTTCAAATGTTCATGGGGCATTGTCACAGTGGGTGGAGAATCACTGAATAAATGAGAGAATACTGAATTCCCATCCTGGAGAGCTCTGCCACTTTCTCCAAGGGAGTAGCAGCAACAGTCCCCCCAAGTGCAGGGGCAGTGACTGGCGAAGGAGGATGATCCACTAATGAGCCCTTGATATAGATGACTAGTATTATGAGTTTTTGCTCTTGAAAATAAAACTTAGTCTATTGTTATGGGATGCCTAAGAATTGCCTCCTGAGAGCCTCCTTGGTGCTCAAATGTGGCCTCTTTCTAAGCCAAACTCAGTATATGAATGCATTACCTTCCTCCCGGTGTGGGACATGACTCCCGGGGATGAGCCTCCCTGGCACTGAGGGATTGCTACCAAGTGCCAACTGGCAATGTGACTGGAAAAAGACCATGGATAAAAGGGGGAAAAGGTAAAGACAAATGAGTTCATATGGCTAAGAGACTTCAAAATGAGTTGGGAGGTCATCCCAGAGGTGATGCTTATGCACATCTCAGTAGGATCTCATAGAATTCCAAAGTGGAAATCACCCCAAATAGTGAGACTTCTTAGGGCTCTGGAGACACCCATGTCCTTTGTCAGGGCAGATAGCTCTGGAGATTGGTGGCTTGCCAGTGGGCTGTACTTTGGAGTTTGTGCTCCTGAAAGTGACAGAGTTGGACTCAACTATGTCTTCCCTGCACATGGCTCATCTGTCCCTTCCATTCAAACTTATACTTGGTGCTGGAGTTTGTATGTGTATGTCCAGAGAGTTGAGTCTTTGGGCTGTCCATGTGCCAGCTGGCCTTGAACCTCAAAGGAGCACCAACTCCTATTCTACAGCTCATTGGGCTCACCCAGGACAATTGGCAGGGAGATTTTGATAGACAACAGGCATCCCAGGGAAGGGAGAGAGCCTGCAGCTGCAGGCAGGATAATCCCATCCATCTTCCCCATGGGATATAAGCCCCCTCTCAATTGGAGGTGGAATGGACATCACCATCCCGGACTCCTCAGGATAGCAGGAAGAGCTATGGACTAGAGTGGACTTACTTGTATTCTACTGTAGACATACTGCGATTCAAGCAATGGAAGAAATTACAACACTGATGTGGAGCCAGTGGCCACTGGAGGCTCCAGGGGCAGGGAGAGGGAAAAGCAGTTGTAATATGGGGGCTTTTTCAGGACTTGGGAATTGGCCTGAGTGACATTGCAATGACAGATATAGGTGATTTTATATCATCATATAACATGCAGTACTGTGTGGGAGAGAGTGTGGCCTACAATGTGAACTATGGTTCATGCTTAATGGCAAAGGCCCAGGTTGTGTTTCTCAGTTTCAATGAATGTGCCACACTAATGAAGGATGTTTATGTAGGAGGTTGTGGGAGGTGTGGGGAGTGGAGCCTATGGGAATCCCTATATTTTTTGTGTAACATTTATGTAATCAAGGTATCTTTTAAAAAATAAAAAAAAATATTATATAGAAAAAACAAAAAAGAAAAAAAATGTAAATAAACTGATATGGTGTGATCCAAAGCCCCAGGAATACAAAAACAATTATTCATAAAAATCATTTTGCTGATTTTTGGGGTGGCCCAAGGTCTCCGGTATACAAATCATTCTTATTGTTCAGGATATGCCAAGGGCTCAGAGGATATCTTCCATTAGTCTGACAACAGCCAGTTCTGAAAACCTTTGGAATGTGCAGAGCTTTGTTAAACTAAGCCTCCTGAGTTCACCCATTTGTGCACAGTCCAGCCCCCTGGCCCTTGGCCTAGGTTCTCTTAAAGCAAAATGATCATATTTTTTCTGAACATCTGCATTTAGTATGCCATATATATAAAAGATAGAGAAATAGTATCAATGTAATTAAGCTTAACAACATTTGGAGGATTCAGGGTGGGGTAGGGATACATTTAAAGAAATAACTAACCCATCATATAAAACCAATACATACATTTTCATATTCTTATATTAATTTGGTTACTCATTTTTCACTTTGACCTACAACTTCTTGTACATTGTAATAAGCCATGGAGAACTGTTTAGTATAGATTTTAGCTAATTCCTAAATAAATCAAGTTCTTCCTTAGGCAAGACAATTTTTATCAGTATTAATCCTGAGAAATATTTAACTCATTCTTCCATTTCATTTGATCATCAGTATCAGTGTTATCATATGACATTTTTGCATATTTTTTCTTTATTAGAGAAGTTGTAGGTTTACAGAAAATTCATGCATAAAATACAGGATTCTTATATACCACATTATTATTAACATGTTGAATAAGTATGAAAAATTTATTACAATTCATGATAGCACATTTTTAGAATTGCATTATTAACTGTAGTCCATGGTTGAACTTAGGGTTCATTGTGTAGTATAGTTCCATGTTATTAAAAAAATTTTTATTCTGTTACCATTATATATAATCTAACATTTCCATTTTAATCACTTTCATATGTATACATATATATATTTCAGGACTGTTAATAACATTCACAATGTTGTGCTACACTCACCCCCATTCATTACCAAAACATTACCATAATTCCAAATATGAATACTTTACATTTTAAGCCTTAACTTCCCATTTCCTATTCCCACTTCATCTTCTGTTAATCTATATTCTAGATTCTTATTTACAAATAGTAGGTGACTGTTACAGACAATATAACATTTTATTTCAGTATAGTTATGGTAAAATTAATTTAATTATGGAAGAAATGACTAAGATTTGCAGCAGTGATTGACATTTCTTACCAAAAGAATCCTCCTTGTCTATATACCAGATATTATTACAGGCAGGTATCAACACAATTGGTTTTTTTATCTTTATTTTTTACATTTAATAATTGAAAATATAAACAATAATTTAAAAATAGAAATAAAATACAGTTAAATAAAAACATACATTTCTCAATTAAATGTACTAGATACATATAATTTTTTTTAGAATCATAGAATATGTTACACAGTACATTTGGTTCATAGTAACGCAATCATACAGTATTTGTTCTCTTGTGCCTGGCTTGCTTTGCTCAACATAATATCCTCCAGGTTCATCTATGTTTTCATATGCTTTATGACTTCATTTCTTCTTACAGCTGCATAATATTCCAGCATGTGACTGAACCACAGTTTGTTTATCCATTCATTTGTTGATGGACACCTGGGTAGTTTCCAATTTTTGGCAATCGTGAATAATGTCACTATGAACATTGGTGTGCAGATGTCTGTGTCACTGCCTTCAGTATTTCTGGGTATATATACCCAGCAGTAGTATTGCAGGGTCATGTGGCAAGTCTATATTCAACTTCTTTAGGAACTGTCAAACAGTCCTCCACAGTGGCTGTACCGTTCTGCATTCCCACCAACAGTGAGTAAGTGTTCCTTTTTCTCCACATGCTCTCCAACACTTGTAGTTCTCTGTCTTTTTAATAGTGGCCATTCTGATAGGTGTGAAATGATATCTCATTGTAGTTTTAATTTGCATTTCCCCAATCATTAGTGATGTTAAGCATTTCTTCTTCTTTTTTTTTTTTTTTTTTTTCTGCCATTTGTATTTCTTTGGACCAATGTCTGTTCAAGTCTTTTGCCCATTTTTTAATCGGGTCATTTGTCTTTTTATTGCTGAGTTGTAACATCTTTATATATCCTGGATATTAAATCTTATCAGATATGTGATTTCCAAATATTTTTTCCCATTGAGTTGGCTGCCTTTTCACCCTTTTGACAAAGCCCTGTGAGGTGCAGAAGTGTTTAATTTTAAGGAGGTCCCATTTATCTATTTTTTCTGTTGTTGCACGTGCTTTGGGTGTAAGGTCCAAGAAACCACTATCTACTACAAGGTTTTGAAGATGTTTCCCTACATTTTCTTCTAGTACTTTTATGGTCCTTGCTTTTATATTTTGGTCTTTGATCCATTTTGAGTTAATTCTTGTATAGGGAGTAAGATAGAGGTCCTCCTTCATTCTTTTGGTTATAGATATCCAGTTCTTCCAGCACCATTTGTTGAAGAGACTGTTTTGTCCCATTAACATGGCCTTGGTAGGTTTGTCAAAAACCAGTTGACCATATAGGTGAGGGTTTATTTCTGGATTCTCAATTCTATTCCACTGACCCATGTGTCTGTCTTTATATCAGTAACATGCTGTTTTGACCACCATAGCTTTATAATATGTTTCAAGTTCAGTCAGGAAAATTCCTCCCATGTCACTCTTCTTTTTAAGGATGTTTCTGGTTATTCAGGCACACTTTCCCCTGCAAACAAATTTGGTAATTGTCTTTTCTAATTCTGTAAAGTAGGCTGTTGGAATTTTGATTGGTATCACATTGAATCTATCAATCAGTTTGGGTAGAATTGACATTTTCATGACATTTAGTTGTCCAATCAATGAATATGGAATGTATTTTCATTTGTTTAGGTCTTCATTGATTTCTTTTAGCATTGTTTTGGAGTTTTCTACATATAGGTCCTGTACTTCTTTGGTTAAATTAGTTTCTACGTATTTGTGCATTTTTGCTATTGTAAATGGAATTTCCATCCTGGTTTCCTCCTCACATTGTTCAGTACTAGTGTACAAAAACATTACTGATTTTTGCGTATTGATCTTGAATCCTGCCACTTTGCTGAACTCATTTATTAGCTCAAGTAGCTTTGTTGTGGATACTATAGAATTTTCTAAATAGGCTCATGCCATCCACAAATAATAAGAGTTTTAATTCCTCTTTTCCTACTTGGATGCCTTTATTTTTTTTCTTGTCTAATTTCCCTAGCTACAACTTCTAGTACAATATTGAATAACAAAGGTGACAGTGGACACCATTGTCTTGTTCCAGATCTTAGAGGGAAAGCTTTCAACCTTTCGCCATTGGGTATGATGTTGGCTGTGGGTTTTTCATACATGCCTTTTATCATATTGAGGAATTTTCCTTCTATTCCTATTTTTGAAGTGTTTTTTTCTTTTTTTTAATGAAAAAAGGATGCTGGATTTTGTCAAATGTCCTTTCTGTGTCAATTGAGATGATCATGTGTTTTTTTCCTTCAATTTGTTAATGTGATGTATTATGTTGGTTGATTTTCTTACAGACTTGCATACCAAGAGTAAATCTCACTTGGTCATGATGTATAAGTCTTTTGATATGCTCTTGGATTTGATTTGCAAGTATTTTGTTAAGAAATTTTGCATCTATGTTCATTAGAGAGATTGGTCTGTAGTTTTTTTTTCTTGTAGTATCATTATCTGGCTTTGGTATTTGGGTGATGTTGATGTCATAAAGTGTGTTCAATTTTTGGGAAGAGTTTAAACAAGATTGGTATTAACTCTTTTCAAAATGCTTGGTATAATTCACCTTTGAAGCCCTCTGGTCCTGGACTTTCCTTTGCTGGGAGATTTTTGATGACTCTTTAAATGTGATTGGTTTGTTGAGTTCTTGTATTTCTTGTAGCATCAGTTTAGTTTCTTTGTGCATTTCTAGGAATTTGTCCATTCATCTAGGTTGTCTAGTTTCTTGGCATAAAGTTTCAATAATAGCCTCATATGGTCCTTTTTATTTCTGGGGGTCAGTCATAACTACCCCACTTTCATTTCTGATTGTATTTATTTGCATCTTCTCTCTTTTTTTCTTTGTTAGTCTAGCTAAGGGTTTTTCAGTTTTATTGATCTCAAAGAACCAGCTTTGGTTTTTGTTGGTCTCAATTTCATCTAGGAGTATTATGTTCCTGATATTTATATTTAGATCTTTGATCTATTTAAGTTAATTCTTGTATAGAGTGTCCTATGGGTCCTGTTATATATTTTGTTGCTAATGTGACAAAATATGGAAGGGGTAGGGAGTGGGACATATGGGCATCCCCTATATTTTTTATATAACTTTTATGTAATCTAAAATATTTTTAAGAAAATAAAAAGTGTATTAAAAAAGACCGTATCAATGATATGTATCTGTATATGTGGGTGTGAATATATATATATACACACAATATCTCAACACATTCAAAATATATGTACCATTAATACTTCTTCATGCAGCTTGCTCATGTGTTGCACAGTTTCTCACCTGCCTTTAAATGTTTATGGTTTTGTTAGTGATATTATACACAATTAGGAATAATATAGAGTAATATCAAATCAAACATTTTCCATTATTATTTCTTTCTTTACTCATATAAAAAAAAGGTAATTCCTCCTTTAGAAATCGTATGTTCATGCTTACTTCTTTTTATTTTTAATATATGTTCATCTTAACTCTTTAATCCTTTAGAAATGTAGTTATTGATTCTCTGATAAAATTTCCCATTAGTATTGTATAATATTGGGAGTGTTATATCTAGCACCCTCTTAATGCTTGTCACTAAATAGGAATTCCACCGATGTTTTAAAAGTAAATGTGAAATTACATTGTTAACTTAAAGAGGATTCCCTACATCACTTTAAAAATTATCAATCATTAAACTTGGAATTGGTGTTGAATTCTACATAATTACTTTTGGTATGTATTGAGGATAATTATGTTATTAGTATTATATTTATCATCCCTGCATTAGTGAACTAAATCCTGTTTGAACTTATTATTCTAGGCTTTGGATTTGGCCTCTAGTTTAATCTTACCAGAGTTAGGTATTAGGTGAGAATCATGTTCCTGCTGTAAAGTGACTGATGCTTTCCCCCAAATCCCAGGAACAATTTATATTATTTGAGAACACTCTTTTATTTGAACATTACTAATTTCTTGATCACTTAAAAAAGGCACCATATTCAGTGTTTTTAGACTTATCACTTGAATCATTCTTTAATTTCTTTCATGATGAAAGAAACCACTCATATTTACTATTTTAGGAGCTAAATGCATTCCATCATTTCCCAGAGAATGAAACATTTAGAAAATATTTCCAAATTCATTATCATCAATTTGTATATGGAATTTGTGCTTAAAAAATGGATGAATACATTCTTATTATTTAAAAAGAAAAAATAAATTAGGTTTTCTAAAGATAAAAAGAAAACAAGGCTATTTAGAAAAAATTTACATGAGATGAAGCAGGTGTTATAGATTCCTGGGCTGCTGAAACAGATACATGTAATGGTTCTGATTAAACAATGGTAATTTATTAGCTCACAGTTTTGAGTTTAGGAAAAAGTCCAAATCACGGCATCATCAAGGATCAAGGTGATGCTTTCTTCTTGAAATCTAGTGTTCTGGGGCTGGCTTCTAGTGATCCTAGGTCCTCTGTCACATAGCAATGCACATGGCAGCTCCTCATGGCCTCTCAAGGGTCATTGATTTCAGCTTCTCCTTCTAGTGGCTTTCTCTATATATCTTTCTGAATTTCATCTCATTTAATAAAAGACTCCACTAATAAGATTAAGACCCATTCTGACTGAGCTGGGCCACACTTAACTGAAGTAAGCACATCAAATTTCATAGTTAAACTGGGTTCACACAACCAGGAATGGATTAGCTTTAAGAAAATGTTTTCTGGGGTACATACAGCTCCAAACCAGTAAACCATGATACCTTTGAATGGTCCCCTAATAACATACACATACACACAACTGAACATATATAAGAACACACATACATGTACATATTTGTGCACAACATATATACTTTCTTGAAGAGATGACTTCTCAGTTACAGGATAATGATGAATTCAGCCCATGTTAACAATGATAAAAAGAAAGGATGTCAGAGCCAAACAAGTTTAAGAAAGTAGTTACCTAATATATTTCTTACCAGTTTATGTGTGACCACATACTTTATTGTCTAAGGAAGGCACTATTAATGACAAAAAGAGGTACAATGTATAATTTACATAGTCAACAGGCAGAACCCAAGACTTCTGAGTGACATTTGCTCAAAATGTTGCTTGCATTAAGTATATATTTTCATTTTCATAATGGAAAACATGTAATTTCATCCCATTTGTTTCCTTTGCTAATAATCTAGAAAAAATGAATTGCAAGCTATCTGTTTTTCATGAGACATTTTTACCATTTCTGCCCTATTCATATTAAATTTTCTTACTCCAGAATTTCTCACTTCCCACTAATTTCAAAAATTGAAATACTACCACTTTCATAGACCTCCTAAATTACCAGTTTTCCCATTGTGCTCTTCCATCCCAGCATTGCTTCCTAGAGATTTGGGTTTATTCTTTCATGTGGCTGATGCCACACATTTCTTTATCTGAGCTTCTTTATAACTTACATGATTTTTTATGATGTATGGCAAATGTATGGAAAAATCTTCAAGGATAGCATTCATCTCTCTGCTTTTATAACTGACTAATAGATGAGTAAATGAATTTTAAAATTGAAATTAGACCCAAAGAATACATGCTTGTGATATAAGGTTGAATGAAAAAGCAGAGGATAAATTGTACATAATGTTCTACAGATAAAATAAATGTGTACGTGTATAGAAATGCTGTGTATAGTTACCATGAAAATTAAAGTGTTCATATTTTCAAACCAGAGTAAATTTTTCTTCAAAGTTACATTTAATTTATTTCCTTGATTTTTAAATGGTTTATTTGAGGACCTTCATTACTTTCAGTGTGGGAATTGTGTAACTTAATACATCAGTGATTCTAGGAATCATCACAAAAATTATTGAGCTCTGGCAGCATATTGTAAGTGGCAATAGATTATATGAGGTATAGTTCTTACTTGTAGATGGATAACATTTATTTGGACATTTAAAGGTAATACATGAACAAACTAAATACTGTGTAACAATCTTACATAAAAGATAAGATTGTGGGGTTCTGAACTTAGAAAAATGTAGGTGGAGTGTGTGAGTGTGCAATGGAATAGACAGGGAACTCCCTTCTGAGAGGCCTGTATTAACTAATGCCTTTAAGAAGAAGACATGGAAACAAGTCAGAAAGACAATTATGTTTCAATTGAAGTAAAGACTCAATATGGGGAAAATTTCGTAATCTATATTTTCTGAAAATGAGTTATAAAAATGAGAAGGACATTAGTTAACATGAGAAGAAAATAATTTAGATAGATGGAGCAACTATTGCTCCCTTCTGACTCAAAAGAAGGTGTGAAAATAAAAATTCCCTCAGAATATTTTTTCTGGTCATATACTTAGGCAATGCCAATTTGCAAATATTGCTCACTGGCAGTGAAATGTAAGGTACCAACAATTGTTCTTTTATCAATTTTATTGAAATATATCCATAAATAGTACAATCAGTGACATTTGCTATAGTCACAGAGTTGTGCATTCATTATGTCAATCAATATGAGAGAATTTACATTACTCAATAATAATAATAATAAAAACAAACAACACAAATCTACATCTTAGTAGTCACTTCTCAATCTCTCTGTCCTTCTCCTGCTGTACATAACTGCTAATATATTTCCTTCTCTCTAATTTAGTTGTATTTATATTTTGAATAGGTGGAGTCAAACAGTATGTTGTACCTTTTTTCTACTTTCTTTCACATACCAATAGTCAATAGGGAAATGTTGAAAGCTTTCACTCTAAGATCAGGAACAAGACAAGGAAATCCATTGTCACCACTGCTACTCAACCTTGTGCTAGAAGCTCTAACTAAAGAAATTAGACAAGAAGAAATCAAAGGCAACCAAACAGGCAAAGAGGAAGTAACGCTCTCACTATTCACAGATGACATGGTCCTATATTTAGAAAATTCTGGAATATCTATGACAAAGTTACTAAAGCAAATAAATGAGTTAAACAAAGTGAGAGGATACAAGATGAACATGAAAAAATCAATATTGTTTCTATATGCTAGTAATGAACAATCTAAACTGAAAATCAAGAAAGAAATTCCACTTACAATAGCAATAAAAAAGTCATATATATAAGAATAAGATTAACCAAAGATGTAAGGGACCTATACTCAGAATACTAATAAGCAGTGATAAAATAAATCAAAGAATACATAAACAAATTGAAAGAAATTCTGTTTTCATGGATTGGAAGACTAAATATTGTGAAGATGACAATCCTACCCAAACTCATTTATAGCATCAACTCAATTCCAATCAAAATTCCAACAGTCTACTTTTTAAAAATAGAAAAGGAAATTGCCACATTTATTTGGAAGGAAAATTAGATCTGAAGAGCCAAAAACATCCTAAAGAAGATTGAAATTGGAGGACTCCCACTCCCTGATCTTGAAAAGTATTACAAAGCTACATTGGTCAGAACAGCATTATATTTGCATATTGATAGATACTTTGATGGAACAGAATTGAGAGTTCAGAAATAACCCCCCACTTCTATGGTCAACTAGTTTTTGAGAAGCCTACCAAGTCCACTTTACTGGTACAAAACAATCTATTCAACAAATGATGCTAGTAGAACTGGATACCTATAACTAAAAGAATGACAGAGGACCCATAGGACATTTTCTATACAAGAATTAACTTAAATAGATCAAAGATCTAAATATAAATATCAGGAACATAATACTCCTAGATGATAATATCGGAAAACATCTTAAAGAATTTCTGATAGGTGGAGGTCTCTCAAACCTTATATCCAAAGCATTAACAATGAAAGAAAAAATAGATAAACGGGACCTCCTCAAAATTAAATGATTTGCCCCACAAATACTTGGTGAAGAGGGTGAAAAGGTAGCAACCTCAATGGAAGAAAATATTTGGAAACCATTTATCCAATAAGAATTTAATATCCATGATATATAAAGAGACTCTATAACTCAACAATAAAAGACAAACTACCCAATTAAGAAATGGACAAAAACTTGAATAGACACTTGTCCAAAGAAGAAATAATGGTGAAGAAACACTTGAAAAAATGTTCAACATCACTAGCTTTTAGGGAAATGCAAATCAAAGCTACAATGAGATACGATTTCTCACATTTTAGGATAGACACTATTAAAACTACAAGTATTAAAGAAGATGTGGAGAGATAGGAATGCTTATTCACTGTTAGTGGGAGTGTAGAATGGTACAGCCACTCTAGAGGACTGTTTGGTAGTTACTAAGGAAGTTAAATATAGATCTGCCCGGTGACCTGGCAATACCACTACTAGATATATACCCAGAAGAACTAAGAGCAGTGACATGAACAGACATCTGCACCCGATATTCAAAGAGGCATTATTCACAATTTCCAAAAGATGGAGACAGCCCAGGCATCCATCAGCTAATGAATGAATAAACAAACTGGTATATTCATACAATGGAATATTATTTAGCTGTAAGAAGAAACGAAATCATGACAATGTGGATGAACCTGGAGGACATTATATTGAGTAAAGGAAGGCAGACACAAAACAGCAAATATTGTATTATTTTGCTATTATGAACTATAATGAATAAACTCATGGAGTTAATAACTAGAATACAGGTCACTAGAAAGTAGAATGAGGTTTGAGAATGGAACACTGAGGTTTAATCTGAGCAGAATTGGTAAATATTTGCCTGTTATTTTTTGGAAGTGATTAGAGATAGTGAAAGCACATCACAGTGTTTGTAATTAACAATGTTAATGTTTGGTAATGATAGCGGTTGAAAAGAAAGTCTAAGGTCCTGTGTAACAGTGGAAGGAAAGCTAAAAATGAACTACGGTTCTCAGAGACTGCTCACTTTCCTCAGTTCAGATCAGTGAGGTCATATACTGTTCATCCTTCAGTGCCTGGCTTGCTTCACTCAACATAAGGTCTTCAAGATTCATCCACGTTATTCCATGTGTTAGCACTTTGTTCCTTCTTACAGCTGAGTAATATTCCATTGTATGTATGTACCACATTGGGTATCTAAGCACCTCTTAAAATATATTTATATATATACATAAATAACATTTTTGTAAGCAAATGCACATATATGCATATATATTTATATATCATTTTGCAAATGTTGGTATGTATTGTGAAAATTTTGATTTTTACCCACAATAAAAAAAAAAAAAAAAGAACTACGGGACTGTATAGAATAGTAAAACCTCATATGAAAATAAGTACTGTTAATATTGCATATGAAAGAATATTTTTTTCTTAAACAGGACGAATGTATGTTAATGTTACAAGATGTTAATGTTAGGGTGATATTTGGGCAAAAATACAACCAAAGCAAACTATGGACGGTACTGTAAAGTAATATATTCATAATATTCAACAGTTATTTTAAGATTAATTTTATGATAAGTTATAATTGAATCCACTTCCTCATATACTCTTCAATTCTTTGACAACTACCAAGCTCTCCAAATTCTATATTCTTTATCTTCATTAAATACCAATCCATTATGTGAAGTGTCATATATAATGCTCTCCATACACATACAGACACACACACACACACCCCCCAAAACAAAACAAAACAAAACATGATACAGATTTTGGTACTCTGAAATATTAGCCAGCAATACTAAAATGTTATTTTCATGTTAATTTGCTCATTCATACATTCATCAAATATTCCAACCACCTACTATTTCTCAAATATTGAGTTCTAATAACAAAAATTGAATATGCTATTTATCATCCATAATTTCACTGCTAAATATTTGAGAGGTATAAAACCAAGTGGAATATAAGCTATGTGCAAAAAGCTATAAGAGGTATGGGTGTAAAATTCCAGCAAATACCAAGGAGAAGAAAGAATGACTAGACTTGCACTCAGAGAACACAAAAAGTCTGGAAAATAATATTAGGCCATAGAACTGAATTTATCCTAATAGAAAAAAAGGCAGAAAAACACTATAGGAGGAGTTACATGCAATTTCTGGCAGATGGAGAATATAATGTATAGTTGAAAATAATTGGAAATAAAAGTTGAGAGTTATGCAAAATTAAAATTATGTAAGAAAAACTCAGGTAGGACAACAGAGAATACATAGTGGATCTTAAAGCAAATGAGAAAAATTGCTGCCTCTGGAAGAACAGATAATAAAATGGTACCCTAAAAAGAATTTATTTTATAAAACACCCACCCCTATTCCACACATTCACACTCTTGTTTGAAGTGTCAGATGGATATCAACTACATCAAGTGCCTATAGAGGCAAACATGCTTAGCCATGCCTGCTGGCATAATATAAGCCTGTAGTCTTTGAACTGGATACTGTTTGGACAAGAAATCCTCCATATTTATCAAACACATTATGGTGTGAGCATTTTGTAATTTAAACCAGACTCAGCCACTGAAAATATTTTTTCAAAAGTAGTGTTAATATGTCTCTGATGTTATAGAGCACTTGCTTTCTTGTAGATAAATAAAATTCCTACCTTTATTTTTTTTAGGTAAGACTGCACAGAAAAAGAATGAATCATATTTTTGAAACTCATTATGCATTTGGTCTTACCATTTGTCTAGGAAACCAAAGTTTTCTGCATTCATTAAGTCTCTGAAGAATACACTCATTAAAAAGTTAATAAACCTTGCTGAGTGAGTGGAAACTTGGTTCATTCCTACTCAGTCAGCTCCGAGGAGGCATGAATAAGCCACTTTTAAAGACTTCTTCATCTCTGAGAACCTTTCTTCCTGGCTTAGTTTGAACTGTTCTATTGTCCCATAATAAATTACCCATCTTCACAAGGGAAGTGGATTAAATAGATCTTCTAAAAACTGCGTTCTCTTGGCACTGAAGCCCAGTTTCAAGGAGAACAAGTGGGGCAAAAATGGGAAGGTCTTCTGCTTCTTTCTAATTGAAATCATTTCCACAGGGTCAGGGTCACATTTTGTAGGCAAGACTATGGTATGATAGAGGAAAAAGATTTTCTGTGCTTGTAAAGGAGATGGGATTCTAACTGAGAGTATTTCTTAATAAGACTATTAAGAATATGATATACATTAATAGATAATGTTTCAGATTTCTTTGAAGGTGAGACTCTATAGAAATTCACTGAGTATTGTTTGATCAGGTCTTTATTGAAAAGTTTACTTTGAGTAAATCAGCAATGACTCATTTCAAGGAGAAAGTAACTTGTGTATTCTCATGCATTTTCTTTTCTTTTGTGACTACTAAGAATTTCTTCATTTCTCCAATGTTCAACTTTTCTCATTACCTTCTGTAATCTCATACCAAACACCTATTGTCCAGGTTTAATCCTAGGCACCTTATCTAAGTGGTTGGTCAAAATTATATAACTATGGTATAACTATAGTATTTATCTGAGGGAGTTTCTCTCTCTCTCTCTCTTTCTTTCTATATCCTATAATGATGCATAGGGAATGCATTTAAATTATCAATATCATTTTTTCATCTTGTCTATTCACTATAAAATGTTGAAAACATTTTTATAGCCTCATTTTTCTGTCCATTTAATATATCTTTGCAATACTCCAATATTTCCTGTCTCCAGATAGAATTCTTAAAGAGAATTTATTCCAGACAGTCTATGTCCTCATTTAAATCTCCTTCTGTGTGAGCTGATTTTTTTTCTCTATAGTGTTTTCCATGAAAGAAATAAAAATAAATGTGCTTTTATGAAATGTGGGATATTTAATACATTGTTTAAATATAGACTCTTTATAATTAGACTTTTTAAGATTAAGTTTAAAATATTTTGGTCACTTCTGAAAAGAATGTCATTCTGGCAATTTATTTGGAATTGAATCTTCTTCATAAATAATTTTGTAATATTGGTTCCCATTAAGAGATATAACCAATTATTCCATTTATACCAATGTGTGAATTTCATATAATTTACATCCAAAGAGTTGGCCAAAAATATTATTAACACATATTTTCCTCTTTATTTTTGTTTTTTGAATCTTTAAAATATAAAAAAAAATTGCAACAAAGTTTTCATTACAATGTTATTTATTTCCTCCTCTGCATTTATTTCTTAATTTCCTTTAGTGAATATGATGTGATCTTTAACGTCATATGGTTTCTGACATTTCAGCATTCACCAGATATTACATCATTTCCCAAAGTCAATATCTGCTTTTTTTTTTAAACTCATCTTGAATTTTCTGCACTGAAAAATAATTTTACTGCTCTTAATAGTACCACACTAATTTCTACTCTTTTTTTTTCTGTTTTTTTTCCTTGATGTATTTATCCATATGCTTACATTTAGTATTTTGATCCATTAAGTTTTCTCTGTTTTCTGGCAAATAGCATATGGCCACATAGGGATTTTTGTTCCGGTTTTAGAAACTTAACTAGGAAGATTAATCAATTCATGTTTATTGATACATTACTATTACTGTACTTTGATTAACTAGATCACTATTTCAAATAGTTCATTTGTTTTTGATAATTTGCTATTTGCATATTGACTATATTTATTTCATTTTCCTCCTTTTCTTTATTTAGAAAAATTTTTTTTGGTGTCTCTCATGATTGTTAAAATCATTTAATCTGCAAATAATTCATAAGTTTTGTACACATTCCTTTTATATTATTGTTTTTCAAACTTGAGGATTATTTGTACACTCTACCAAATCATTGTAAATTTATGCTAGATAAGCCACTGCTAGTTCTAATCTTCATAGATAGGAATATTGTGTCAGATCTTTTGTACCTGTGACTAATTCAGCTGCAAAACTTAGTTGAACTTTTCTATATTCTCAAAAAATATATTAAAATAAAATTACAACAATATTGACAATGTTACAAATTTGTCTTTTTTACACCTTCCTTTTGTATGATCTACAGGGTCTTTAAGGATTGTTTAAATCTTAATGGATTTCAAAGTAATTCAAAGGTAGAAAACAGTTTGAATGGAGGAAGCTCTCTTTTAGTCTACAGATATGATCATCTAAAGTATCTGAAGGACAACTTAATTCATTGTTATTTCTTCACCCCTCCTGGCAGTCTGACTACTAAAATCACATAAAGGAAAGAACCTCCATTTAATATGCAGCCATGTGCCCATTCTCAAGTGTGACATTTGAAAATGTAATTGCAAATCAAAGACTTGGACCTGGAGGGTTATACTGTCAGCTGTGTCCTCTCAACTTCTTAGACACTGCAGTCTCTACAAGGTACTCTTTGAAACTTTGTTAATAAGCCATTCTGATATGTACAGGTCATAACTAATACTTTATTGGTATATTTATCAAAACACTTACATGACAAATGTTTTATTGTTGAAATATTTAGATCAGTTATCATTTTAAATACATATTCCTGTGGGAACTAGGGAATATAAAAGAGAAAGGTGTTAGAGAAGCTGGGTTTCATATAACTATATCTTAATTTTTATAGAGAAACATTGCACCCAACCATAATGTCAATTATGTTGAAAATGACTAGCATAACTTCTTCTAAATTTGTTTTAAATTCTGTGTTTTAATGAGTTATTCATATTACATATTTCTCTTCTGTACTTTTCTTTTCAGTAAATAGGGATGTAAACAAGGAAATGAGAAACTGGACATTGATGACTGAGTTTATTCTTGTGTGGATACCCACAACCAGAGGCCTTGGGGGCCTTCTGTTCATGATTTTTTTATTGGCCTACTTGGTGACAATCCTTGGAAACACCCTCATCATTACCCTGATTTTTGTGGATTACAGGCTTCACTCACCCATGTATTTTTTCCTCAATAATCTCTCTTTCAGTGAAATATTAACCACAACCCGTGCTGTTCCCAAGATGCTGGCAGGCTTCCTATCAGAGAGGAGGACCATATGATTCAGAGGATGCTCTGCACAGTCTTATTTCTACTTCCTTTATGGATGCATTGAGTTTATTGTTTTTGCTGTCAAGTCCTATGATCACTATGTGATCATCTGCAGTTCTCTTCAGGACTGTACAGTTATGACCAACTCACTCTGTATACATCTTGTCATCTTCTCCTGGGTAGGTGGTTTTTTACCTCATTCTCCCATCAACCATCATAAAAATAGGACTGCCATATTGTGGCCCCAATGTGATTGATCACTTTTTCTGTGACATTGTTCCCATCCTACATTTGGCCTGTGCTGACATACGTGTTATTGAGCTCATGGATTTCCTCAGTTCCCTTGTCCTACTCATCAGCTCCCCCTCACTCACAGTGGTCTCCTATGTTTATATCATCTCCACAATTCTGAAGATACCCCCAAGACAAGGACAACACAAAGCCTTTGTCACTTGTGCCTCTCACTTCACTTTGGTCTCCATGGGCTATGGGATCTCCATCTTTGTTTATGTCCATCCCTCACAGAACAGCAGCCTTCACCTCAACAAGATCCTCTTTATCCTCTCCAGTGTCATCATGCCTCTCCTAAATCCCTTCATCTTCAGTCTACAGAATGAATCCATGAAAGATGCCCTAAAGGACACGTTAGCCAAGGGTCAGAACTTTCACAAAGGACTGAGGTTCATGTGACAGAAGTTTTGTGAATCAACCCTGTGGATACTAAGACTTACCAAGAACAATTCCAACCTCATCACAAGGTATTTTTAAATGACACATATTCTAAATTATGACTCAGTAACAATTGTGTTTTCATTATATTTTGGGTTTATGTGCAATTGTTTATTACAGATGTTTTAACAAATTAAAAATTGTAAGTTTTATTTGCATACTGATAGAATGGCATTTTTTACAACTGCCCAAAGATGAAAACTACCCAATTATATATCAAAAAATGAATGGATAAACAAAATGTGATATACACATACAATAGGAAATGAGTCAGTCATAAAAGGGAATGCAGTTCTGATGCATGAGACAACGTGTATCAACATTAAAGATACAATATTTCATGCAAAAAGCCAGGCACAAAAAGACAAATATCGTCTGATATCACTTATATGAAATAATTAGAACACACAAATTCATAGAGTCCCAAAGTAGAATACAGGTTACCAGGGTTGCAGTGGAGGTAAGCAATAGGAGTTAATTATTAACAAGAACAGAGATTCTATTTGGGGTGATGGGAACATTTGGTAAGTGATGGTGGTGATGGTAACACAAAATTGAGATTATAGTTAACACCACTGAAATGTATATTTGCAAGTGGTTAATGTAGTAACTTCAAGTTGTATGTATTATACAAGAATAAAATAAAATAAATTGGAATAGTAGAACATAAACATTAATTCCTAACTTAAACTAGGGACTATAGTTAATAGTATAATTCTAATAATATTCCAATAATTGTAACAAATTTCTTACACTAATGTAAAATGTTAATTGAGAAACCTGTGTGTGAGTGGGGAATACATGGGAAATTTGTAATTTATGCATGATTTTTCTGCAAACTTACAACTTCTCTAATTAAAAATGAGAATAAGGAGTCTGGGATGGTGATGTCCACTCCACCTCCAAGTGAGAGTGGGCTTAAATCCCATGGATATGAGGGATGGGATTATCCTGCCTGCAGCTGCAGGCTCTCTCCATTCCCTGGGATGACAATTGTCCACCATTGTCTCCTCACCAGGTGACTTGGGTGACTCCATTGAGCTGTAGAATAGTAGTTGCAGCTCCAATGAGATTCCAGGCACAGCTGGCACATGGACAAGCCAGAGTCTCCAGTCTCTGGAAGTACACCTACAAATGCCAGCATCTCATATAGGTTTGAATAGAAAGGAGTAATGGACCATGTGCAGGGACGACTTATTTGAGTCCAACTCTGTCACTCTCAGGGTCACAGATTCCAAAGTAGATCCCACTGATAAGGCATCAATCTCTGGAGCTATCCGCCCTTGTATAGGACCTGGATGTCTCCAGAGCCCTCAAGAGCCCCTCTGTGTGGGGTGATATCCTCTTTGGTGTTCTATGAGATCCTACTGAGGTGTGCATAAACATTACCTCTAGGATGACCTCCAGACTCTCTTTGCAGTCTCTTAGCCACATAAACTTATTTGTCTTTACCTTTTCCCCCTTTTATTCAAGGTCTTTTCTCAGTCATATTGCCAGTTGGCACTTGGTATTAATCCTTCGTTGCCATGGACTACAGTGGACTTTATGGTATTCTGTTGTAGACATATTGTGATTCAAGCAATGGAAGAAATTATAACAGTGGGGTGGAGCCAGTGGCCACTAGATGATTTGGGGGCAGGGAAGGGAAAAGCAGTTGTAATACAGGGGCTTTTTAGGACTTGGGAATTATCCTGAGTGACATTACAATGACAGATATAGGCCATTTTACATCAGCATATACCATGTAGAACTGGGTGGGAGAGTGTGTGGTCTGCAATGTGAACTATGGTCCATGCTTAGTGGCAAAGCCCCAGGATATGTATATCCATTGCAGGTGATGTGCCACACTAATGAAAGATTTTATGTGGGATGTTATGGGAGGTATGGGAGGTGGGTAACATGGGAATCCCTGTAATTTTTGTGTAACATTTATGTAATCTAAATATCTTTTAAAACATATATATATATATTTAAAAAATAACATTTATGTAAGCAAATGCACATATATGCATATATATTTATATACCATTTTTTTTTAATTTTATTTTTATTATGGGTAAAAATCAAAATTCTCACAATACATACAAACATTTGTAAAATGATATATAAATACATATGCATATATGTGTATTTGCTTACAAAAATGTTATATATATATATATATATATACATATATTTTAAGAGGTGCTTAGATTACCTAAAATATTACACGGAACCCACTGGGATTCCCATGTTGCCCACCTCCCACACCATTTTACAAATTAAAAAAACATATATATGCAAAAAAAAAAGAGAATAATGCAACTTTCAGATAGTAATAGAAGGTGGTTTTGGGTAGAAGTGATATAAGTAATAGTATAGTACCTTTTTAAAGACCTACAATTGTATATCCTACTTGGTTAAGACTATTACTGAAAAAATTTTATATAATCAGTTGAGTCCCATGGAATATAGGATGAAAAGGTTTCAAGTCATCCCTCTCCCCAAGGACACACTCTCACACACAGAAATTCAAGCTTGGAAAAGCCTCTCTTTTTTTTGTATCTTACTTTAGATCAGGGAAAAGACCGTTAACTTTTCTTTATTATTCACTTCAGTTTATTTTTATGGTTGCATTTATTCAGTTTTTGTCTTTAATATTTGTATTTTTCTTATATTTTAGTTCAAATATTAACTACCATATGAAGTACAGATTATTTTCCAAGTGGAAAACAAGATTTCCTCCTAAAAATAATTCTATCATAATATTATCATTTCAGAGTCCTCAGAAATAATCACTAAAAGTCCCCTTAACATCCTAGAATATCACCCTTTCATATATTTATTAAACTATTTTGTTTGATATTTTTGTCCCTAGTAAAAAATTAAGCTTTTTGAGAATAGGGATCTTGAATTTCTTATTCAAAGCTTTAGTTCTAGTTCTAAAAGAGTACTCAATAGTGTTACAATGGATTACATTGTTTTATTTTTTCACTGAGATCTTTCTGAAGGTTTCCTCAGCTATACTCAAAACATACTGTTTCTTTTCAAGTGCAGGATGAAGCTACAGCTTTCATCACTCAGCAGAAAAGCAGTGATTTCTCAATTCAAGTCTAAAACAACTCAGGCATGGAAATAGCTCAAGTTATGTAACCTTTCAGGTCAAAAAATATGGCCAGAAGTATAATGACATGCTAAATAATCCATATAAATTTGAGATGGAATTAATCTGAGGAGGAACAGAGGAGTGGAAGGCATTAAATACAGTATATATCCACTGGAATGGTGCTTCTCAAACTCTCAATGTCCAAAGAGCTTCCCCCCATACTCCACATATCAATACCTTTTTAAAACATAATAAAATTAAATAGCAAGAAATTATCTTTAAAATATATACAATTCATAAGCACCAAAATAGTATAACATTGGACAGACCTAAAACTATAGTCCAATAAATAAAAGTCATAAAACAAAAAAGAAATGAAAGGGATTACAAAACTTTATATGTTGTTCTTCCAAAGTATCCCTTTATAGGTGATTCATAGAGAGTGGTTCTTACATGTGTAACAGTTTGTTGTTCTGCAATTGTTAACCAGGTAAAAAAATATTAAAGAAACACAGCTATTCCTGTATGAATTGCCAGGATTGCACAGATTCCTAACCAACACATTATCTTTAAACTTTAGGGAGGAGTTCAGTTGTTTTATGTTTTAAATTTATTTTTAAAAGAGTTTTTGATTACATAAATGTTACAGTGAAAAAAGAGGGGTACCCCACCTCCTCCCACACTTTTTCTCATTTACAACATCTTTCATTAATGTGGTATAATTGTTACAATCGAAGCATTACTACTAAACATAGTCTATAGTTTATATTATGTTTTACCATATGCACCACACAGTTTTATACATTTTGACAAAATATATAATAGCTTGTATCTATCATTGCAATATCATGCAGAACAATTCCAATGTCCCAAAAAATACCCCATGTGGCACCTATTCTTCCCTCTCCCTCTCTTCAGAACTTCTGGTGACCACTGTCTTTATATTAATGTTACAAGTTATTCCATTACTAGAATAATAAGTCTACCTTAGTCATTGCACACTTATGTTTGTTCAATTCCTCAATATGAGGATTTGGGTATGGTGATGCCCACTCTGCTTCTGACTGAGAGGGGGCTTAGATCCTTTGGGGCAGATGTATGGGAATGTCTTGCTTGCAGTTATAGATACCATCTGTTTTTTGGGAATGGACATTGTCTGTCATCATCCTTTTTTTCATTTTTCTGGTTGAGTCCAATGAGCTGGAGATTAGATGTTGGCTGTGACTGCTGAGATATGAACAGTGTGAAGACTGAAGCCTCTGGGACATTTATCTAATAGGTGTGGTGTTAGATAAAGTTTAAATAAATAGGACAGAATAACCATGTATAGGAAAATTATAAATAGTCTAACTCTGATACATTGGGGAGATAGGCTATCATATATTCCAAGGTAAGGCCCACTGACATGGTGGCAATTTCTGATATTTTGATTGAGCACCCCTTTAGCAGAATGATACACTTGAATAGAAAAATAATAGTGTTTATGGGAATGAAAGACACAATAGGTGAGACTAAAAACAAATTTGAGGCATATAACAGCAGGCTCAATTGATGATTATAGAAGAAAGAATGTGATGTAGAAGAAATAGCTGAAATTGAAGAGAGAGAGATAAGATTGGAAATGACTGACCAGGGCCTCAGGGAGTTGAATGATAACATAAAACACAACAGCATATGTGTCAAGGAGTTCCAGGAGAAGAGAAGGGCAAAGGGTGAGAAAGAGTATTTGAGGAAATAATGACAGAAAATTTCCCAACACTCATGAAAGAAATTAATATATATGTCCAAGAAGTACAGCATACTCCAAGCAGAATAAATTTGAATAGATCTATTCAAAGACACATACTACTCAGAATGTCAAATGCTAAAGAAAAAGAGAAAAATTTAAAAGCAGCAAAAGAGAAGAAAAGCATCACATATAAAGGATGCACAGTAAGACTTAGTGCAGATGTCACATAAAAAACCATGGGGGGTGGGGAGGAAACAATGGTGTGATATAATTAGCGTACTGAAAGAGAAAAAATGCAGGCCAAGAATTATTTACCTAGTAAAATTTTCTTTAGAGTAGGAAGGTGAGTTTAAAACATCATAAATAAACAGCGAATATGAGTTTTCCTAAAAAGGAATCCAACTATGCAGGAAACACTAAAGGGGGTCCTGAAGCCCAAGAGAAAAAGATAAGAGGGAGAAGATTGGAGGAGAGTGTAGAATGGAAGACTATCAAAATGGATAACCAAAAGGGAAAAATGACAGATGAATATAATATATAACATATGAAAGCCAAACAATAAATGAGGTAAATAATGCATTTTTACAGGAATATCATTGAATGTGAATGGATTAAACTCCCTATTCAAACTGGCTGACAGAATGGATAAAAAAAAAAAAAATGAACCATTCATGACCTGTCTACAAATGACACCTTAGATCCAGGGATACAAAGTAGCTGAAAGTGGAAGCTTGGAAAAAGATATTCCATGTAAACTGTAACTGAAAAGGAGAGGGGTATCTGTACTAAAATCAGTCAAAACAGATTTTAAATGCAAAAAGTTACAAGAGATGAAGAAGGCCATTATATATTAACAAAATTTACAACCCACCAGGAAGCAGTAAGAGTCATAAATATTTATACACCTCCTCAGGGTGCCCCAATAGACATGAGGCAAACTCTGGCAAAACTGAAGTGAGATAGAGACATCTCTACAATAATACTTGGAGACTGCAACACACTACCCATATCATTAAATCAATGAGACACCAGATCAACACAGAAACCCAAACTTGAACAATATGATAAATGAAATAGGCCAAATACACGTACACAGAATGTCACATCCCAGGTTTGTGAGGCATACATTCTTCTTAAATTCTCATGGATCTTTATTCAATATAGACCATATGTTAGGTTTCAATCCAGGTCTGAATAAATATAAAAAGATTGAAATTATACAAAACACTTTCATAGAGCATAATGAAATGAAGCAGGAAATCAAGAATAAGGCAGGAAAGAGGAAAACTCACAAATATGCCAAACAACACATTCCTAAATAATCACTAGGTCAAATAAGAAATAGTAAGAGAAATTAGTAGATATCACAAGATGAATGAAAATGAGAGCATAACTTGTCAAAAATTATGGGATACTATGAAGGCAGTGCTGAGGGAAATTTATAGCCCTAAATTCCTATATTAAAAAGAAGAAAGAGCTAAAAGACCTAATTGAACATCTGAACTAGAAAAAGAACAACAAACACAATCCAAAGAAAGTAGAAGGAAAGTAATAATAGAGATTAGAGCAGAAATAAATAAAATTTAGAACAAAAATAAATAAAATCAACAAAACCAAAAGCTCATTCTTTGAGAAGATCAATAAAATTGATAAACCCTTTGCTAGACAAAGAAAGAAAAAAAGAGAAAAGATGCTAATGAATAAAATCAGAATTGAAAGGGAAGAAGGTATGAATGAGCCCTCAGAAATAAGAGGAATCATAAGAAGATGCTGTGAGAAACTCTATGCTAACAAATTACACAACCAAGTTGAAATGGACAAATTCTTAAAACTTCACAAAAACCTACACTGACTCTGCAAAAAATACAAGAACTCAACAAATCAATATAGTTAAAGAGATTTAATCATCAACAAACATCTTCCAACAAAGAAAAGTCCAGGACCAGATGATTTCACAGGTGAATTCTACAAAGCATTTTGAGGAGAATTAAAACCAATCCTATTTAAACTCTTCCAAAAAAATTGAAGAGGAGGGAAAATTACCCAACATATTTTATGAAGCCAACATCACCCTAATACAAAGCAAGAAAAACACTACAAGAAAATAAAATTACAGATCAATATCTCTAATAACATAAATGGAAAAATTCTCAATGAAGTACTTGCAAAAAATCCAACTAAGAATTACACTCCACAGTCAAGTGGGATTTACTCCTGGTATGCAAGGCTACTTCAGCACAAAAAAATCAATTAATATAATATACCACAATAACAAATTGAAGGGAAAAAACACATGATCATCTTGGTCCATGCAGAAATGCATTAAACAAAAAACAGCATCCTTTCTTGATTAAAAAAAAAAAAAAAAAAACACTTATAAAGATAGGAATAGAAGAATAGTTCCTTAATATGATAAAGTATATGTAAGTAAAATGCACAGCCAACATCGTACTCAATGGGGAAGAGTTGAAAGCTCTCCCTCTAAGATCAGAAACAAGACAAGGATGCCCACAGTCCCCACCATTGTTTAACTTGTACTAGAAATTTCTAGTTCCAAATATCTATAAAAACATATTTGAGCTGATAAACAGGTTCAGGAAAGTGGCAAAATACAAAATCAACATGCAAAAGATCTGTAATGTTTCTACACACTAGTATTGAAAAACCAAGGAGGAAATCAGGAAAAAATTCCATTTACCATAGCAACAAAATGACTCAAAATACCTAGGAATCAATTTAACTAAAGATATAAATGATCTATGTCCAGAAAACTACAAAACATTGCTAATAAAAATCAAAGAAGACCTAAACAAATGGAAATTTCATGTTCATAGATTGGAAGACTAAAAATTATGAAGATGTCAATCCTACCAAAACTGATTTATAAACTCCATGCAAGACCAATCAAATTTCCAACAGCCTACTTTACAGAAATAGAAAAGGTAAATGCCAAGTTTCTTTGGAAGGGAATTGGGACCCAGAGATCTAAAGACATCCTAAAAAAGAAGAGCAATTTAGGAGCTCTCTCACTGCCTGACTTTGGAACATATTGCAAAGTAACAGGATCAAAACAGCATGGCATTGGCGTAAAGATAGACACATTGATCAATGGATTCAAACTGAGAGTTCAAAAATAGACTCTCACGTATACCACCAACTGGTTTGAAATTCCTACCAAGTCCACCTTACTGGGACAAAACAAAGTCTCCAACAACTGGTGCTGGGAGAACTGGATGTCCATAACCAAAGGAATGAAAGACTGCTATCTCACTCCCTTTACAAGAATCAACTCAAAACGGATCAAAGAAACTCAGAAAAAAAGAATTAAAATAAAACATAATTAATGGATTGGGACATTCAAAAAAAGAAAATGGGAAAAAACAAAAAAATGGGAATCCCTGTAATTTTGGGGTAACATTTATGTAATCTAAGCATCTTTTAAAATATATATGAAAAAAAACATTTATGTAAGCAAATGCACATATACACATATATATCTATATATCATTTTACCAATAAAAAAATGGATCAAAGATTTAAATATAAAATCCAGGACCATGAATCAACTAGAAGAAAATGTAGGGAAACATCTTCAAGATCTGGAAGTTGTGGGACTCTTAAACCTAATATCCAAATCTCAAGCCAAAAAAAAAAAAAAAAAAGTAGATAAATGGCATCTCCTCAAATTAAACACTTTTACACCTCAAAAGACTTTGTCATTCCCCAATGTCTCATTATTTTTCATTTTGTTTTCAAAGAAGATTTAGGTCACAGTAATGTCACTCACAGAATACAGAAGACTTTCATTATTCACAATTGCCAAAAGATAGAAAGAAACCTAGTGTCCATCAACTGATGAATGACTGAACAAATTGTGTAAATTCAGGGAGTTAATAACTAGAATATAGGACACCAGAAAATGGAATGAGATTAGAGAATGGAAAGCTGAGGTTTAATCTGTGAAGAAATGGTAACAATGTTGTTTGTAAGTATTTGGAAATGAATACAAATGATGAAAGTACATCACAGTGTTGGTAACTAGGAGTGCTAATATATGGGTATGATAGTGGTTGAAAGGAAAATGATATGGTCATTTATAATTCTAGAAAGAACCCTTAAAAATGTAACATGTGACTGTATGGCATAGCAAAACCTCATGTGAAATATGAATATGGGTAATATTACATATACAATACTGTTTTTCTTTGAAACAGAGCAAATGTATGTTTATGTTACAAGATGCTAATATCAGGCAAAAATACAACAATGGAGAGTAATGTATAGTAATATATTAGTAAACAGTCATTAAGAGTAAAAACAAGGAAATATACTAAGTGAAAGAAACTAGATAAAGAGTGCTACATATTTTTGTCCATCTATAAAAAATATAATACAAATCAATTGGAGAGAGGGAAATAGAATAGAAGCTATGCATGGCAGGGTAAGGATAGAAAGATTGAGAGGAGATTATTAATGGTAGAGTTTTTTGTTTGGGCTATTTTTGTTTTGTTGATTATTATTATTTTTATTATTGGAGAAATAAAAACAACCTAATAATGATTGAAGTGACAAATCCACATCTCCAAATTTATCCCATGTATCATTGATGGTACACTTTGGATTGACTGTACAGTTTATGAATATGTATCAATAAATTTGATTTAAAATACACCTAATAGTAATAATAGTAATATATATGCAAAAATATTATGAGTATGCTCATTCATAGTATTGAATTTATAATGAAGAAAAATATGCTCCTGGATATTAAGAAATGTTGAAACAATGTTCTTAGAAAAACAATTCATTGAAACAAATTTTCTACTTTACAGGTCAGAGAAGATCATTACATATTAATCATCCAATCTGACTGATAGTTACATTCATCCAGGTATCTGTCCATTCAGATAACTATCCAAAGTAATGCATTTTAGCCCTGGGAGTTTGAGTAGCTACCCTCACATTGTTTTTATTTTATTGCTCTAGAGTTTGGGATTTATTTGCAAACCTTGGCAGAACTTCCTGTACTTATTTCAGGCTCCTTTTGGTCTCCATTCAACAATCCAGCTCTACCAAGCTTCATTTAGTTCTTCGTGTACCACAGGATATTTTTCAGTTTATGGTTACCACACATAAAATTCTTTCTTCCTCAAATTTTCTTGCTGCACTTTACCATATTTATCAATCCAAAGCCTGTGCATTCCTGTGATTTGAATTAATTATTATTTCTTCTATAAACATTGCCAGATTCTCTGCTATCATAGCTCCCTGTCTATGCCAAGTTGATTCACTTTAATTATTATATTTATAGCATCCATAATACTTACATTATTTTGTGCTGCCAATTTTCCATCTAAACCAAGCATTCAAAGAGATCTTCAATGTGTTCATTTTATTTATGTTGTGTCACTTCTTATGAGCACCAAACAACAGGCTACTTCCTTTGTATATCCCTAGAGGAGAAAAGGGTATAAAATGGGGGAGGTCAAGGAGTGGAAAATACTGAGTTGAAGTGGCGATAAGTGCCTCAGTAATGGTCCCTCAATAATTAGGATTCTGAATGGAGGTACCTAGGCTGGGAATGAAGATAGGCATATGAATATGGCTGGCCCAGGGAGTCTTATTTCTTGAGGAAAACTCCTTCCAGGAAACTGCAACACACTGTGCAACCATGTCTATTATGGGGAGAGTATCTTCCCTCCATGAGTCCTGCTAGTCAAAACCTTGCAATTGCCTATCGTCAGACCAGAAAGATCACACATAAAAATTATTCCTGGAGCCAGAATCCCTTGTTTCTTCAGGACCCAAATGAGAAACATAGACAACTCAATCATGGACTTGAATGTGCCAGACATTGAGGGAATTCAACTATAAGCAGTTAATCAGTATGAGATAGCAGCAGACCAAGCCTATGATTAAAGTCAGTCCAAGAAGGATATTTAAGCCTATGTGGAAAAGTAAACACATTCATGAGGCCCAGATATTGCCACACCAGTAAAAGATGTCCCATATCTCATTAGGACATACTCTAAAGTTCCAGGAGGAATTCTGACAAGCCTTATAATGGACAATTCTACTTTGCCAGTTTCATTGATCCAGAGGTAGAACAAGAGTCGTTAATAGCACAGAATGCTTCTTGGGTGACCAGTGGAAAATTGTGAGCTACGCAATTATATAGCACTACACAGACCAAGGAGTTGAAGCTAGTTGGTTGGGCCTCCAAAGCTGAAGGCGTATCTTTAATAATCTCAGCAAAGCTCAATGACAGGTTCCACTCAACCTTTTCTATTTGGATGACCCTCATAGTGATAGCACTACAAAATCTTTTAAGGATAGGGCAAGTGTAGGAAGAACAAGGCCATTACTCTCATAGTCAAAATAGCTCCAATAGTGTTTCTTGACCCCCTTTTCCAAGTATTCTAGTTATTCCTGTTATAAAAGAAGTGAGCTGATATTCAGGGAGGCATTTCATTTCTGAGCTATCAGAGTCCAGGGTGACATTGCATCAGGTTCAGATTAACGAAGTTAGGGTAATTCAGGTAATAGAAAACTCCATGGTTAGATAAATGTCAATTTGTGTTATTCAGTGTCACAGAGGTTATATATTTATCTGCAAAATTTTGGCAGTGGGTGACGTATCTCATTGGTGGCAAGTACCTGGAATAAGAATACCAACCACCTTTGTGAGGAAGGAATCACACAGGCTAGTAGTCCATGGGAGTGAGTGAAGAAAAGATGGATTCTCCTCTCCCCTCTTCCATATTGTGGCTCACACACCTGAAGATGCTTATGTCCTTTTCATCACTGTGACTCCTCCCTATCAACTGCAATAAGCAAGAGCAGTGCACTTATCCCTCTGCCAGGGGATAGACTTCAAATCTTTTGGCATGGATCCTATTTTGGTTGCATAAAATTTTCTATTCTATGTACTGATACTCATTATATGGCTATTGGGGAAACGTGACAAGACCACCTCAAGGAAAAAGTGAGTAAGAGACCTCAAACTGACAGCCAATTGTTTTCAAGGTATTTGTAGGCAAATATCCATGCTCAGCACCCTGGGTGAAAAATAGAGTAGGTTACTTTCTTCTACCTCTTGCTGTTTGATAGTCATCAAGATCTAACTGCTATTTTAGTCTACAGGAAGTGGTCAGAGGGAATAGAAGATACTTGCAAGACCCCACAGAGACTGAAGTATCAATAACTATAAAAGAAACATATATAATCAAAGGGAGGGTTAGACAGCTTGATCAAACATGTGGCACATGTGTACCTGTTTGGGAATTGCTGCATTTATACTCTAGACTTCTCACTTTATATTTGTAGCCCAAGCTGAGATTAACTTGTCCTTTCCCATCAGATGTTTAAGCTTGTTCTTTAAATGTCCACTAAAGTGCCGAAACACCACTGTGGCTTGTGGAGTTTTTTATATGACTTTTAGTTGGGTCCACTGATGTATAGCTTAGGCTGAAAACCCAGAAACATTTTCAGATGCAATATGCTGAGGAAACCAAAACAGTAAACAAATGTAGTCTTGTAGGACCTAGATAGTATGGCTCAAGTCTGTGGAACGTTAAGCCAAACTGAAAGACAATGTCAACTGCAGACAGGGTCCAACAAAATGCACTGGATGTGATGAGAAGCCAAACATACTCTGTGGCAGGAACTCCCTGGGTCATTGGCTAGTGGGAACTGTCCCTGGCCAATAATTTTAGTAGTAGTCACAACTTTTCCGTATGTTTCATTTTCTTCTGTTGGCAGTGGCAATCTGTGAATATAGGCAAAGTGTAGGGTGGTATCTAAATTCCTATAGGGCATCTTCTCATGGATCCAACAGACACATTTCTTTTCTCTGGAGTGAATAATAATTCAGATTCCATATTTTACTGACAAGCATGGTCTTCTCTTTGGTTATGTTCCCCTTTGAGTTTGTAGGGGCCTTTCTGGTGAGCATCCATATGCATTAAAAAAACTTTTTAGAACTAGAGCCAATTTTGATTCAGAAGTCTTGTTCCCAAGGGAGGAGTTACTGTTTTAAATACCAGTCTGAGGCTGAATGTTCAGGTCATTAGCCACAGCCCATGATTCAGGTAAGTGTAAAGACTTTTAATGCAGCAATTCCTATCAGGTCTTAGGAGCAAAGGTGATTGGGAATGCACACAGACAATAGAAATATATAATAATAATACATTCAGTAGTGGGACTATTAAAATCAAAATCTAGAGAACATTATCTGTTTCCCCCTCATTCTGGGATTTCAGTCACCTGGGTAGTAGTATCCAAAAGGTCCAAGTAGTACAAATCTCCCCTATTTCCCCATGAACCCTGAGTGTGGCATAGGGCCTCACTCCAAAATCCCCTGTGGACAAAGGGACTTCAGACTAACCAAAAATTCAAGGTCAAAGTTAGCAGGGTTCTCCACTTTATTCCCAGGCTCATTGGGAGGTATAGAGCTAATTGTGCTTGTGCTAGTCATAGAGGACATCATTAAGCAAATGCTAGCAAGATCCCTGTTAGACCTTTTTTACAGAAATGGAAAAGCCAATTATAAAATTTATTTGGAAGGATAAGAGGCCCTGAATAGCTAAAAATGTCTTTTAAAAGAAGAATGAAGTTGGAAGACTCTCACATTCTGACTTTAAAGCATATTACTTAGTTACAGTTGTAATAACAGCATGGTACTGACATAAAGACAGACACGTTGACCAATGGAACCAAATTGAGAACTAAGAAATTAACCCTCACATCTAGTCAATTGATTTTTTATAAGGCTGTCAAGTCATCCCAGCTGAGCCAGAACAGTCTATTCAACTAGTCCTGGGAGAACTGGATATCCATATCCAAAGGAAAGAAAGAGGACCCTTATCTCACACCTTATACAAAAATTAACTCAAAATGGATCAAGGACCTAAATGTAAGAGCAACAATTATAAAAATCCTAGAAAAATATGGAGGAAAACATCTTCATTTCTTGTGGTAGGCAGTAGTTTTGAAATCTTATATCCAAAGCACAAGCCACACACGCACACACACACACACACAATAGATAAATGGATCTCCTCAAAATTAAACACTTTTGCACCTCAAAGGACTTTGTCAAAAAGGTGAAAAGGCAGCCCATTCAAAGGGAGAAAATATTTAGAAATCACATATCCAATTAGGGCTTAGTATTTATGCTATATAAAGAGATCCTACAACTCAATAATAAAAAGATGAAAGACCTGATTAAAAAATGGGTGGAAGACTTGAACAGACAATTGTCCAAAGAAGAAATACAAATGGTGAAAAAACACTTGAAAAAATGTTCAAAATCAGAAGTGTTTAGGGAAATGCAAATCAAAACTACAAGGAAATAGCAATTCACACCTATTAGAATAGCCACTTTTAAAAAGTCAGAACACTACAAGTTTTGAAGAGGATGTGGAGAGATAGGAACATTTATTCACTGTTGGTGGGAATGTAGAATGGTACAGCCACTGTGAAGGGCTGTTTGGCAGTTCCTCGGGAAATTGATTATAGACTTGCCATGAGACCTGGCAATACCACTACTAGGTACATACCCAGAAGAACTGAGAGTAGTGACACAAACAGACATCTGTACACCTATGTTCATGGCAGTGTTATTCACCATTGCCAAAAGATGAAAACAACCCAGGTGTCCATCAACCAAACAATGGATTAAAAATTGTGGCGTATACAAATTGTGGAATCCTGTGCAGCTGTAAGAAGAAATGAAGTTGTGAAGAAGCACATGCCAACATGGATGAACCTGGAGGACATAATGCTGAGTGAAGCAAGTCAGACACAAAAGGACAAATACTGTATGATTGTGCTATTTTGAACTATATATATTAGTTAAACTCATGGAGTTAAAAATTAGAATATAGATCACTAGAAAATAATAAAACAAGGGTAAAGAATGAAAAGCTGAGGGATAATCTGTTCAGAATTGGTGACATGGTTGTTTGTAAGTCTTTGGAAATGAATAGAAATGTTGAAAGAACAACACAGTGCTTGTAAATAGCAGAACTATTTTATGAGTATGAGAGTGATTGAATGGGAAAACTGAGGACATGTTCAATTGGCCAATATGCTTACTGTGCCAATATGTCCAGCTGCCTGGTATTAAGATGGTCAATTATAACAAAGAGTCAAACTAGAACTAACAATAATAAATTTGTGCACCTTATGCCAATGCAATCAAGGCAAAAGATAAAAGGCAATTATTCTCTGTTTCTTGGAGCACTGGACAGGGTCAGATAACAGACAATGCAAATGCAGGAAATTGTTTCACTTTCAAGAAGCCCTGATCACAAATTTTATGCCTTTCTACTGACTGGGGAGGAAAGGTAAATGAAAAGACAGAGAGATGGGATAAAAACAGAAAAGCACTCAGAGTGGGGAAGATTGACTCAGCCAAGTTTCCCCAATTAGGAGGTTTTCGCTACAGCACCAGGGAACCATCTCAGCCATTGTGCCAGATAAGGAGTTCCCTACATGGAGGCACTTAGACTAAAACACAAATATGTGATAAGCATGACTGGATGAGGGGTTCCTGAGTGTATGACTGGAACTCCCTTCAGAAAATTGTAATGCACCAACTATCCAACATGCCTGATGTGGGGAGGGCAGCTTTCTCTCATGAGGCTGCCAGCAAAGCTTTGTAATTCCCTGTAGTCAGGGCCGAATGATCACACATAAGGTTTTGGCCAAGACCCAAGTTCCTCTATTATTAACATGTTTATAATAATTAATAATTTAGCTATTTCACCCAAATATTAACTATATTTGTAAGTTCATCATATAATTATATAATTTGTCATATAATTAGCTGCATATAATTAGTTGAAATTCATTATGAATTTGAAATTGAAACATCATTATGAGGATACTTTTGAAACATCATTATGAGGATACTTTTGTTATCCCTTAGTCCCTTTTCTTTATCTCTATGTTATATAACAGAGATGTTCTATATGAGGTTTATATTTCCACATATTTTGGAGTTTGCAACCAATTTTATTTATTTAATAAGTTTTTAAAAATAATTTCTTCTCACAATTCACAGGTTTTTTTTTGCTTACATGCATTCTTTTTGTCCAATGCTGAATTTTATTGACAGCATTTCATAATGGTATACTTAAAGTTTCATTAATACATTCAGTTTTAAATCTAACTTAATACTAGTATACTTTTGCCACCACAAATTCTACTTTACTGCCTGCTGTTAGACTATTTTAAATTAAATTGGATATATCAAATAATTTATTTGTGAAATCATGCTCACAAAATTCAGAGATCTCCCTTAGTATCAAATTTTTGTTTATTTGCAAACATAAAAAGAATTAAGAGACATTTATGAAGAAGGAAGTTATCTAAGACCTGTAAAGCAATTTTGCTGTCATTCTTCCACAGTAATAACAACTTTTCAGCCCTGTTTAACATATGAGTTCTCTGGGTAATCAAAATACTGACATAGAATGTAATATTTTGGAAAGAAGCATATTTCTGTTTTTGTCATACTGTCATACTTTGTCACATTTTCAAGGGAGTCAAATGCCATAAATTCAGAGAATCCTGTGTTATTACTGTAAGCAATTCTTGAAAATATAACTAATGCAAAGAAATTAACATTTCATTATTTATTCACAAAAAATATTAACAAACACTTTATAATATTTTAAGACAAACTATATATAAATACATTAAGATATATATATCTTGAAATTTAAAACTAATATTTTATAGTTATAACACCTCTAATTCATAGTTGCTAATATATGAAAATTAAATGATACTGAAATAAGACCCCCCCAAGTGAATTTGTTCTAGAATTGAAATAAGAAAAAATGAAAGAAGACTTCTTTATAATTTGGAATACTTCAAGACAAGCTCAAGTAAAATAATTGTAATTAGAATAGTTATTTTGAATGAAGAGATTTTAGCAAAATCTAAAACAGATCATAGTTCAGATACCTGGAAAGAATGTTAGCTCTTTAAATATTGGAAAATACATGCAGAGCAGAGAATAGGATGATGTCTGGGGGAGATAGGTGAGATGTTTTCCTTAACTAACATGTGCAATTGAGAAGGTGAAGCAGAGTGACAGAAAGGGAACTTTGGTTACAGAAAGCAAAGGAAATGGGAATCTATTTGAGTTTGAATTAATTGACACATTTTACAGACTATGGGACCAAAGATGAAAGAAAGGCCCCACATTACCATCTTATAGAACAGCTGAAATGGTGGGCTGGGGAGGCATAATCTGGTTTCTGTTGGATTAAAGTCTTTCTGAGAAGACCCTCAGAACCATTTATGAACTTTGGACAGAACAGTTCCTACTCTGCTGGCCAAGAAGGGAAGACATCAGAAGTCATTCTGGTTCCATGGTCCAAAAATGAATCAGCAATAATTAGATTGGTCAAACAAATATGCTGATAATGAGGGTCCCTAACTGAGCATGCCTGTGACAGCTATTTGATACTGAAGAAAATAAGAAAACAATTGCTGGGTATGTCAAGGCAGAGTTTGAAAAAATATTTAGAGAAAAAATGTAAGTATGATTCAATAACTGAAAGATGAGTGTGTCTGTATTTCACTTAAAATTCATTCATGTGCTTAGATTCTCTGATCCTATGACTATTGGAAATAATATATATCATCAGAGTTAGGAAATAAAATGAAAAGAGAATTATGTGCATTTACTAACATCAGAATATTCACTTTTGTGTATTTCTTCTATAAATTCTTCTTTGAAGCCATATATTGATACCAACAGTGGCATTTTCTTTGTTACTGATGTGCATTGACTCACAATGGTTGTTATTAGCACCTTATCATTTCATTTCATTTGACTTCCGGATATCATAAGACCTAGAATACCTTACCATCTTCATGGAAATCCTCCACAGGGATATCTCAAGTTCTTGATGGGTTCAAGTTTTGAAAGGTTTACTGTTATTAGTGCTTCATCTGGGGGCACTGACTGGAAATCTTCTGTTATTGTCATTGTAACCGATCCACAGCTACACTCTCCAATGTCCTTCCTATTTGCAATTTATCCCTCATAAATCTTTGAATTTCAGTTACAGTTCCCAAACCATATATGATTGTATTGAGATAATATGTTCTGCCTTTATGTTTATGTCATATAGTAATATATTTTTAGTGGTACTTTGGATGTATTCTGTGGGAGCACCTAACAAAGTTTTAACCAGCAATAACCCTCAGGTGGCAATTTTCATTTTGTTTGTAATGTCTGTTTTGATTGCTGTTTTTGTTCTGATTGCAAATAATGCATCCCTTAAAAATCTCCTCACAGTCATGTTCTACTTCATGGTGTCCCCGCTCATAAACCTGTCATCTATAATCTGTAGTACAGGGAGATTGGCACTGCTCTAGGCAGAACGTTCAATGGATGTTTTGAGTTCCGTTGCAAGGATTTTGGATTTAAAAAGTCTTAAAATCAAAGTCTAAGAAAAGTTTAATTTACACTTGACATGTGTCCTTAAGTTTGAATTTCTTCTTGTAAATGTCTACTGTTTTGTTGTTTGTATATTTTGCATTATGCACACATGTGGTAGTAATATCTCTGTTCCTCGGTCACTTATATTCAATACTACAAGTGAATAATTCATGCAACCTTCTTAAAAATAATTCCCATACTGTTAAAACATTTTGGGAAACGGTTGGGATTATTTTGAGCAAAAAACAAGAATGACATCAAATGCAAAAGACTATGTCTTTCGTATCAATGCTTTTTTGGATCAATGCTTATTTATGCCATTGAAAGTATTTCAAAGTACTGCATATGGCCAAACTTGAAGAGTCTATTGAGTGTGTAGACTTATAGAAACATGTTTAAATTGCTTTTGTCAAATTCACTTTCATAGAGTATCTTGACTGAGTAATAAACCAAATAGAACTGAGAAACAACTGCAGAATGAGGAAAATATTAGGTTAAAGCACTGAAATTTGACTTTAAACTTATGTTATTTCCTGGTGAATTTTTACTAAGTTTTTGAAATTTTTAATCACCAATTTTATTTCTATCTCAGCATTAGGAAAACATATTCCCACATATTTTCTATTTTAATTTTATTTCTATATTATGAAAATATTTTTCAAATCATTTAAAACTTTCTTGGTGATTTTAAGGCTTGAAAATATGCACATCTTAAATGATTTCTCTTAGCTCTTTTTGTATTAGATTTTTTTTCCCATGGGAAAATACAGATTCAAAACCATCCTTTATCTCTTTGAGTGTATTAACTAGAAGTTATAAAATATCCCTTTGTAAACTTAAATTTCTCGTTACATTTGGAGTTATTTTAAATGTTTTTCTTATTATTCAAAATCTTGATTTCTTCCAATGCTGTATAATCCTGAGATGTCTCTTCAAAATCATGAATAAACTAAGTGGTGAGTCTTTTTAAAAAAATGCTGTGTGTGTGTGCATAGCTGGCAAGTATTTCATTATTTGTATGAAGATCAATTTATGTGAACCTTCACATTGCATTCATTACTCGTGTTCATAATTTAAAAAAAAAATTTTTATTGCTATTTGGATGGCTTCTTAATCAGATAAATCAAGAGATAAGTGCATTTATCTTGGAATAAAACTGTACTGAAGATTTTAAGGGAAGATAAAAAATGAAGATGCTTTCATTTCTTATCAAATATGATTTTTAAATCTGGAGTATATACATACAAAAACAACAGTGAGTGGAATGTGGTTACAGTTTATACATTTGATCCTCAGAGCAACTCTGATGCTAATGCTGAGATCTCCTGAGCATTTTATACTTGTCCTGAAATCTTTATTTTCATGTTCTTGCTCACGTTAACATTTTACATTCATGGCTCCCAGCTTACTAGATCTCTGTGCCACAGAATAGAAACATCACTGCAACAGCCCAGCTAGAAACTAGGAAAGGTAGAAATTTAATTTGTTATGGCAGAAAGTGCAAAATCCTCTGGTGAATTAATGGATTTGTAAATCTCTGTCACAAGGTCATCTCTGGTCCCATAGTCACGCTTTGTTCTAAAAGGCATGGGACCAAGGAACAATTATACTGCATAGGATTGAAAATTGTAATAGAATTCTTGGAAATATGAAATAAGGGAGTGAGACATTTTTAAAAGGATGAAATAGAACATTTATTAGTAACAATATTTCCCTTTTCTTATAGATAACTGCATTTTGACTGTAAATTCTGCATTAACTTATGACCCATTGTCTCAGTTGCCAACAATAGCAAAATGCTTCTTGTTCATAATATATGCCCATTATATGTTGACTTTACAAAGATTTACTTTTTATAGAGCATGCTTGGGTTAATTTGTACTATTTTTAATACTTTAGTGCTCTATAGTCCTTGGCCAGCAACTGAGGCACAAGATTATCACTTGCTTTTCCAGAGTCCCAGTACCAGCTGCATTTAATAATGGCAAGTTTTTCTTTCTAAAAATTATTTCATGAGATTTTTAGGGACTATTTTTCTCTGTGCCTGTTAAAGGCTGTGCTTTTCAACCTAAAAGCTTAATTTTATAAAATTGACTGATTTTTCTATACTAAAATTGTATATGCTTTCAGTAATGAAGTCTGAGAATGTTGGCTGCTATTTGCTGCCCTTGTGTTCTTCCACCGTTCTTTGAAGTTTTTCTAAAAAATTTTCTAACATATATTGTACAAGGCTGCAGTTTATCTACTTATCCCTTAGCAAAGGATTTGTAATGTTTTGGGGGAAACTGAAGGACTCAAGGACAAACTTAATACCAGCTAACTGAAATAAAATCCTATATGAATTAGAATTAAACTTAATGATTAATTATTTACCTTTTATATAGGGATTTTCCTGAAGTTTTTAAAACTAATAATCTTTTCTAATTCATTGTTTCCTTCTTTTTATGTGTCCTGAAGCAGAATGCTTCATGCAAATAATGACTCCCAGGGGAAAATTTCATTGAAACCTTTATTACCAGCTGGGATGCACTCCCAAGTGAGAGTAGCACCTAACGTCTGGTGACTGCAGTTTTTATAGAGCTCCTTCCTGTGTGGCCAATTCTTTTTTCGCACATGCCAAAAGCAGGACTGGTTTAATCATCATACATATTTCTATAGCAACCGAAAACAGGATTGTTTTAATCATACATATTTCTATAGCAAAGCAAGCAAGCAATGTTCCAGAAGCTGAAGTTTGCCGTTAGCATTCCTGCAGGGAGGGGGAATGGTTGATCTTTGGGGCATGATGTACTGATTCTTTTCAGACCTAGATGGGCACCTGGGCTTCCACCCACAATTGTTAGAGGATTTTTCTACTGGGAATTTCCTGGTAATGTTTTACTTCCTTCTCATTCCCCATTCCTGTAATAGCATTAGTCAAACCATTGACTGCACAGTGGCCAAGGGATAGTAATGAGTACGTAATATCATTACCTTCACTGCCTGTATTCTTTTTCAGATGTAGGAAGTGGGGCAGTTAATGAAAATAGGGCCTACTAGAAATCCTAGTAGGACTAGGACAAGTGGTCCTGCAACAGTGGTGATTAAGGTGGTTATCCATGGGGACCATGAGAATAGGCTTTCATACCAATTAGCACTTTTGGTTCTAAGTTTTTCTCATTCCCTTAGCATGTTTCTAACTAATGAGCGACTTTCTTTAATTACTCCTGAGTGGTTAGCATAGAAACAGCAGGTTTCGCCTAGGGCTACACATAGTCCTCCTTGTTTTAAGAATAATAGATCTAGCCTAAGCCTATTCTGTAAAGCCATTTTGGCCAGAGAGGATAAGGATGTTTCTAGGTGACTAACTGACTTTTCCAATTCCTTTAGATCTGTGTCAATCTGAGTAAGATAAGGTTTTAAAGTTTTCCTTACCAGTGACCAGGGCTGCTGTTCCTAAGGCTGCTGAACCCCCAACCCAACTATAATGGGAATGAGAATAGGAACTCACTTAAATCGACTTATGGTTCTAAAATGTTCATGGCCCCCTTCATCACTGAATCCAGTATACCTGTGGGATGATGTGTACTAGGATGCAGACAACTGAGTTTTCTTTAGTTTTAGATTGTGACAGGGTTTGAGACGAGAGACAAGGATGATTCCTTGGGTACAGGTGAACCAGGTGCCACTAGGAGCTTTCCAGTTATAGGATTCATCAGTTTCATTAGAGAAAATAACTGATGAACGGTGGGGGCTTAGGAAAGTTGTATTGATTCTGGCTAAGAAGGGGGCAAAACAGGTGCCATTTCCTTGTAGGTCCCCCAGAGTTAGATTGGCTTATGACCCCACTTACACAGCTTTTGGCGTTCGTCTACTGATATTTTTTGAACATACAGTGATGCACTGGGAATGATGCTCCCATTTGCCCCTATCACAAAGTAATAAGAAGGTTGAGGATTTAGGCAGAGCCAACAATCTTTGGTGGTGTTTGGTTGGCTATTGTTTAGGAAGGCAAAGACAGAGGACAACGTGGATAACAAGGGGGCTCTGGGGGGTTTTTGGTTGGGGAAGTTTAGGTTTTCTGGTTTATTTTTGGGTGGAGTTTCCAGTTCTGAATTAAGGAAAATGTCCTGGTTGGGGCGGAAGGGATTAGGTGGAGGAGGTTTAAGAATACCTCACTGGATAGTGAACCCAATTCCAGGGTCTTGACCAGTTACATATAGCCTGAGGCCCCATGTTTTACCTCCCTCCCAGGCATCATCAGACCCATTAGTGATATGGATGTGGATGAGGTTGCCAGACCCTATAGTTGGGTTCTGGGGCCTTGCTTCCCTATTGAGGCTGAGGGCAGCATCTTTGGAAGTTCATGGGGCTAAGGTTTCACAACCACATTGGGCACAGTGGTACTGTCCCTGAGTATTACATTCTGGGGGCCCATCTGCAGGGCAGACATAGAACTGAACCTGAGCTAGTCCTTTTTCTAAATTCTGGTTTCCACATCCCCAACTTGTAAAAGAGTTTGTAAAGGGACATGAGCTGTTTGGCTTTACGTGATATTCTTCTTCGAGGAGGGAACATAAATCAAAAGAGAGGATAGGATTTTTCTTGGTAGTTTGAGTAGCATTTAGAATCTTCCTGTCTTTGGTTCTGGTTATGCTCCAGCAATAGGAGGTTAACTGAAAGCCACTACTAGCACAAACGCTAGTAACCAGGAGTGACAGCAAACTCATTTGCCAGGGCATTGTTATATTCCCCCCTCCTTCCCAACCCTTAGTCTTAACTTATCCAGCGAATCTTGATTTCCAATGGGTTTTCTGTCCTGATGACTGTCCACTTTCCTGCTTTTAAGTCCTCTATTCCAGGACTGACGGCTTTTAGCTGGGATGCATGTATCCAGTGCCTTTTCCCTGTGACTTTTACTGCCGGGGGTGTTGTGAGGATCACCACATATGGGCCGGTTCACGGTGGCTCCAGTGTTCCAGCCTGGAGCTTTCAAATCCAGACCAGATCCCCAGGCTGTGCCTGAAATAAAGGAGGGTTAGTACTTGAACAAGGGAGATTGGCTTCTTGGACCATCCGATTGACCGTTTTTCTAATCTGGTCCAGCACCTTTAGAGTAGAGAAAAGATACTGGTTGTCATATTCAGATATTTTTTCTAACCCCAACTTGGGCAACAGGTGCGGGTGTCTGCAAAATAATATTTCATAGGGTGTAATGCCCTGCACGTAGGGGGTACATCTGGCCTTAAGGAGGGCAAAAGGAAGGAAACTCACCCAGTTTTCACCAGACTCCAGAGCCAACTTGGTTAGGGTTTCTTTCAAGGTGCGGTTCATCCTTTCAACCTGTCCCAAACTTTGGGGCCGAAATGCACAGTGCAGTTTCCATTTTATACCCAGGGCTTTAGCCAATTGTTGAGTGGCCTGTGCTATGAAGGTTGGGCTGTTATCTGACCCTATTCTAAGAGGAAGCCCAAATCTTGGAATGATTTCTGCTATCAACTTCTTAACTACTATCATGGTTGTTTCATTTTTAGTCGGGTAGGCTTCCATCCATCCCGAAAATGTATCCATCAGCACTAGGAGATACCTATATCCATATTTTCCTAACTTTATCTTGATAAAGTCTATTTCCCAGTGCTCTCCTGGTTCCATCCCATGGAGCCTAATTCCCACTGGAACTTGGACACCTCCTCTTTGATTTACTTTAGCGCAGACTTTGCATCTTGATGGATACTTTTACTGATTTTAGACAAGCCTGAGATATAAAAGTCTCTTTTTATTAGTTCTAATAACTTGGTGCCACCCATATGTGTGGTGTCATGCAGCCTTTTGTCCAATTGTCTCCCCACTGCTTCAGGTAAGTATGTTCTGCCATCAGGCAGGACTAACCAACCTTCTGGGGAAATTTTAGCTCCTAGACTTTCCCCCTGCTTGATGTCTTCTGGAGAGTAGCACATTATCAGGGGCTCCCGGCTGGGGACTGTCAGGATCATTTGGAAAGGGGCGACCAGTAGGAAGGGGGCGATTCACGTGACTTTATCTGCTAGTCGATTGCTTTCAGCCTGCGGGATGTTTCCCTTCTGGTGTCCCTTGCAATGAACAATGGCTACTTGGTTAGGGAACCAAATGGCTTCTAATAGTGCTAAGACTTCAGCCCCATTTTTAATTTCTTTTCCTCCACATGTTAGGAATCCTCGCTCTTGGTACAGTGCACCGTGTACATGGGCTATAGCAAAAGCATAATGACTGTCCATATAAATATTGACAGTTCAGCCTTTTGCCCATCTTAGCACTTCAGTAAGGGCTATTAGTTTGGCCCGTTGGGCAGAGGTGCCATTTTTGGGTGGCTCTATTATTACTGCTGCTCCCACATAATGGACACCATCTTTTTCTTTTTTTTTTTTATTATGGGTAAAAATAAAAATTCTCACAATACATACAAACATTTGCAAAATGATATATAAATATATATGCATATATGTGTATTTGCTTACAAAAATGTTATATATATATATATATATATATATATATATACATATATTTTAAGAGGTGCTTAGATTACCCAAAATATTACACGGAACCCACTGGGATTCCCATGTTGCCCACCTCCCACACCTCCAACCACATCCCACACAAACATCTCCCACAGTGTGGCCCACCACCCTCAATGAACTTACACATCCTGGAGCCTTGCCACCAACCATAGACCACAGTTCACACTGTAGACCACACTCTCTCCCACTCAGTTCTGAGTGGTGTGTGCTGATTTAAAATGGCCTACACCCATTGCCACAGAGAATCAATAAAGAAACGAAGGCACTCAACAATACATTAGAAGATTTGGACTTAATAGACATATACAGAACACTACACCCAAATACAGCGGGATTTACATTCTTCTCCAGTGCACATGGAACATACTCCAAAATAGACCACATGCTAGGCCACAAAACAACACTCAATGAATTCAGAAAGATTGAGATTATACAAAGTAATTTCTCTGACCACAACAGAATGAA
>JAKSZT010037117.1:3086647-3204192 GCA_026826555.1 Tolypeutes matacus | reverse complement strand
AAGAAAAAGAGAGAACAGATGCAAATACATAAAATAAGGAATGAGCATGGTGATATCACTACTGACCCCACAGAAATAGAGTATCATAAGAGGATACTTTGAAAAATTATATGCCAACAAGAATGACAATTTAGAGGAAATGGACAAGTTTCTAGAAACCCACAAACAGCCGGCATGGACACCGTCTTTAACAAAGCTGCTGCCATCTACGTAGAGATTATGGGAAGCCTCTGGCAAAGGAACATCAGTGAGGTTTGGGCATAGCCCCATCAGGGTTTCCAGCAAGTGCAAGCAGTCATGGGCCACCGGGGTGGCACTAGAGTCAGGGAGCAGGGTGGCTGGATTTAGTGCCTTTGTTTTTAAGAATTCCACAGAGGGTGGGTTCATCAATAAAACTTGATATTGTGTGATTCTGGCATTAGATATCCAGCGGTCCAGGGGAATGTGGAGGAGGGATTCCACCGAATGTGGGGCCATTACCACCAGGTTTTGGCCAAAGGTTAACTTAGAGGCTTCCTTAACTAAAAGGGCAGTGGCTGCGATGGCTCTTAGGCAGTTGGGCCATCCAGCAGCTACATAGTCCAGCTTTTTTGAGAGGTATGCTACTGATCGGCGCCAAGGCCCAATGGACTGAGTTAAGACTCCTTTGCTAACTGCTAGACTTTCATCAATGAATAGATGAATGGGTTTGGACAGATCAGGTAGCCCAAGGGTGGGGGCACTCACTAGAGCTGTCTTCAGACCTTCAAAGGCTTTTTGCTGCTCTTTGGTCCACAAGTCATTTCCCTTGCCCGCTGTCGTGGGGTAGAGGGTCTTAGCAATTTCTGCGAATCCGGGGATCCACAGCTTGCAATATCCCACTGTACCAAGAAATTCACTTACCTGTTGTTTTGAGATGGGTGCTGGGATGCCCAATACGGCTTGTATCCTGTGGCGTGAAAGTCGCCGTTCCCCTTTTTCTAAGATATATCCCAGATATGTTACAGAGTGGGAGCAGAGCAGAGAATTTTTGTCGGATACCCGATACCCCATTTCTGCCAATGCTTTGAGTAGGCTGAGGGTTGCCCTTCGCAAGAGTCTGAGTCCAGTGCGGCTAGAAGGAAGTCATCTACATACTGAAGTAGGGTAACGCCTGGATGCTGCTACCTGAAGAGGGACAAGTCCTGCCCCAGAGCCTCCCCAAACAAGGTGGGGGAGTTTTTGAATCCTTGTGGAAGTCTGGTCCAGGTTAGTTGCCTGCTTCCCCCAGGCCAAGGGTCCTCAAAAGCAAAGATGGGTTGGCTCTTTTAGATCCAGAACAGAGTAGGTGGTATGCTCTGGAGGGAGCTGGCTTAGAAGTGTGTAAGGGTTAGGGACGGTGGGGTGTAGTTTTTATAGGCTTCCATTAGATGCTCTAAAAAGGCAGAGGGTGACTCATTAGGCCCTTGGGTAGTTTCACTCACCTTATAAAGATTCGTTGGCTTTCTGGCAGCAGCTTGAAGGCCACGTATGAGAGTCTGGTGAAACCCTAGAGAGCCTCCTTATCTTGATCCTGATTGTAATTCCAATCTGCTCTGGTTGAAGGGAACACATGTTCTATTAGGCCCGGGTCAGTAATAGGTTGGCCGTCTCGGCCCAAGATGGTTTTGATAGCCTCCCTCCGGATACAATCTCTCTCCTCTGAGGTGAATAGGACCTGTAATAATTGCTGACAGTCATCCCAGGTGGGGTTATAGGTGAAGAAGATAGTTTCTAGGAGAGAAATCAAGCCTTGGTGTTTTTCCAAGAATGGCGGATTTTGATTTTTCCAACTATACAGATTTGTAGATGAAAAGGGGGCATATACCATGAATGAGAGACCATCGTCACCCAGACTTGGACCTGCTTGGCAGAGGGACAGTAAGGGGACTGGGTCAGGCAAATTGTGGGAAGCTGCAGAAGCTTGATACTGGGTACCCCTTTGCATATGGGGGGGCTGGTTAGAGAGGTATCAGCAGTTGTGGGGAGTGGAGGGTAGAGATTGTTAGTGGGTGACTGGGTTAGAGGGGAAGGAAAGGGAGTGGATGGAGAGGGGGAAGATGGAGGGGGTGAGGGGTAAGTTGGGGGGTAGGTAGGTAAGGGGGGTTTCATCAGGAGCATCCTGCAGGACTGAAGGACTGGGGTTTTTCATGGGAGCTTTTAAAGGAAGTTAAGTCTCTGGCTGGGCCGAGCACCCATGTCCTGCAAGACAAATTTTTAGTTTTTTGGGAGTGTCTGTAAGAAGATCTAGCCACGCATCAATATAAGGAATCTGGTCCGGGTGGCCAGGCTTGCCATAGATGATTTTCTGGATGTTGTAGACAGTTGGGAGGTCTGTAGTTCCTTTAGACAGCCAGCCCACACCAAAGGTAGGCCACTCTAACTCGCATAGGGTTCAGATAGTCCCCAGGTTGACCTTGGCTCCATATCCAGCCGCTGCCTTCTTGAATTCCTGAAAATTCTTTAGAAAACAGGCAAGGGGTGTGGTAAGACAAGAGGAGGATTGACCCATAGCAATGAACAGGAAGAGCAAAGAACAGAAACTGAGCAGAAATGTTACAGACAGACAGCCGCCTACACACACAGACACACAAACCTTGAGCCTATTCTGAGGCCCTGAGTGACATCTCACCCAGTGGCCAGGCCGTGGGACTAGCGCCTCGTCCGGCAGCCCAACAGTCTCCCCTGGATCCAGACTTACAAAAGCAGAACAGACCTGGTGTTTTCTTAGGTTGAATAATTAATTTCCCCTGGAGTTTCTGGACAGACTGAGGACTTACCAGGGCTGAGGAATGCCTCTCAGAGGCCTCCCCCTGGAAGCCTCAGTGTGGGCCGCTCCAGTCAATCTCGCTGGGGCCTCCAAAATGAAGCAGAACACTTCATGCAAACAATGACTCCCAGGAGAAAATTTCAATGAAACCTTTATTACCAGCCTGGGCGCACTCCCTAGTGAGAGTCGCACCTAACATCCGGTGACTGCAGTTTTTATAGAACTCCTTCCCGTGTGGCCAATTCTTTTTTCGCACGTGCCAAAAGCAGGATTGGCTTAATTATCATACATATTTCTATAGCAACCAAACACAGGATTGTTTTAATCATACATATTTTTATAGCAAATCAAGCAAGCAATGTTCTAGAAGCTGATGTTTGCCGTTAGCATTCCAGCAGGGAGGGGGAGTGGTTGATCTTTGGGGCATGATGTACTGATTCTTTTCAGACCTGGATGGGCACCTGGTTTCCACCCACAATTGTTAGAGGATTTTTCTACTGGGAGTTTCCTGGTACTTAAAACTCAGTCCGTGTTTCAGAAAATAGTTAATTCCTCTGCTTCCACTCCAGTAGTGACAAAATACGATTTGTGCGGTATGATTTAAATCTTATAGAAATAAAACTAATGGGTTCCGCCACCACTGTGCTACCCGCTGCGCTGCTCCGCCACCAGGGCCTGCACCATCTCCTATGCCAGGCACACGCCTAAGCCTAGCCCCCACCGCTCCGGGCCCTGCTGCCTGCCAGGGACAGAGGTCGTTCACCTTGGCCTCGCCCATGCACGTGGTCCTCAGCAGCGCGAACGTCCCGCAGGTGGACCTGCCCATGTGGACTGGGCCTTAGGCATGTGGCTGCCCACGTGCCCACAGTACAGTTCCTGTGGCCAGGGCTCCTTGTTGTCCATGCTGAGGACGGCACCGCCCCCCTGGCCCTCATCAGCAAGGCTCCCTCGTGGTGAACCCGACTCTCCAGTGCAGTTACTGGGCCAAGTGGCTGTGACGCTGGACATGTGGGACCCGGGGTTGACCAACGCGTACTTGGAGAAGGCGCAGTCAGAGCTGCCAGGAGCTGTGGATGAGGCTGTGCCGGCGAAGATCCGAATTCCCATCGAGGCCAACCAGGCCCTGCTGAAAGCCGTTGAGTAGCCGAGCTGGACCCCGAGACCTCCATCCTCAGAGCCCCTTCCACGTTAGTCCCTGGCCTGTGCCCCTCATTAAAGAGCAGCAAGCCCGCAAAAACAAAACATAACAAAAACCTAATGGAACCTTAAAAAATATAAGATATTAGCCCTGCAATAATCCATTGATATAAAGATAGCCCATCTTCCTGACTTAGACAATATAAATGGCAAAGGTATGGACAAGTATGGCTTCAAGGAATGGATGGCTCTTTGCCATAATCTGTAATCTATTTGAAACAGGAGTAGATGCTGCTCTATTAATGTAAGTGAAATTTTTTTTCCGCTATGTTTGTACAGTTGTCCAAGCACCATTTATTGAAAAATACATATTGTCACTGTACTACTTTACATTACCTCTGTGTTATATGAGTGTTCCAGTATAAGGGGTTTGTAGCTGTGCCTTTTCTTCTGTTGTATTGGTGTCTATGTTTTTTTCTGCAACCAAACCATATTAATTTAAATGAATTTAACATAAAATATATTTTGGAAAATTATATTTAATTTGAAAGCATTTTATTTTCTATATGATCTAAATTGTGTCACAGAAACACATTGAAATTGTTGACTTTCAGATATGTATTTATTAAATTAGATATATTTCTATTAAAAAAGCAAATTAAGCTTTGGAGTAATAATTCTGTGCAGGATCCAATATTACTCATGTTATTGGATAGCATTATGATTTCATGAGAAATACATACCGTATGATACATTTTTATTAGACTAGAATTAATTCAAGTTGTATTAGAGTAATAATCATGTTTTGTTTTTTTTTCATTCACTGAAAGAAATGGGTAATTTTTTGGTAACAAGTATGATGAGGTGGAAGGGGGTGGTTGGGAAGTGGATGGGGTCGATGGTGCAGTGATGTGATTGGGTTCAATGGTGTTGGAATATGAGGGTGACTAGGGTGGGGGGTTGGATTGGACTATCCATGGAACTGGGGGTAGGGCTGGAGAAAGGAGCAGGTGGACTCTGGAATTTATAGGTCTCTGGTTAAAACTACAATGGTTGGCATGTTCTTCTGGAAAATATGGCAAGGGAGGGTAACTGGTCCAGGGAATTGGGAGTGGGGGACTATGCGGGATAGGGCACACTTGGGGCATGCTTCTGTGGAATATGAAAGTGTTTATCTTGTCATAGTATGTAATCTCAGTGGGTGGAGACCTACACAATAAACAAGAAAATATTAAACTCTCATCCTGGGGATTCCAGCTATGCTTTCAAGGGACAAGGATCTCTTGAGAACATAGGCAATGCTTAACAAAAGAAAAAAGGTCAATAAGTCAAGCCCTCAATATTATTGCATGTAACTATGAACCTTATTCTTCAAAAATTGAAACTTAGGGGTTACCATAGGTTCTGAAGAAAGGGGAAGGGGAGAATAGAATAGATGGAACACAGTACCATTTTAGGGCATTGGAATCATTCTGCATTATCTTGCAATGAAGGACACAGGCTATTTAAAATTTTGTAAAAACCTATTGAACTGTACAGTGCAAAATGTGAACCTTAATGTAAACAATTGACAATGGTTAGTAGTAATGCTTCAATATTTGTACATCAATTGTAACAAATATGCCATAAACATGTACAAAGTTATTAATAGGGGAGATTGGAATGGAGGAAGGTGTTGGGTATATGGGAATCCCCTCAAATTTCTATGTGACTTTTCTGTAATCTAAAGCTTCTTTGAAGATAAAGTGAAAAAAGTAAGACACTGGGGGAAACTATGGAAGAAATTGTCACTATATATAAAAGATAACAGATCTTATGGTGATGAAAGACACATTCAGAAAAATTTTATTTTACTGTTTAAAAATGTTTTTATTTTTACTTTTATTTTTGTTTATGTATTTTATTTTTATTTATTATATTATTTTATTTACTTATTTTTATTGGCTTATTTTTTGGCTTTGTTTGGAGTGGTTTGGATCACAGAAGGATCACAACTATGGCAGAGAAGGATCACTGGTGTGCATGTGGTGATAAGGGATGTGTGGGGAGGGGTGCACCTCGACATGCCTCTATATTTTCAAGTGGTCATGGGGTGTTCTCTTGGTGGGTGGAGACCCACACAATAACCAAAAGAAAATTGAATTCCCATCATGGGAAGTCCTGCTACATTCTCTAATAGAGCAGTAAGAATCCCCAGAGTGCAAGGGCAGCGCCTAGCAAAGGAGGACAGAGCATTACTCTACGCCCTTGATATGGATGGTTGTACTTATGAGCCTTTTCTTGTGAAATTGAAACTTAGCCTAGTATTATATATTGCCTAAGATTTACCTCTTGAAAGACTCCTTCTTGATCAAATGAGGCCTCTCTCTAAGTCATACTTAGAATATAAACACAATAATTTCTCCCCAGCATTGGACATGTCTCCCAAGATAAGCCACCCTGGCACTGAGGGATTATTACCAAATGCAAACTAGTGATGCATTTGGAAAATGGTCTTGACCAAAAGGAGGAAATATTAAATACAATTCATTTTTTTATGGCTAAGAGATTTCAAACTGAGTCTGGAGGTCACCCCAGATATTATGCTTATGGATGTCTCAGCAGGATATCATTGACTGCCACAGTAAACAGTACCTCAAACAGCATATCTCCTGACATCTCTAGAGACAGCTAGACATGACAGGCAGGGCAGACAATCTCAGAAATTTGGCACCCTGTCAGTGGGCCTTACTTTGGAATATATGTTTCTCAATGTATTTATCATTTCCTACAAATGACTTTTCTGCCCCTTTTATTTGAACCTGTAATTAGCACTATATTCATTAAATATATGTCCTGGAGATGTTTATATCCTGTGTGTTCATATGCTGGTTGAGCCCTGAATCTCAGCAGATTTGCAACACCTACTCTCCATTTCATTGTACTTTGTTATTTTTTTAATAACAAAAAGATGGTGATGGACAATTCCCATCCCCCCAAACAGAGAGTTATCTATAATTGTAAGCAAGATAGTTCCATCCAACTGCCCCATGGGATCTAAGTCCCCTCTCAGTCAGAAACAGAGTAGGCATCGTCATGCCCAAATTCTCAAGATTGAGGATTGAACAAACATAAGGGGAGAATGCAACTATGGACTAAAATAAAATTATTATTATTCTAGCAATGGAAGAATTGTATCATTGATATAAAGGTAGCAGCTACCAGAAGTTCTGAGGGTAGGGAGAGAGAAGAATAATTATTACATGGGATATTGTAGGGTCATTAGAATTGCCCTGCATGATATTGTAATGATGGATACAGGCCATTTTACATCTTGTCAAAACCTATAAAATTGTGCGGTGCAAAGAGTAAAACATAATGTAAATAGACCTTAATTAGTAGCAATGCTTCAGTATATGTTCATCAATTGCAGCAAATGTACCACACTAATGAAAGATGTTATTGGGGAACATTGTGGGAGAGGTAAAGGGTGAGATACATGGGAATCCCCTACATTTTTGATGTAATAATTATGTAATCTAAAGCTTCTACAAAAATAAAGAAAAAACAATTTTAAAAGATATTTGAAGATTTGTGTATGGTAGATAGTCTAATTATAAGAATTGAAAATGTAATAATATATATTACCGTGAAGTTGTACTAGTGTAAGCACTATGAATAAAATATTGCTTGAGGCAAATAGAGGATCATTAGATATTTACAGGAAAAAGCATTATGATTGCATATTATTTAAATATTCCATTTAAGCAAAATAATTCTCATGTAGTAAAAGAAAAGTTGAGATATCCAGTGAAGTTTTTACTATGAAAAAATTCTGATATTTAATTGCTGGATAGTATTAACCACCTATGTTCTATGTAAATCTTTAAAATATAATTGTATTTCATCTCTTTAAAACTTGATAAAGAATAAGAACAACAATTATTATACTATTTTCCACATTTTAAAATTGTTTAGCAAACAATTTCTATATATCCCTGAAGCAATTAGGACCAGATAAATTAACCCTGAGCTCTCTTACATCCAAGGCTATTCATTTAACCATCATGTTACACTATGAAGGAGCAGTTGTATGGTAAATTTAGCAGTGGGAAACAAGTATTTCTACAAACTCAGGAGAAAAATGCAATCTTAAGTGATGGAGATTAGAAAGGAGACTTCTAATATTCAATAACGATGCTTGTTTTTGATAAATAAAATAAAAACTGCTGTAATCCTGTTTTGGTCCATCAGTATAACCCTTAGGTCAATAGTATCAATTTAATCACTAAGTACTGTTTCTTGTTTGTTTGTTTACAGCATTTTTTTAATTAATGAAGTTGCAGATATATGGAAAAATCATATGGAAAATACAGAGGTACTTTTCCCATATACCCCCCAAATATTAACAATTTGCATTAGTGTGGACAATTAGTGTAGAAAGATTATTATTGTACTGTTAACTATAGTCCATAGTTAATATGAGGTTGCTTTTTGTGAAGTCCTATGCTGTTGGTTTTAAAATATTTTTCTTGTAACATATACCTAAAATTTACCCTTTTAACCACAAATATGTAATTCATTAATATTAATTACATCCACAATGTTGTGCTACCATTGCCGCTATCTATTACCAAACTTTTCCATCACTTCAAACAGAAATTCTGTACCCACTAACCATTAATTCCCCTTCCCTAGCCTCAATTCTTCCAAGGTAACCTGTATTAGAGTTTCTGTCTCTCTTTGCTTATTCCAATTATTTCAAATCAGATATATCATACATTATTTGTCCTTTGTGTCTGGTTTATTCCACTTAACATGTCTTCAAGGTTCATCCATGTTGTCACATGTATCAGAACACCATTTCTATTAATTGCTGAATAAGATTCCATTGTATGCAAATACCACATTTTATGTACCCATTCATCAAATGATGGACACTTGTGTTGCTTCCATCTTTTGGCAATTGTGAATAATGCCTCTATGCGCACTGGTGTGAAAATTTCTGTTCAGGTCCCTGCTTTCATTTCCCTTTGGTATATGTGTTCTAAGGGGAATTACCAATAATTCTATATATTATTTAACTTTCTGTGAACCTACCAAATTATTTTCAACAGCTGCTGTAAAGTTTTACATTCCCTTCAAAATGATGAGTGTTCCTATTTTTTCCACATCCAGTCCAACACTTATTTTTTTAATGATAACCATTCCAGTGGGTGTTAAATAGTATCTCATTTGTTGTCTTTTACCATTTCTTTATAATTTGTGTTATTTGGCTTTTTTATTGTTGATTTGTAGATTTCTTTATATATTCTAGATACGAAACCATTAACACATAGGTATTTTCCAAATATTTTATACCATTCTGTAGATTGTATTTTTACTTTCATGAACTTCATTGATGAAAACAGTATTTAATTTTGATGAAGTCCCATTTATGTATTACTTTCTTTTGATGTTCCTGCTTTTGTTGTGAAGTCTAAGAAAGCATTACATAAAATTGAGGTCTGAAGATGATTCCCTGTTTTTTCTTCTAAGTGTTTCATATTCCTTGGACTTATATTTAAGATTTTGTTTAATTTTGAGTTAAGTTTTGTATATGGTATGAGGTATGGTTCCTCCTTGTTCTTTTTACATATGGATATAAAGCTTTTGTTTCACCATTTGTTGAAGTGACTATACTTTCCCAATTGAGTGGACTTGGTATCCTGGCCAAAATCAGTTGGCCATAGATATGAGCATTTATCTTTAAACTCAATTCCAGTTGTTTATGTGTCCCAAGTTGTATCATATTCATGCTTTTTAAAATATTTTATTGGAGTATATCATTCATTTATGAACATAAACAATAAGTTATAGTAAAAGTTATGAACTTACAAAATAAACATGCATAACATCATATAGGAGTCCTATATATCACCTCACCACCAACACCTTGCATTGTTGTGAAACATTTGTTACAAGCTATGCAAGAGCATCATCAAAATATTACTATTAACTATAGTTCATATCCTACATTTGGTTTATTTTTCCCCCAACCCACCCTGTTAGTTTTTAATATATTGTTATTACAGAGGATTGAACTTACAAAACAATCATGCACATGTTTAGAATTCCAATATAACACCCCTTCACCAACACACCACACTGTGGTGGAATATTTATTACAGATTAGGAAATAATACCATAAGACTATTACCACCAACCATGGTCATGCTGTTTTGATCACTGTAGTTTTATGATAAATTTTAAAATAAGGAACTGTGAGTCCTTTGTTCTTTAACAAGATGTCTTTTCGCTATTTGGAAATACTTATGCTTCCATATCAATTTGATTAGTGGATTTTCCTTCTCTGTAAATTGGAATTTTGATTGAGATTGCATTGAATCTGTAAATCAATTTTGTTAGAATTTTTATCTTAAAATACTGAGTCTTTGAATCCATGAACATTAATTATACATGCAGGTCTTCTTTCATTTCATTTAACAAGGTTTTTAACTTTTCTGTGCATTAGTCCTTTGTCTCCTGGGTTAAGTTATTTCCTACATAATTGATTCATTTTGTCATTAATGTAAATAGATTTTTCACTAATTTCCCCTTCAGATTGTTCATTACTATTTTATAGAAACACAATGAATTTTTTCCTGTTGATTTTGAACCCACCATTCTGCTGAATTCATTTAGTAGCTCTGGTAGCTTAGTTGTGTTTTATCATGTTGTTATGTATAAAGGATCATGTCATCTGCAAATGAGGAAGTTTACTTATTTTAAAATTTTAGATGCCTTTTTATTTCTTTTATTTGCTTAATTGCTCTGACTAGAACTTTCAGTACATTGTTGAACAAGAGTGGTGAGAGTGGGCATCCTGGTCTTGTTCCTAACCTTAGTGGGAATGCTATATAACACCACTGAATATGATGTTAGATGTAGGATTTTCATATATTCCCTATATAATGTTGAGGAAGTTTCTTTCTATTGCTATTTTTCCAAATATTTTTTTTCATGAAGGGGTACTGGGTTTGTCAAATACTTTTTTGACATCACTTGAGAGGATCATGTGATTTTTCTCCTTTCTTCTCTTAATGTAGTCTATTACATTGGTTGTTTTCTTATGCTGAACCACACTTGTATATCTTGGAAAAATCCCACTTGATCATGGTGTATAATTATTTTATAGAGCTGTTGAATTCAGTTTGCTACTGTTTTGTTGAAGATATTTACATCCATATTCATAAGGAATATTTGTTTGTAATTTTCTTTGCTTGTAGTTTCTTGATCAGGCTATGTTATTAGGGTGATCTGACCTCACTGAATGAATTAGTGAGAGTTCCTGTCTCATTTTTTTTTTTTTTGGAACAATTTAAGCAGGATTGTTGGTAATTCTTCTTGGAATGTTTGTTAAAATTCTCATCTTATGCCATGTGGTCCTGGACATTTTTTTCTTGGGTGGACTTTGATTACTGATTCAAAGTCATTACTTGGTATTGAACTGCTGAATCTTCTATTTCTTCTTGAGTCAATTTAGGTACTTTGTATATTTCTAGGAATTTGTACATTTCATCTAGGTTATCTAAATTGTTGGCTTACATTTACAAACATTATCCTCATATAATCTTTTTCATTACTGTGGGGTCAGTAATGATGTCCCTCCTTTAATTTCTGATTTAATTTTTTGTGTCTTCTCCCTTTTTTGCAACTCTAGCTAAAACATGTCAATTTTATTGAGATTTAAAAGAACCAACTTTTGTTTGCCTGATTCTCCCTATTATTTTTTTAATTCTCTATTTCACTTATCTCTACTCTAATGTTTATTACTTCCCCCTTCTACTTGCTTTTGGTTTATTTTGCTTTTCTTTGTCTAGATCCTCCAGTTGTGAGGTTAGGTCTCTTATTTGAGCTCTTCTTTTTTGAGGTAAGTACTTAAATCTCTAAGTTTCCTTCTCAGCACTAACTTGCTATATCCCATAAGATTTGTTATGTTTTGTTTGTTTTCATTCATCTCAAGATATTTCCTAATTTCTTTGACAGTTTGGTTGGTTAAGAATGTGTTAATTTTCATATATTTTTGAATTTTCCAATTCTCCCTCTCTTATTGATATCTAGCTTCATTCTATTGTGTTTAGAGAAATGCATGCTATAATTCCAGTATTTTTAAATTTATTAATTGCCTTGTAGCCTAACATGCTTTAACCTGGTGAAATGTCAACATTTATTTAATATATTTTGGAGAACTACTATTTGTTTGAATTGACCTCTATATCAGTAGTTAGTGTCCTTCTTTATCCCTCAAAACAGTTTTTGACTTAAAGTCTATTTTAGCAGATATTAGTATAGCTAGCACAGTTCTCTTTTTGCTCATATTATATTCATATTTTTCCTTTCTTTTCACTAACAGACTATTTATATCTGAATTTTAGGTGAAACTCTTGTAAACAGCATATAGATGAGTCATGGTTTTTTGTCCATATGGTGTTAATAATGATTGATGTGATGAATGCACAATTATGTGAAAATACCAAATACCATTGATTGTACACTTTGGATAAATTGTATGTTTTATTCATATATATCAATAAAATTGATTTGTTTTAAAAAATGTTTGTAGCTGAAAGGTGTAGTCTAGGGATGTAAATATCAAATGAAACTAAGGCAGAGGATAATCTAGAGACTGTATAATACAGTGATTCTGGTGATGGATAAAAATTGTGGTTAATCATATAAATATAGGAATGTTCTTTTATTACAAGGTGTTAAGAATATGGTGATAAGTGGGAACATTACAAATAATCTAACTTATGGATGATAGTTAACAGTAATACAGTAGTATTTTTCAGCAATGGCAAAGAAAATTTGATCTCAATTCTAAGTGTCAAAAATAAGGGGGTAGGGGAGCTATGGGATTTTTACTTTTGGAGTAATTGAAACATTCTAAAAGTGACTGAGGTGATGAAATCACATCTCTGTGATGAAAATGAGAACCACTGAGTGTACACTTTGAATAGATTTTAAAAAGCACGGGACTGCTTAACACAGTGAATCCTGTGCGACTGTGGTTAAGAGAACAAATATGGGAATCTTCTCTCATGAAGCATAGCAAATACATAATACTAATAAAAGGTTTTAATAATAGGGTGTGTTGGGGAAATACTCCAAATGTAAGACTATAGTTATTAGTAATATTTTGATGTTGCTCTTTCATAATTTGTAACAAATATTTCACAATAATGCAAGACATTGTTGGTAGAATGATTTATGGGAGCTCTGTATGATATGCATTTTTGTTTTGTAAGTTATACAATTTTTACTATACACCTATTGTTGATGTATGTTCATATATGAATGATATTCCTCAAATCATTTTTAAATGAAAAAAGTTCATTAAAGCTAAAAATTTTCATCACATTAAATGTGAAGGGAATGTTTTTAATCTTATAGGATGCATCTCCCAAAACACAAATAAAAAACAAATATATCATTTCTTAAGACTGGGTATATTACTACAGGATCAATTTTCAGAGATATAATCAGTATATACTTGAGAAAAAAATGAATGACTACATGAAGACACTATAGAGCAACTATCAAATAAAGAGATTATTGAGGGATTTGATGCTTGAGGAACGTGATGTCAATGAGTTTCTCAGTTTTACATCTTGCAACAAGATGGCAATGTTGAACCTACACCATGTGAAGAAACTACACTTAGGATATTAATACCATTGTCACAATATTATTTACCCATATAAGGCTTAAAATATATGTAAGACCTGTCTCTTGATGAGATTATTTTAAATATATGCTTAACATGTACATTGATAATAAATTTGAAACAGTACATAGTGTAGACATGAAACAAAACTGATGTGACTGTATGGTTGTGTGCTTATCACACAATATACACCTGAAGGCATTGATGTATGACTCAATACTAAGGGTATTTTGCATCATGATAGACAAAACAATGCTAAATTTATATACACCTATTATCATAGCTTCCAGATATATAATACCTAATATTATATATCACAAAGGAGAAATTAAAATATCCAAAATTATACCTAGAAATGTAAAAACAATTCAGCCAGTATAATAATCACAAGACATCCATAAGGAATGGTATAAAAGTTTTGAACAGTACAGTTGACTAACTCCTAATGGTGTAGAATGTGCATTCAAGTATATGTTGAGTAGTTTGAAATTATAAAGATTGCATTGAGCACACCTAAATAAAACTGGAAATCAATGACAGAAAGGTACATAGCACCTCTATAAAGCATGTTGAGGCTTTCTACTTTCCTAACATGATCATAATTATGCACTCATACCATGACAGTAAACACTGAACAATAGTTATTGTAGTGCTTCCTAACAGGCACTTTGATCCAGGTAGTAATCTAAGTGGTTACATGTTCCATTTAGTCCTACTCCCAAATGGCACATGAGGGTGGACACCATCATTAATGTGCTAACAGGTGGAGAAACAGAGTCATCAGAGGTAAAGCAATGCTATGATGATCACCCAGTTCATAGGCCACAGTGCTGGGCTTTGGCACCAGGCTCTTACACACTTTGGACAATTTCAGAGGGACTGTTTTGTCATTTATCCATTAGAAATGCCATGAGTTTGGTCTGACTATTGAATCTCACCCCATTCTTGAGAGGAAAACCCTGAGGATGAACAGGAAACCTTAGTGTCCTGGGACTGGGCTAAGGCCAGGCTCTGGGTCTCCTACTCTGCTCCTTGATCTCAAGGATCCACAGGCATTTCACCTTAAGAGCCTTCAGAATATTAGGAGAAATATGATTTTCATTACAAGAGATTATCCACTTAATCTTCACCAATTCTTTCCACAAATTCAAATACACTAATATATCTCAATATATAAAATTTCTGTTCATAGACAGATTTTACCTAAGACCTGTTCCCTAACCATCTAGAACCAATTATCTCATTGAAATTACCTGTGGGCACTGGCTACTATTAGTTCCAAAGTCTGTGTTCCCAGGAGTTTTCTTTGATGCCATTGGAGACAACCACTTGGAAATAAACATAACACAAAATATCTTGTTTTGTTAGAAAGGTTCCATTGAGGTTGTTATTCATCTCTACTGAATATGCCCACTCATCTTTGCCCACAGGTGAAACATCACTGGATCCTTACCAGAAATCCTGACTTGTCTCTCCAATGTAAGGAAAAACAATATTAACTTCTGATGGTGTGTTGGTATTGACTTTTTTTCTCACTTATTTTCCTTTCCTCCAAAAATCACCCCATTTCTTTCCTCCACTGCTCAGTTTATTTTTTTGAGAGAAACTTTCAATGTAACTATTATTAAAAATATAAATATGGAAGTTACTCTAATAAAGCGACAAACTACTTATTTATTATTCAATGCAATAAAAATCTTCAGTTCAAGCAGTTTTAACAGAATTGAGAGCTGTTCCTGGAAGCAAAGAGTGAGCTGAGTGCAGCACCCAATGGAGCAGGGCCAAGAGCAGCTCTGCACACTGGCCACAGCCTGAAGATGCTGAATGCTAATTTAAATGTACACTTAAACATATCTAATAGATAGGATGTGTATTGCCTAAAATATATAGATAATATTGCCTATTAATTAATAATTTCAATAATTATTGGCTGAATATTTTCTCTTTACCAAGCACTCTGCTATATTGACATGGTACATAGAGAATAAAAAACTCCTTGTCATAAAAATAAAGTGTTCATATGACCACTTTTACTTCAGGTATAATTCTGGTGCTTTCTCCTAACATATCATGAAAAACATTAAAGCACTAATTAGTACTTGATTTCCACAGCTTTTAGAGTGAATTAAATGTCTAAAATATCTTGAAAGATAGATTTAATTATAAATAAATGCAAAATTATATGGATGTCTCAATCAGTATATAAAATAAACTATTGATGACTAAAATATATCTTCTGGTTCTTCAAGTTTTTGCATAAAAGGCAAAAATCATTTGCTTTTACAAATTGATGGAAGGGAACACCTGTGCAATGATCTGGTTATCTCAGGAGAACTTTGCTGATTATCCTCCTGCAACCTCTATACTGTTTAACAATAGTATCAGTTTTACAATCTCTTTTTATCTGTACAGAACATTTTATGTTAAGTAATACTTCCTTTAACAGAGAAAATCATATTTGCAAATGCCATGTGCTTACATTTCCTTAATTCATCATTTGTTTTAAAAATAATAATTATTATATGAATTTAAGATGGAAGAAATATAAGTGCTGAAGGAATCACATGCTTAATCACTTTTTATGTTTAGTACTCATTGATTTCCTTTTCTTTCAGTAACTACCATTATGACAATCTCTATTTTAATTTTTCTTTACAAATATTAAATTCATTAAGTAGACCATTTTACAAATTTTATATGAAAAGAAACTAAATGTGAAAGATATTTATGAAGTTCTCAATAGATTCATGGCAAACAAATGTCAGAGTCAGGATGTAAAATATATCTTCTCCTGAAATTTGTATAGATTTAACACTTCTATGCTGAAAAATCAGTAATTCAAGCTGAAAACCTACTTGTTTGGTGATTGTGAAAGAATAAAAACTTTTCCCTCTGTGTTCCAATTGTGAAATCTTGATGCATTATTGAAACATTCTGAAGAATCCTGAAATAAAGAGTTTCATAACAACAAAAAACTTTCTTTCTCCTTGAGATCAGTAGGTCAGCCTGAAAGTGACATAGGCCCTGGCTTCCGACAGTTAGCAGAGGTTCTCTATGACATAGTAGTTATATTTGTCATGAGAAAATGGGAACAACAAAACAAATATATGACAGACATTAACATTGAGAATTAAAGAGTGAAAGTGTAAGCACGTCTTCTAGATAGGTTGAAACTCAGATCATAATAAATAATTCTGTGTTTAAGTTATCAAATATTATTGATTAAGGTCAAGAATATTAAAACATGAGGTAATATAGAAAATAGTTTTGAACAGTTCTTATGGGCCCCCTAATAATGAATATGTAGGAAAACATGGACAGATATTTCAGCTATGGATCATTGTGACTTACTAGTGGATTCAAAAATTGGGGTCTCATGGATCCTGCAGTTTTCATAAGGTTTAAATGTTGCCATACTAGTGAATACTGAGCCTGAATGAGGATTTTGGATTGACATGGTGGGAAACATTGAATCTCAGTAGCATCAGGAGTCATGCTGGAGAAAATCCTCCTTGTGGTGATGCACAGTCTGAGCAGACAGATCTGACATTGAATGTCCACCCTTCCACTGACATTTACATGGCTTTTAACGTGCCCTTGACCTTTAAGTTACCTAATCTTTTTTGCGTATTTTGCTTTCCAATTTTCAAAGCTGCAATGAGAATTGAAGTACATAATAAGTGAATAAGGTAAACTATAAAATAAATCAAAAATAAATGAGAGGTGGTGCTAATATAGTTCATTTGGTTGATTATTTTATCTAGGATATTGAACAAACACAATGAAGCTAGAAAATATCTAAGAAACTATTAAGGATTACCAAGGATATGTTGATGAATAAAATAACAAAATAAAAACAAATATATTAACAGGTGCTAGGAAGATTATATATATAGCCAGAGAACATATGGTCATCAGATAGTGGACATTTTAAAGCTTAACATTCAAATGGCTCAGTGTCAAAATTCATAGTGGGTGAAATGAAGATTAAAACAATTTTCTACCTGGTTGCCGAGGAATGGATCATAATTGATTATAAAATTTTCAGAGGTCCTGAATAAATAGTACCCTTCTATCTTTACTCAGATTCTGTTTTGTTATCATATAATCAGAAATATTAACATTCTGTGAATATTACTCATAATAGAGGGATGCATAGAAATGACATATATGAAATACTTTAATCTTCCAGGCCATTCTTTACCTTCTAATAGATCCATTTTATAACTTGTAAGTGATAGAAATATATACAAACATAGGCACAAGCTTTAAAAGATTATATTTTACTGCTGCTCCTATCCTGGAAAAAAGTTTCTCAAGCAGGGAGACTAAAGAGCATGAGGAAACATTATGTTATATCCTACTAACCAAAAATAAACTAGAGAGACTAAAATTGGATTCATGTGAGATGATGAATGTATTTAGGCTAATTTATTCTCCATCTTTATTTTCCTTTTTTTTTTTTTTTTAGGGATTATTGAGTTGTCTTTCTATGACCAAGGCCAATTTTTCTAAGATGCTCAACTCTTACCACAGTGACTGAATTCCTGCTTACAAGATATTCTGAAATCTGGAAGTTCAGAGTCTTACATGCCATGCTATTTCTACTGATGTACTTGGCAACACTTTGGGGAAACCTTTTCGTTGTCACAGTAATCATGCTCCTACAAAGTCTCCACACCCTCATGTATTTCTTAGAAATCTGTCCATTTTGGACATGTGCTACATTTCTATTACTCTAATAAAAAAGTTTCAGTAATGGATAGTGTTGACTGTAGCACAACATTGTGAATGTTTTTAATGCTACAAAATCATATACTTGGGAATGGTTGAGTTGGTAAATTTTATGTTGTATATATGTTACCACAATTTAAAGAGAGAGAGAGATGAGACAATGAAAATTAAACAGATCCTCGACTGGACCTAAAATAATGCCTAAATAACATTGTATTCATCAGCCAAAGGAGTGCTGATGCAAAATACCAGAAATCTGTTGGCTTTTATAAAGGGTTTTTATTTGTGGTAGAAGCTTACAGTTACCAGGCCATAAAGCATAAGTTTCTTCCCTCACCAAAGTCCATTGCCATGTTTTGGGGCAAGATGGCTGCCAACATCTGCCAAGAGTTCAGGCTTCTTGGGTTCCTCTCTTCCCAGGGCTTGCCTCTCTCCAAGCTTAGGCTTGCGTCACTCCACAAGGCCAGCTGAAGACTATCAGGTGAATGGTTCCTCTCTTCCTAGGGCCTTCTTTCCTTCCTCACAACCAAGCTCCTCTGTGTGTTTGTTTCCCTGGGCTCCAGCATAAAAACTCAGCTTCAGAACTCCAACTCAAAACTCCAACTCACTCCTCTGCTCTGCCATGGAGTTTTATCTCTGAGTCCCCGCCCACCAAGCAGTAGGGAGTCAACATTCTACTGATGTGGCCCCATCAAAGCCCTAATCATAATTTAATCATGCCCAGAGGAATAGACCAATTTACAAGCATAATACAATATCTATTTTTGGAATTCATAACTATATCAAACTGCTACAAGCATTATTTGGATATGAAAAAAATGGATTATAAACTGTATACATTATGTCAGTGTTAAGTGTCTGAATTTGATAATTGTTCTCAATGTGGTTACATAAGGGAATATCCTTGTTCTTAAGAAATATACATGGAGGAGATGGTAGGTTGGATTATTTACTACCACCCCAAATGAACATATTCTTAATTTAAAACCATTCCTGTGAGTGTAAATAGGAACTATTGACAATGTTATTTGTCAGACTGGCTTCTCCTTGCAGCTTATATCAATGCAAGAAGAAAGAGATAAACTGAGGACTGAATTCTTGAGCACAAAGAAACCAGATTTAGGAAATTCCAAAGTTCTGGAAACCAGCCTCCCGAGGATAGTGGCTTATATAAAGACTTAACTAAACTTGGAACTTGTAAGTCAGGATTAGAAATGCAGTTATCAAGGAAAGACTTACAGAAAAGCTTACTGTCTGATTGCTTGGACCAATGTTCCCTGCATGATAAACCAAAAATCATTTGCAATAATTGTATGGAACAAACCACTGTCATTCTGGACTAAAAGGTACGGGGAAGGGAGCAATGGATGGGAAAGTGACTTCAAGAGGAAAATTGTGGAAAGTGATGTCTGGAATTCAGAAATCTCCTTTGGTCAAGAGAGGGAACACACACATGTGTATGGACAGGATGAGTTTGCCCAAGGATTTTAAGAGGGTAGATGTTTAAGCCCACTGTTCAAGGAGAGTTTGGCCACACATGGCTAGAGAGAGGATGGAGTATATTCTCCATTTGTTAGGGAAAGGGAGGTGCCACCTCTCTAAGGGGTGTGGCCTGTTGCCCATAGTTTGGGAATTGTTAGGTCACCACTCTACTGCTCTGAGGGGGTTGGGCCTTGTCTTCATTGATCAAGGAGAGTCAGGTTGACACCCCACTGTTTTTAGGGGGTTGGGCCTGTATGCTAGATATTAGGGAGAATGTTGCCACCACTTCACTGTTGTGAAGGGATTAAGACTGTTCTCTAGAGATTGGAGAAAATGTGGCCATCACACAAATTTTCTTGGAGTATGAGATACGGAACTCAGTTGCCACCTAGGTGTTTGAAGATAGAGGGACCAAAAATATGGCCATTGGGCAAGCCCATGGAAAGAGAGGTCCCCCATGAGGCCCTGAGGAGAAGAAACCACCATTTTAAAGATGAATCTCAGACTATGAAATCTAATGGAGTATGCCCTGCAGATTTTTGGAACTGTTAGGAACCCATGAGTGTTCCCTCTCAATTTCTCCTCATGGTAATGCAAATGTTTATCCCATGTCTATTCCTTATTTGTATATTGAAAGCAGATTTCTTCTTTAGTAAGTTTCACAGGTCTATAGCCAGAGGGGACTTTTGACCCAAGACAAACTGTATTCTTATAATTGAATTTGCTGTGATTTTATACTCAGCATGATTGCCAAAATGACTTAAGTCTTTGGAATAAGTCTTTTTGGGATTCAGAGGGTGGGGTGTTGTGTTGCAATTTGAAATTAACTTATGAATCCCAAAAAGAATATTATGCTAGTAAATTAATATCTTCTTCTGGATGTGATAACCTTTGATTGCATCAAAGTCAGTGGAGGGGACTTTGATTAGTTTACTTGATAAGATTGCTTAGGGCTTTAGGTTGGACCACATCAGTGAGGCTTGATTTAGTTTGAGTCCTTGCCTCATTGGTAGGTCTGATATTATTCAAAACAGGCAGAGAGACAGACTTAGACAGACACATGAATAAGGGTGCTGCTATGTTTGACTTGGCCATGTGAGAGGAGTAGAAAATGGCTTAAATATGAAACCCCTTATAGACTGGGCCCACAGATGAGCTCAAGAGAAGTCTTATGCCAGGTTTGCCTACACCTGTAGAAAGGCACACGTATCAGCAGAGATAGGTGACCATTTTACTTCCCCATGTGACAGATGACTTTGGTGAGAATGCCCTGATTTGGACTTTTCACATCTTTGGAACTTGAAGCTTTTACCCCCAAAAAATCCCCTATATAAAAGCCAACCTATTTCTGGTACTTTGTTTCAGAAGCCCTTTGGCAAACTAAAACAACTACTAGCTTTAATCATAGATATTTTGAAATTTTCCAAATATAAGATCATTCCATCTGTGAATAGTGAGTTTTATTTTCTCTTTTTCAATTTGGATGACTTTTATTTCTTTTTCTTGCCCATTTGCTCTACCTAGAACTTCTAGCACAATGTTGAGTAATAGTCGTGGCAGAGAGCTTCGTTATCTTTTCCCCATCTTAGAGGGAAAACTTTCACACTCTTCCTATTAAGTATGATGTTGATTGTGGGATTTTCATAAATGCTCTTTATCATATTGATGAAATTTCCTTCTTTTCCTATATATGAAGTGTTTTTTCCAAGAAAGGTGCTGTATATTGTCAAATGCTTTTATTGCATCAATTGAGACAATCATTTGGATTTTGCCCTTCAAATTGTTAATGTGGTGCATTACATTAATTGATTTTTTATGTTGAATCACCCTTGCATCCCAGGAATAAAACTCACTTGATTGTGGTGTTGGATTTGATTTGCATGTATTTTTCTTTTTAATTTTTGCACCTACGTTCATTAGAGATATTAGTTTGTAATTTTATATTCTTGCAGTGATTTTATTTGGCTTTGGCCATTTTGGTTTCATAAAATATGTTGGGTAATTTTCCCTGATTTTCAAATTTTGGGAAGATGTTAAACAGAACTGGTATTAATTCTTCACAAAATGTTTGGCAGAATTCACAGCGGAAGTCATCTGCTTTTGTTCTTTTCTGTGTTGGTAGATTTTGATTACTGCTTCAATTTCCACTTGTGATTGGTTTATTCATTTCCTGTATTTCTTGTGGAACCAATATAGGTTGTTTTTTATTATCTAGGAAGTTGTCTGTTTCAATTTGGTTGTATAATTTATTGGCATACAGTTTCTCATAAGAACCTCATGATTTTCTTTTTTTTTATTTCTGTGAGGCCAGTCATACACTCACCCCTTTAATTCGTGTTTTTTTAAATTTACGTCTTCTCTCTTTTTTATTTGTTAGTCAAGCTTAAGGATTTGTCAATTTTATTGATCTTCTAAAAGAACCAGCTTTTGTTTTCATTGAGTTTCTCTATTGCTTTTGTTGTTGTTGTTGTTTTTGATTTCACTTATTTCTACTCTAATGTTTGTTATTTTTTTCTTTCTTTTAGCTTTGGGATTGGTTTGCTGTTTTTTGTTTCTTTTTTCTAGGTCCTCCAGGTGTTGCTAGATCATTAATTTAACTCTTTCTTCTTTTTTAATGTAAGCATTGAGGGCTCTAAATTTACCTCTCAGCACTGCCTTTGTGGTGTCATGTTGTGTTCTTCTTTTCATTTGTCTCAAGATATTTGCTGAATTCTCTTGCAGTTTCTTCTTTGACCCAATGATTAAGAGTGTGTTGTTTAATCTCCATATCTTTATGAATTACCCCTTTTTCTGTCAATAATTGATTTCCAGCTTCTTTCCATTATTATCAGAGTAATATTTTTTTTTATATAATTTCAAACTTTTTAAATTTACTGAGACTTGTCTTGTGACACAACATATGTTCTATCTTGGAGAAGGATCCATTAGCACTTGAAGCAAATTTATATCTTACTTTATGGGGGTGCAATGCTCTATAGATGTCTATTAGGGCTAGTTCATTTATCATTTTATCCAAGTTCTCTGTTTCTTTATTTAGCCTCTGTCCAGATGTTCTATCCAATAATGAGAGTGGTGTATTGATGTTCCCAACTATTATCGTAGAAATATTTATTTCTCCCTTCAGCTTTGCCAGTGTGTGCCTCATGTATCTTGGAGCACGGAGGTTAGATGCATATATATTTAGTATATCTCTTTCTTCTTGTTGAATTGCCCCTTTTATTAATATATAATGACCTTCTTCATCCCTTATAATATTTTTGCATTTAAAATTTATTTTGTCCAATGTCAGTATTGCTATTCCAGATTTTTTTTTTTTTTTAGTTACTATTTGCATGAAAAATCTTTTTCCAACCCTTCACTTTTATCCTGGTTGTGTCCTTACATATGAGCTGAATCTCCTGTAGACAACATATAGATGGCTCATATTTTTTAATCCATTCTATAAGTCTGTGTCTTTTATTTGGGGAGTTCAAGCCATTAACATTCAATGATATAACTTTAAAGGCATTACTTACTTCATTCTTTTTAACCATTGGCTTTCTGTTGTCTTACCATAGTAAAGTCTATCTTTTCACCCTTTCAAATAATTCTTCATTTTCACATTCTTCTCCAAGTCTCTTGCCTTGTTTTTACCTTTCAGGCTGCAGCACTCCCTTTAGCATCTCTTCTAATTCTGGACTTTTTCTAGCATATTCTATCAATTTTTGTTTGTCTCTGAAGACTCTAAATTGCCCTTCATTTTTGAAGGACAGCTTTGATGGATACAGAATTCTTGGCTGGCAGTTTTTCTCTTTAAATACCTTAAATACATCATATCACTTTCTTCTCTCCTGCATGGTTTCTGTTGAGAGGTCAGCACTTAATCTTATCAAGTTTCCCTTATATGTGTTGCTTTGCTTTTCCCTTGCTGCTTTCAAATGCTTCTCTTTATTTCTGATATTTGTCATTCTGAATAGCTATTGTCTTAGGGTAGGTCTGTTCCTGTTTATTCTGTTAGGTGTGTATTGTCTTTCTTAGATATTGATATTTATGTCTTTCATAAGCGTAGGAAAGTTTTCTGTCATTATGTCCTCAAATATTCTTTCTGCCCCTTTTCCATTCTCTTCTCATTCTGGGACACCAATAATGAATGTTTTTGCATTTCATGTTGTCATTCAATTCCCTGAGACCCTGTTCCATTTTTTCCCATTCTTTTCTCTTTCTGTTTTCCTGTCCTTTGCATTCTGATATTCTGTCTTCAGAACCACTAATTCTGTCTTCAGGCAGTTCAAGTCTGCTCTTATGTGCCTCTAATGTATTTTTAGTATCATCCATCATGTCTTTCATTCCCATAAGGTTAGTTACTTTTCTTTGCAGTCTTGCAAATTGTTCTTTATGCTCACCCAGTGTCTTCTTAATATCTATTATCTCTTTAGTCATATTTTCTTCAATTCTTTAAAATGATTTAGGAGAGTTGTGTGATTATCATTGATTGTTTTAAATCTTAAATCTCTTCAGGATATTTGGCTTGTTCCTTTGGCTGGGCCATCTCTTCCTCTTTCCTAGTATGTCCTATAATAATATTTTGCTGATGTCTAGGCATCTGCTATGTTGGCGAATTTACTCTGATGGCCAATTTCTCTCTCTTGGTTATTGCTATTATTTTTTCACAGCTCTTTGATATTTGGTTCAGCATATCCTAAGTCTTTAAAATTGCCCAGCTAAGTTACCAAAATCATGCCAGGATCTGACTAATGGGGCACAGACTTTGTCCCAAGGGTGGGGTAAAGATAGACTTAAACACAGTTGCCGTGCATGTAATTTCCAGATAGGCCAGTAGATGGCACTTGGCACAACTTTCCATGGAGGTGTATCTCTCTTGGTTTTCTTTTGCTTTCCTCTGACCAGAGCCAAGATTCAAAGCAGGATCTGCTGGCCAAATTCACTAAAGAAAAGCCCCCCAACTCATCCTCCCATTTCCCTGGAAACAGCTGGAAGGCAGGAACATGTCTGCTCTCATTTTTAGCTGCAATGTGCCAGGTGTTTTACCCCCATTTAATATCTCAGGGCTGGGGACGGTGAGCCTTTCTCAGTGGCTGGGAGGTTTAGTAACTCAGAGTTTGTTGTTTGGCTTCTTTGTCTCTCTATCCCTCACTCTTCTGGGAGTTTTGAAGCACTGTTCTGGTTTGCTGACACCCAGAGCAGGTCTCCCAGGCAGACTTTGGCTCTTTCTGCACTATTTTTATGAGAGCTGAGCCTTATCTGCCTAACCCAATGGCCATGTTCTCACAATTCCTGGAATTGGTTCTTAAAATTATTCAAATTAAAACAACTCTATTTCCAGTGGAAAGAAGACTCTGGAAGTCCATGACGTGAAGTGTCAATAGAGCTATGCAAAATATCACTATTGGATACTCCTAGTCAAAGTCTTAGAGGAAAGTTTCTGTTGACCAGGTATTTCATTTGTGTGAAATTAGCAAGTACAGGGAGATTGGCTTGGTGCTTCTAACGTGCTAGAGAATGTGGAGGAATAAAAGGTTGAATTCAGGACTTTAAATTCCCTGTTAAAGACCTACATCAAAAGGGGGAAATATTAAATACAAATGAGTTTTTATAGCTAAGAGATTTCAAAGTGAGTCAGGAGGTCATTCCAGTGGATAGGCTTATGTACATTTCCGGAGGTTCTCATTGATTTCCAGAGTAAACAGTGTCTCAAGCAGAAGTGCTCTTGAGGTCTCTAGAGACATCTAAACACTATAGGCAAGGAAGACAACCCCAGGAAATTGGCACCCAATTTTTGGGCCTTACCTTGGAATATATGAAACTTATCTCCTCAAGGTGCCAGAATTAGATTCATTTATGCTTTTCTTATACATGGTTCTTCTTATTTTTAAAAAATATTTATAATTTAAATATTATTTAAATTATTTTTTAAATAATTATTAAAATTTCTTTAAAAAGATACTTAGATTACATAAATATTACACAAAAATTATAGGGATTCCCATATGCCCCACCTCCCACACCTCTCACAACATCTGACATAAACATCCTTCATTAGTGTGGCACATCACCTACAATGGATATACACATCCTGGGACTTTGCCAATGTGGTCGTCATATTGTAGACCACACTCTCTCCCACAGTTCTGCATGTTATGTGATGATATAAAATGGCTTATATCTGTCATTGCAATGTCACTCAGGATAATTCCCAAGTCCCAAAAATGCCCCTGTATTACAACTGCTTTTCCCTCTCCCTGCCCCCAGAGCATCCAGTGGCCACTGGCTCCACATACCAGTAAGTCCACTCTAGTCCATAGCTCTCCCCCCAAACCTGAGGAGTCTGGGATGGTGATGTCCACTTTACCTCCAATTGAAAGGGGGCTTATATCCCATGGTTAAGATGGATGGGATTATCCTGCCTGCAGCTGCAGACTCTCTCCATTCCTTGGGATGGCCATTGTCCATCATCTCCCTGCCAGGTATCCTGGGTGAATCCATTGAGCTGTAGAGTAGGATTTGCAGCTCCACTGAGATTCCAGGCCCAGCTGGCACATGGACAGCCCAAAGACTCCACTCTCTGGCTGTACCCCTACAAATTCCAGCACCACATATAGGTTTGAATAGAAGGGAGAGATGAACCATGTCCAGGGAAGATATATTTGAGTCCAACTCTGTCACTCTCGGGAGCACCAATTCCAAAGTAGGGTCCACTGATAAGGCACCAAACTCAGGAGCTATCCACACTGACATAGGACCTAGGTGTCTCCAGAGCCCTTAGGAGCCCCTCTATTTGGAGTGATATCCACTTTGGAAGCCTATGAGGTCCTACTGAGATGTGCATAATCATTACCTCTGGGATTACATCCCAACTCACTTTGAAGTCTCTTACTCATATGAACTTATTTGTCTTTACATTTTCCCTCTTTTATTTGAGGTCTTTTCCTAGTCTTATTGCCAGTTGGCACTTGGTAGTAATCCCTCAGTGCCAGAGAGGCTCATACCCAGGAGTCATGCCCCATGCTGGGAGGAAGATAATGCATTCATATGCTGAGTTTAGCTTAGAGAGAGGCCACATTAGATCAACAAGGAGGCTCTCAGGAGGCAATCCTTAGGCACCCCATAACAACAGGCTGATTCAATTTCAAGAGCAAAGACTCATAAGGCTGATCATCAATAACAAGGGCTCATCCCCAGATCATCCTCCTTTGACAGACACTGCCCCTGCACTTGCAGGGACTGTTGCTGCTCCCTTGGAGAATGTGGCAGAGCTCTCCAGGATAGGAATTCAGTATTCTCTCATTTATTGAGTGATTCCCCACCCACTGTGACAATGCCCTGTGAACATTTGAACAATTTTATATACCTTGTATGTATGTTCAGGTTAACTTCCTCTCATGATCCAAAGCTTCTTTAAAGATGAATCCAATACAATAGACAAATCCAATTAATAGGAAAATGAAATAATGGTAAGTTTAAATGTAAGAGATAAAATACACAAAAACTTTTTTTAAAAAACTAAAAATTAAATTAAATTAAAAGATTGGGATATTCAAAAAATGAAAAATTAAGAAATAAAATAAATTTTTTTTTACATTTTGCCTTTTATCACTGCAATACCTGGTGTCCAGTCTGTACCATGGCACCTTCCCCCCTCTCACTCCCCAGAGTCTATTTTTCATTTTGTTTTCAAAGAAGTTTTAGGTCACAGCAAAGCCACACACAGAATACAAGAGACTTCTTTTATTTGAGCCTATGATTAGCATTATACCCATTAAATATGTGTCCTAGAGACTTATATCTTCCAGCTGTTCATATGCTGGTTGAGCCCTGAATCTCAGTAGAGTTGCAGCCAACACCTACTCTCATCCAGGACAACTAGTGAAAGGATGATGATGGATAAAGCCCATCTCAAAAATCAGAGCATATACATCTCCAAGCAAGACAGTTCCATCCATCTGTCCCGTAGGAACTAAGTCCACTCTCAATCGGAAGCAGAGAGGGTGTCACTATCCCAAAATCCTCAACATAGAGGAATGAACAAACATAAAGAAGGAATGCCAGTATGGACTAAAGTAGACATTATTATTCTAGTAATGGAAGAACTTGTAACATTGATATAAAAGTGGTCACCAGAGGTTCTGAGGGGAGTGAGAGAGAAGAAAAGGTGCAACATGGGACATTTTGGGGACATTGGATTTTTTCTGCATGATGTTGCAATGATGGATACAAGCCATTATATGTTTTGTCAAAATGTGTAATTCCACTTTGCACCACACCATAAAATTGTGAGGTGCAAAATGTAAACCATAATATAAAATATAGACAATGGTTAGTATCTACATTTCAATTATGTTTTCATTAATTATAACAAATGTACACTCAAGAAAGAATTTGTTAATGGAGGAAATTGTGGGAAGGGGAAGGGAGTGCAGTATATGGGAATCCCCTATGTTTTTGATGTAACATTTCCCTACACATGGCTCTTCTGCCCCTTCTATTTCAATCTATAATTTGCACTAGAGTTGATAGGTTTATGTCCAAGAAACTTAAATCTTTGGGCTTTCCATGTGCCAGTTGCACCCTAAATCTCAACAGAGTTGCAACACCTACTCTCCAGTTCACTGGGCTCACCCAGGACAACTAACAAGGAAGTGATTATGGGCAACAACCACCCCAAGGCCTTCAACTGCAAGCATGATGGTCCCATCCATATGCCCCATTGGATCTCAGACCCCTGTCAACAAAAGGCTGAGTGGGCATCACTATCCCATTATTCTCAGGATTGGGGAATGAACAATGTACTAGAGTAGACGTATTTCTACTCTACTATAGACTTACTGTTACTCTAACAATGGAAAAACTTTTATTACTGAAGTGCAGAAGTGGCCTCAAGAAGTTCCGGGGGGGGGGCAGAGGGAAAAATAGGTGTAATATGCAGCTTTTTTGGGACATTGGAATTGTCATGAAAGACATTGCAATGACAGATACACGCCATTATATATTTTGTCATAACTTACAAAATTGTACAGGAGCAAGTCTAAAAAATTCACAAATGTGGCTTTTATTTGTGAATTTATTAGAAATTCTTAATTTTGTTTTTAAAAGTTGTTTACTATAAGAACTTCATAAGAATAATCATGTTTCTTACATTGTAGGCTATTTCCTACCAATCTCATTTACATAATGGCATTAGCCATCATCTCTAATCAGACAATTCACAAATACATGCAAACACACACACTTATTGTTTGTCCTCCAATCTCACATTTTCCCTACACTTAATTCATTCTAGAAATAAAAGACAAATAAAAAGATTGTTGTCTTCTGACTCAATTTTATATCCTTTTAAAATTAACACAGTTTCTCATGAATAAACTAGATATCATGAAAGACATTCGCCTACAGAGATTTTCCTTCTGAACCAAGTTAATGTTCTCAGAGAAGTTACACCACGGTTGCAGCTGTCAGAGCTTCCATCTGCAAGTTTCTTCTTGCAAGGGAAACTCTTAAACAAGACCATAATATAGAATAAGGTAGAAAATACAAGTAGGGCTGATCACTCCAAAAATTATTTATGGCTATACATTTACAATGAGAACCATTCATTTTTACTCTCTTAATGATATCTTAAACAATTGTTTTACAGTTCCTAAAAATTTAATCTCATTATAAATGATCCATAAAGTTATTTTCTTCTACGGAATAAGGTACATTCATATGTTTAAAGAGGGCACAGTTTTTTATGATATTAGCATGGTATTAAGGATACATTTACTAATTATCACTTCCTCCATGAATTTTACTGACTAATTAATAGTATGGTGTCTCGACACAAATAGTTTTTTAGTCAATTCAAATAAGTGAAACATATATATGTGTCTGGTAAAATGCTTAAAAAATAGTATTCACCTCTCTTTAATCTGATTAATGGCAAAGCATTTAATTACTTACTTATTTCTCATAAAAGAGCCATAGAAAGTAACTGACTTTGTCCCCATAAATGTTTTGCCTGAAGATTTTAGGGACACTTGCAGTTGGAGAGAAAAATTAGGCTTTCTTGGCAGAAAGGCTACCATCTTTTACCTGAAGTTGAAAAGCAGGCACCAGGAATGAAGAAATGTGTAAGCTCCTAAAAGGAGTTGAATCTTCTTTTTCTCTAAACTCCTTTGAGAGTGAGGAAGTCACAGTGAGGGATATGTGATGCTTTTACTGGCTGAGGTCAGTGGGGCAAAGGATCCCAAGGAAGCAATTAATATCTGCATTCACTAGTACACTGCTAGCTAGGAATAACTTTGGGAAAACGAGGCATATGAGGCAGATATTTTTGTCACTCTATTCTAATAGTTTGTTAAAAGAATAGTTGTAGTTTCCAGAGGCAGATAAATCACTAATTGGGACCTGGCATTGCCGGAACTCTAAGTCACAAAATTCTTTTAAATACAAAAGGATTTGTCTTCTCTAGAGACTCACAAAAGTGCTACAATCATCCCAATTATTCTAAATGAAGGTACAAGAAATGTAAAAGGACCTATAAGAAGACCTTGTGAAGGTATATATACCAGTGATTTTATACTCAGTGAATGAGGATTACCAAAATGTATCCAAAAGGAATAAATACACAATTGAATTAACATGCACATTTATGCAATGTAAAAATAACCACAAATGACAATGGAATATACTTTTGGATAAAAAATAAATTGGAAGATGATGGATAGTGTCACACAAGAGCCCCCTCTCTGGGAAAGGGATAGAAATTCAGAAGAAGCAAGCAGAAGAAATTCTAGCAGTGCCCACAACTTACACATGGACACACACATGCACACACATATCTACAAATGTACAAGGCTTAGCTCACATGTCACTTTCCTACAAAGTCTTCCTGCATTTCCCAATCACAGATAGTCTCTGATTACAAAGAAACATACCACTCTGTGTGTTCTAGTCTAGTATTCATTTTTCTGCTGAAGCCTGGCAGTAATCATTTGACTACAGGTTATTTCATCTACACAATCATAAACATCAGAGCTGAGAGTGAGCATGTATGTCTTAGTTTCTACATATAGAGTTCTTTTAGAATATTTCACCTGTACTTTTAAATTTTATTGCATTGTTATCAGACAATGGCACACTCATCACATTTCTAAAGTTTGCAATATGTTTAATACAATTATGCATATTATTATTATGTACAATTATATATCAATATAAGAAATCAGTAATTGTCTAGAAACATTAAAGTTTCCAAACTTGATTGAGTAATAGAAAGCCTGAGTGAAAAAATTGAAATTGGACCTTAATCAAACATCTACTCCCAACCCCCAAAAGTAGAGGTGATATTCTGAAACTCAAGTAAGGAAGCAATATAAAAGTGGGAAAAATGACATACTATGCCAAATATTGCTGCCATGTCAAGTAAGACATGCACCAAGACATGCAATTTTTCTGTGAGGATGTCAATGGTGAATTTGACACAACTAGTATTTCTGGAGTGGTGGCTGTGGTTGTTCTGAACCACTTGTTGGCGGAAGGGGAACGCTGAGCGGCAACCAGCGTTCGGGGGCCCAGACAGCGTGGAGGGCGCACGGAGGAAAGACCACCGCGGAGACGAGGTCAGTATGCAGGTCTAATTTATTGAGTAAGTGCACAGCCTTTTATAAGTAGGGTGAGGGGTGGTGTAGGGGGTAGGGCATGAAAAAAGAGGAAGTACGTGTAAGGCATATATGGCAGGCTGGTATTGGGCACAGTTGGTTGCTAGGGAGGGTTTGCTATCTGTGGAAGGCGGGAAGGTTTCACGCGCGTGGGAGCAGGGTGAGCTACTTCCTCAAAGAAGGCTAAATATAGGATCAGGCTTGTTCTTTGTTGTCGGTCGGCCATTTTAGCTTCACCTCTTTCTGGCTGCCTCCAACAGTGGCTAATGGTTGAATTGATGTAATCAAGTAAAGATGTCTGCACTGCAATAGCAAAAATAAATGAAGTGGTAACTAGTGAGCAAGGTCTTGTAAGATAAGGATTTTTAAAGATTAGAATATAACAACACACTACAGTGATTAAATGATCTAGTATAAAGAAAAATATTAATGATGCAGGAGAGAGAATGAATGCCCTGAGCAATCTCCTTGAGTTGGCAAGAGAGATGTGATCTAGGCCAGAAGTGCGAGAACTGGATATATAAGGAATCTGAAAAGTTCAGCCATCAAAATAGTTGGAAAACTAATGAAGGATGTTTATGTAGGAGGTTTGGGGAGGTATGGGAGGTGATGTGTATTGGAAACCCTATATTTTTTGTGTAACATTTATGTAATCTAAGTATCTTTTTAAAATTTTTTTTTTAAATTTAAAAAAGAAGCAGATGGGGTATCATCATCCCCAAATCTTCAAGAATGAGGAATGAACAAACATAAGGGGTGAATGCAACTATGAACCAAAGTAGACATTGTTATTCTAGTAATGGAAGAACTTGTAACATTGACATAAAGGTAGTGTTCACCAGAGGTTATGAGGGGAGGAAGAGGGAAGGATAGATGTAACATGGGACATTTTTGTGATGTTGAATTTGTTCTACATGACATTGCAATGATGGATACAGGCCATTATAAATTATGTCAAAACCTATAAAATTGTGCACTGCAAAGTGTAAACCGTAATGTAAACTGTAAACCATGGTTAGTAGCAATAGTTCAATATGTGTTCATCAACTGTAACAAATGTACCAACTAATGAAAGATATTGTTAATGGGGAGGAGTGTGGGAGGAAGAGAGGTTGAGGTAGATGGTAATCCCCTATACTCTTTTGAAAGAGTAATCTTTCAAAAGAAAGAACAATAGATGCCTCTATAATTATAGTGGGGGACTTTAATACACATTATCACCATTAGACAGAACATCTTGACAGAGAATCAATAAAGAAACAAAGACTCTGAATAATAGATTAGAGGATCTTGACTTCATAGACATATACAGAACACTACACACAAATACAATGGGATATAAATTTTTCTTGAGTGCATATGTATCATTCTCCAAGATAGACCAGAACCTAGGCCACAGGAAAATTCTCAGTGAAATCAGCAAGATTGAAATTATACAAGTAATTACACTGACCACAATGGAATGAAGTTGGAAATCAGTAAAGCCAGAGAACCAAATTAGTTACAAAGATACAGAAGTTAAATAGCACACTCTTAGACAAAGAGGGGGTCAAGGAAGAAATTTCAAAAGAAATCAGTAACTATCTTGAAACAAATGAAAATGACAACACAACATATCAAAACCTATGGGATGCAGCAAAAGCTGTTGAATGTTCCTTCTACTTCTATTTTTTGGAAGAGCTCAAGCAGAATTGGTCTTCATTCTTTCCAGAATGTTTGACAGAATTCACCTGTGAAGCTGTCTGGTCCTGGGCTCTTCTTAGTTGGGAGGTTTTTGATGACTGAGTCTACCTCTTTACTTGTAATTGGACTGTTGAATTCATCAATTTCTTCTTTTGTAAATGTAGGCTGTTTGTGAGTTTCTAGAGGGCAATTCACAGCCGTAAATACATATATCAAAAAAGAAGAAAAAGTTAAATACAAGACCTAACTGTACACCTGGAGGAATTGGAAAAACAACAACAAATTAACCACAAAGGAAGTAGAAAGAAAAAGAACAAAGATTAGAGGAGAACTAAACGAAATAGAAAATAAGAAAGTACTAGAAAAAATAAACAAAACTAAAAGCTGGTTCTTTGAGAAGATAAATAAAATTAGCAAACCCTTAGACTAACAAAGGAAAAAAGAGAGCAGATGCAAATACACAAAGTAAGAAATTAGGAAAGGGATATCACACCCAGCCCACAGAAATAAAGAGTACCATAAGATGATACTTTGAAATATTATATGCCAACAAGAATGATAATTTAGAGGAAATGGACAAATTCCTAGAAACTCACAAACAGCCTACATTTACAAAAGAAGAAATTGATGAATTCAACAGTCCAATTACAAGTAAAGAGGTAGACTCAGTCATCAAAAACCTCCCAACTAAGAAGAGCCCAGGACCAGACAGCTTCACAGGTGAATTCTGCCAAACATTCTGGAAAGAATGAAGACCAATTCTGCTTGAGCTCTTCCAAAAAATAGAAGTAGAAGGAACATTCCCTAACTCATTTTATGATGCCACCATTACCCTAATAACAAAGCCAAACAAAGATGCCACAAGAATGGAAAACTTTAGCTTAGATTAGAGACCAATCTCTAATGAACCTAGATGCTAAAATCCTCAACAAAATACTTGCTAATCGCATCCAACAACATATCAAAAGAATTATACACCATGACCAAGTGGGTTTCATCCCGTGTATGCAAGGATGGTTTAACATAAGAAAATCAATCAATGTAATACACCAAGTAAACTTTGAGAGAAATAAATCACATGAACATCTCTATAGATGCAGAAAAGACATTCAACAAAATACAGCACCCTTTCCAAATAAAAACACTGCCAAAAATAGGAATAGAAGGAAACTTTCTGAACATGATAAAGGGTATTGTGAAAAACCCACAGCTACCATCGTCTTCAAAGGTGAAATCCTGAAAGCTTTCCCTGAAAGATCCGGAACAAGACAAGGATGCCAACTATCACCACTCCCATTTAACACTCTCTTAGAAGTACTTGCTCAAGCACTGAGGCAAGAAAAAGATAAAAAAAGTCATCCAAAGTGGAAGGAAGAAGTAAAAATGTCAGTATTTGCAGATGATATGATCCCATACATAGAAAACCCTGAGAAACCTACAACAAAGATTCTAGAACTTATAAATGAGTTCCGTAAAGTTGCAGGCTATAAGAGCAATGCTCAAAAATCAATAGCATTGCAGTACACCAATAATGAGCAATCAGAGGAGGAAATCAAGAAAAAAATATCATTTACAATATTAACTAAAATAATCAAATACTTAGGAATAAATTTAAGTAAAGATGTAATGGACTTCTATACTGAAAACTACACAACACTGTTAAAGTATATCAAAGAAGAATTAAATAAATGGAAGAATATTCCCTGTCCATGGATAGGAAGACTAAACATCATCAAGATGTCTATCCTACCCAAACTAATCTACATATTTAATGCAATCCCAATAAAAATCAACAGTACATATTTTAATGAATTGGAAAACCTAACTACAAAATTTATTTGAAAGGGTAAGAGGCCCCAAATCGACAAAGACATTGAAAAAGAAAAATGAAGTTGGAGGTATCACACTACCTGAATTTAAAACATACTACAAAGCTACAGTGGTCAAAATTGCATGGCATTGGCAAAAGGATAGACATACCAACCAATGGAACTGAATTGAGACTTCTTATATATTTCCTTGCATATACAGTCCCCTGATATTCCACAAGGCCACCAAACCCACTCAACTGGGAGAGAATGCCTTCTTCATCAAACGGTGCTTGGAGAAATGGATATCCATATCCAAAAAAAAATGAGAAAGGAACACCATCTCACACCTTATACAAAAATCAACTCAAGATGGATCATAGATCTAAATATAAGAGCCAAGACCATAAAGACCTCAACAGATAATGTAGGGAAGCATCTACAAGACCTGGTAATGGAAAAAGGTTCATGAACTTCACACCCAAAGCACAAACAGTGAAAGAAAAAAGAGATAAATTGAATCTCCTCAAAATTAAAAACCTTTGCACCTCAAAGGACATTATAAAGAAATTAAAAAGGTAGCCTACCCAATGGGGGGAAATATTTGGCAAACATATATCTGATAGGAGCCTAATATCCTGCATATATTTAAAAAAATCCTACACATTGAAAATAAAAAGACAACCCATTTAAAAAATGGGCAAGCAACCTGAAAAGACACTTCTCCAAGGTAAATATACAAATGGCTAAAAAGCACATGAGAAGATGCTCAACATCACTAGTTATTGTAGAAATGCAAATCAAAACTACAATGAGATACTGTCTTACACCCATTAGATTGGTGGCTATTAAAGAAACAGCAGACTATAAGTGTTGCAGAGGATGTGGAGGAATGTGAACCCTCCTCAACTCTTGTGGGAATATACAATGGTCCAACCATTGTGCAGGACTGTTTGGCAGTTCCTCAAAAACTAACCTTAGAACTTCCATATGATCCAAAAATTCCACTGCTGGGTATATGCCCAGAAGAACTGAAAGCAAAGACACGAACAGATATATGCACAACAATGTTCATAGCAGCATTATTCCCTATTGCCAAAACTTGGAATCAACCCAGGTGCCCATCAACAGATGAATGGATAAACAAAATGTGGCACATATATACAATGTAATATTACTCAGCTGTAAAAAGGAATAAAATAGTAAGACATGGGGTAACATAGATAAATCTTGAGGACCTTATGTTGATTGAAGCAAGCCAGGCATAGAAGGATGAACAGTGCATGTCCTCACTGATATGAATTAAGCAAATTGAGCAGTCTCAAAACTATTGTCTGGAAGATAGGTTTACAAAAAATAGAAAAGACGAAGAAGGTTGTGAGCCAACACCCAGACAGACATAATCTATGGTAAGGTGAAACTGTGTAAATGTGTATTGAAGGGATATAACAAGAGGACAGTGATATTATTGGGTGGGGTGGTGCAGGGTTGACAGGTGGGTAGATTGGGAAGGGTGGGTAAGAAGGTCAAGGGTACCAGAGGGAAGGTTGGGAGAGGTGCCAGTTGAAAATTGGGAATTGTGGGTATGTGGCTGAAAGTACAAAGTTGGGATGGCTCCTATGGCAATATGACAAGGAAGGGTTACTGGTTTAGGGTGTTGGAGGTGGGGCATTAGGGACAGAGTGTACCTGGAGCAGACTTCTAGGGAGTGTGTGATTGATCATTCTGTCATTAATTGTTGTATCAGTGGGTGGAGACTCATAATGAGTGGGAAGAATTTGTTCACAAATAGACAGGCTGGATTCTCTCGAGAGTATGGGCAGTTCCTAATAGGGGAGGACAAACCAGTGTGTCAAGACCTCAGTCTTGTTGCATGTAGCTATGAATCTTATCATCTAAAGAGTGAAAACAGGGGTCACCGTGAGTCCCAATGGGAGGGGGAGGGATAAACAGAATAGATTGAACAGGGGGTATTTAGTGGGCAATGAAAGTGTTTTACATGATCTTACAATGATACACAGGACATGGTAAATATAAAAATTTATAAAAGTTATGTAAACCATAATGTAAACCATTGTCCATGTTTAGTAGCTAGGTTTCACTATTTGTATATCAGTTAGAACAAAGGTACCATTTACATATAAAGCGGTATTTATATGGGGGGGAGGAAAGGGGGAGGACGTTGGGTATATGAGAGTCTCCTGTATTCTGTGTGTGACTTTTCTGTGACCCAAAACTTCTTGAAAACAAAATGAAAAATAGTGAGACACTGGGGAATGAGTGGAGGAAGGTGCCACAATAAATACAGGACTCCAGATATTGCAGTGATGAAAGAAAAAAATGTAAAAAAAATTGTTTTTATTGTTTTTCATTTTTTAAATATCCCAATCTTTTAATTTTATTTATTTTTATATTTTTTAAGTTTTATGTATTTTATTTCTTATATTTAAACTTGTCATTATTGTTTCATTTTCCTATTAATTGTATTCAGCCATTGTAATGGCTTCATTTTTTGAAGAGGCTTTGGATCACAGAAGGGTTACAACTGGTGCGGGGAGGATCATTGGTGTGGGGTGTCAGTGATGGGAGATACATGGGAGGAAGTTCACCTGAGCATATATATAAGGTATGTAAAAATGTTCCCATGTTCATGGGACATTGTCACAGTGGGTCAAGTCTTACACAATAACAAAGAAAATACTGAATTCCCATCCTGGAGAGTTCTGTCACATTCTCTAAGGGAGTAGCATCAGTCTCCCAAATGCAGGGGCAGTGACTGGTGAAGGAGAATGATCCACTGATGGGCCCTTGATATTGATGACTAGGCTTATGGCCCTTTGCTCTTGAAATTGAAACTTAGCCTACTGTTATGGGGTGTCTAAGAGTTGCCTCCTGAGAGCTTCCTTGCTGCTCAAATGTGGCCTATCTCTAAGCTAAACTCAGAATATGAATGCGTTACCTTCCCCCAAACATGGGACATAACTCTCGGGGATGAGCTTCCTTGGCACCAAGGGAATTGCTCCCAAGCACCAACTAGCAATGCAACTGGAAAAAGACCTGGAATAAAAGGGGGAGAAGGCAAAGACAAAGGCATTTATATGGCTAAGAGACTTCAAAATGTTTCAGGATATCATCTCAGAGGTAACACTTATGCATATCTCAGCAGGATCCCAAAGACTCCCAAAGTGGATACTGCTCCAAATATTGGGGCTCCTGAGGGCTCTGGAGACACCTAGGTCCTATGGTCAGAGCGGTTATCTCTGGAGTTTGGTGTCTTGTCAGTGGGCCCTACTTTGGAATTTGTGCTCTTGAGAGTGAGAGAGTTGGACTCAATTATGACTTCCCTACACATGACTCTTTTGTCCCTTCTATTTAAAACTATACTTGGTTCTGGACTTTGCAGGTGTACATCCAGAAATTCAAGTTTCAGCTGTCCATGTGCCAGCCGGTCCCAGAACCTTGGCAGAGTTACAAAATCTTCTCTACAGCTCATTGGACTTACCCAGGACAACTGACAGGGAGATGATGATGGACACCAGCTGTCCCAGGGAATGGAGATAGTCTGTACCTGCAGGCAGGGTAGTCACTTCCATCTTCCCCATGGGATATAAGCCTCCTCTCAAATGGTGGTGGAGTGCACGTCACCATCCCAGAATCCTCAGGATAGGGGGAAGAGCTATGGACTGGAGTGGACTTACTGGTATTCTACTGTAGAAATATTGTGATTCTAGCAGTGGTAGAAATTGCAACATTGATGTGGAACCAGTAGCCACTGGAGGCTTTGGAGGCCAGAAGAGGGAAAAACAGTTGTAATATGGGGGCTTTTTTGGAACTTTGGAATTGTCCTGAATGACACTGCAATGACAGATATAGGCCATTTTATATCATCACATAACATGCAGAACTGTGTGGGAGAGAGTGTAGACTAAAATGTGAACTATGGTACATGCTTAGTGGCAAAGCCCCAGGATGTGTTTATCAGTTGTGATGAATGTGCCACACTATTGAAGGATGTTTATGTGGGAGGGTGTGGGAAGTATGGAAAGTGGGGCATATGGGAGTCCCTATATTTTTTGTGTCACATTTATGTAATCTAAGTATCTTTTAAAAAAATAAAATAATTATTGAAAAAAAGAAAAAGGTCAAGCAACTATCCAAAACAAGATAATGGCAAGAAATAAGAAAGATTAGAACAGAATTAAATGAAATTGAGAATAAAAATAATAGAGAGTATTAACAAAACCAATAGCTGATATTTTGAGATGATTAATAAACTTGGCAAACACTTAACCAGAATAATGAGGAAAAATAGAGAAGATGCAAATAAATAAAATCAGATATGAGAGAGGGGTTATCACCACTGACCCCACAGAAATAATGAGTATTCTAAGAGGATTCTAGGAAAAATTAACGCAATATTCTGGAAAATAAATTTCTAGAAACACACGAGTAGTCAACACTGATGAAAGAAGAAATAGAAGACCTCAAAAGACCAATCACAATTAATGAGGTTGAAGGAATTATCAAAAACCTCCCAAAAAGAAAAGTCCTAAAGCAGATGGCTTCACAGGTGAATTTTACCAATGATTCTGAAAAGAATAAGCACCAATCCCACTCAAACTCTTCCAGAAAATTGAAGAGGGGGAACTTTATCTAACTCATTCGGTGAGGCCAACATCACCCTAACTCCAGAGTTACATAATGATGCTACAAGAAAAGAAAATTACAGAACAATCTCTTCTAATGAACTTAGATGTAAAATTCCTCAACATAGTACTTGCAAATCGAATGCAACAACACATCAATCAAATTATATACCATGATCAAGTGAGTTTTATCCCAGGTATGCAAGGATGGTTCAATGTAAGAAAATCAATTAATGTCATACACCACATCAACAGATCAAAGGAAAAAAAAATACATGATCATCTTTATTGATGTAGAAAAGGCATTTGACAAAATTCAGCTAACTCTCTTGATAAAATCATTTTGAAAGACAGGTATAGAAGGAAACTTCCTCAACATGATAAAGGGCATATATGAAAACCCGCAGCTAAAATCGTACTTGATGGAAGGCTGAAGGCTCTCCACCTAAGATCTGGAACAAGACAAGCATGTATTGTGTTAGTAGTATTGTAAGATGTAGTATTGTAAAAATTCTTGTTAGAACACTTAGGCAAGATAAATAACTAAACAATATCCAAATTGGAGAGGAAGAAGTAAAACTTCCATTTACAAATAAAATGACCTTATATATAGAAAGACCAGAAAAGTCTACTACAAAGCTCCTAGAGCTGATAAATGTGCTCAGTAAAGTGACGGGATATAAGATCAACATGCAAAAATCAGTAGTGTTGAGAGAAGAGGCAAGATGGCATCAGTTTATGAGGGCACTCACTGACTAGCTCCCTGAGGATGGTGGATTGTGGACAGGGTCCTGCCTGGGGGTCTGTGCTGTGGACGCACAGAGTGAGAAGCTTGGGACATCTATCTGCAGGCAGATCGATGGCGTGGACTGATCTGTAGAGATCCATGAGTTTTAAGCCTGCCTGTGGTGGTTAACACAGATGGCTGAGCCCCACCCTTAATGAAAAACGCTGGTTTAAACTGCAACTCCCACCTGGCAATGTGGTGACAGGGCCCAGTGAGAGGGAGCATTCTCCAAGAGTGGGAGGGCTCTGGCAAAGGGGTGAGAGAGCTTTCCTCTCTCTGTGGATTTGGCTGCCTGGAACCCCTTGCAGCTTGGGAGAACAAAATAGCTGGATTAAATCAACACCTGACAGAGGGGAGGGGTAAATCTGCTGAGGAAGTTGATTTGCCTAGGTGCCCAGGGATAAGCCCCAAACCCCACCAAGCTGGGGAGAGGGAGCATTCTCTGAGAAAGGGAGGGTTCTGACAGAAGGCAGAGAGGGGATTCTTTACCGTCAATTTGTGCCTGGACCCCCTCATAGCTTTGGGGAACAGATAAGCCAGATTGAAGCAATGCCAGGCTGAGGGGAGAGGCGAATCTGCTGAGGAAACTTGATTTACCCAGCAGCACGGTGACGCTGAGGCTTAGCTCCAGAGGTGGTGGAGTCAGCCATTTTTAGCATTCTGCACTGACTAACATCAGAGCTTCAGCTCCCTTGGGGAGGCCAGGAAGTGGGAAGTTCTTGATGAGTTTCCACGAGCCTAGTTAGAATCCCCTCAGTGAAGGGGGTGGTCTAGGAGAGGACTTATTTTGGGTCCTCTATTTAACAACAACAACAACAAAAAGTCACTTTAAAAAATGAAAAATGAATTCTTCTTTTTAATTTAGTTTAATAGCTAAAAATCTGCTTCAAAACCTGCAGATAGAACCCTGCAGGGAAATTGATTGATAAACACAAGCAGGCTGAGAGGTACCACAATGACCCTATGAGGAACACTGTTCCCCCTTAGCTTTGTTTGACTGCTTGCCTGTGTGGTTGTGTAGTTTTTCTCTATTTGTTGTCTCTTCCTTTTCTTTCCTGTTTCCTCCCCCCTTTCTTTGTTCTTTCATATTTTTTAAATTAGATGCTGCTAGCTTGTCTTTTCTTTGCTGTGCTGCTTCTTCAGTGATTTCCTATTCTCTGTCTATATTGATTTTGTATTCCAAGCTATCAATTATCTTTCCTTCATCTTTCTGCATTCTGCTTTCTGTTGTGGTTCTTATATACCAAGTTTTTTCATTTGCGCACAACTTAAGAGTGACAATTTCTATTCTATCTATTTTGTATTCTTCTCTCTTTTTTTTTTATTAATATTAACTTTTTCCTTTCAGCCCTTTCTTTACTCGTTCTCTCCCTCCTCATCATTCTAGCCTTCTAAATCATTATATATATATATTCCTCTATTTGGTTTCCCAGTCCATTGTATGTACTCCACTTTTTTTCCCATTACTGTACAATGCCTACATGAGTTAAATATTCATTTCACTAAGTCTTATATGGCTTCTCTTCTAACTTTTATCAATATTACTATTATCCTTCTTCCTTTCTCACATCTTTCGATAACTCTGGCCCTAATCTTTTGCCTTCAAGGGAACATAGAAAGAAGCAAGGAAATAAAATAAGAAGAAAAACTGTCGAAGAGAAAACAACACACACAGAACCACCAGCTAAATAAAACTCTAGAGCAGAGAGAGAAGCTAATCAACTGAATAAAACCATCAAGATAAAATGATGACTAGAGGGCAACAAAAAAATACAAACCACACTGAGAAATAGGAAGACTTGGACCAGTCCAATGAACAAACTAAAAACCAGGAAGAGATGCAGAACATCAAACCACTAATCAAAACTTTTCAAACAAATATCATGGACCAACTTAATGAAGTGAAGGAAGAGATTAAGGATATAAAGAAGACACTAGGAGAACATACTGAAGAAATTGTAAACATACGCAAAAATATAATGGATATAATGGTGATCAATGGCACAATGCAAGAAATCAAAAAGACGCTGGATTCACATAACAGCAGATTTGAACAGGCAGAAAAAAAGAATTAGTGATGTGGAAGACAATATATTTGAAATCAAACAGATAGTAGAAGAGATAGACAAAAAGATAGAAAAAATCCAGCAGGGACTCAGGGATTTAACTGACAACACAAAACGCACAAACATACGCATTATGGGCATCCCAGAAGGAGACAAAAAGGGAAAGGGAACAGAAGCAGTGTTGAAGGAAATAATGGCTGAAAACTTCCCAACCCTATTGAGAGAGATGGAAGTGCAGATCCAGGAAGCACAGCACACCCCAAACAGTATATTTCAACAGGCCAACTCCAAGACATATACTTGTCAAAATGTCCAATGCTCAAGACAAAGAGAAAATACAAAAGAGAAAAGAGAACCATCACATACAAGGGAAGCACAATAAGATTAAATGGTGATTTCTCATCTGAAACTATGGAGGCAAGAAGACAGTGGTATGACATAGTCAAAGTAGTAAAAGAAAAATACTTCCAGCCACAAATTCTCTATCTAGCTAAACTGGCATTCAAAAATGATGGAGAGTTCAAAACATTCACAGATAAACAGAAATTAAGAGAGTATGTCAATAAGAAACCTGCACTTCATCAAATACCAAAGGAAGTTCTACAAGTTGAAAGGAAAAACAAGGGAGAGAGAGTTGGAGGAGACTGTAAAACAACTAAAAAGACAAAAACAGAAATGAAACAACATATGACATACATTAACCCAAAGAAAATATGGCTGAAGTAAGAAATTCATTGCTAGTAATAACACAGAATGTTAATGGATTAAATTCAAAACTCAAGAGACACAGATTGGCAGAATGGATAAGGAAATATGATCCATCTATATGCTGTCTACAAGAAACTGAAGTTAAACCCAGGGATTCAAGGAGGCTGAAAGTGAATGGCTGGAAAACAATTTTACAAGCTAACAATAGCCAAAAAAGGGCAGGAGTAGCTATTCTAATATCAGACAAAATAGACTTTAAATGCAAAACTATTGGAAGAGACAAAGATGGGCACTATATATTAGTAAAAGGTGTAAACTCTCAAGAAGAGAGAACAATCATAAACATTTATGCACCTATTTGGGGTGCCTCAAAATACATGAGGCAACCTCTGGAAAAACTAGGTGGAGAAATAAATGCCTCTAAAATTATAGCAGGTGACTTTAATACACCATTATCAACATTAGACAGAACATCTAGACACACAATCAATAAAGAAACAAAAGCTCTCAATAATACATTAGAGGACCTGGACTTAATAGACACATACAGAACACTACACACAAATACAGCAAGATTTATATTCTTCTCAAGTGCACATGGATCATAGTCCAAGATAGACCACATGCTAGGCCACAGAACAACTCTCAATGAATTCAGAAAGATTGAGATTATAAAAAGTAATTTCTCTGACCACAATGGAATGAAACTGGAAATCACTAAGCGCCAGAGAAACAGGTTAGGCACAAGGATATGGAAGTTAAACAACATACTCTTAGACAAACAGTGTGTCAAGGAGGAAATCTCAAAAGAAATCAGTAACTACCTTGAAACTAATGAAAACGACAACACAACATATCAAAATCTATAGGATGCAGTGAAAGCAGTCCTGAGAGGGAAGTTCATAGCCATAAATACATATATTTAAAAAAAAGAAAGAGCTAAAATTGAAGACCTAACTGCACACTTGGAGGAATTGGAAAAACAAAAACAAACTAAATCTAAAGGAAGTAGAAAAATGGAAATAACAAAGATTAGAGCAGAACTAAATGAAATAGAGAATAAGAAAGCACTGGAAAAAATGAACAAAACTAAAAGCTGGTTCTTCGAGAAGAACAATAAAATTAACAAACACTTAGCCAGACTACCAAAGAAAAAGAGAGAACAGATGCAAATACACAAAATAAGGAATGAGCAAGGGGATATCACTACTGACCCCACAGAAATAAAGAGTACCATAAGAGGATACTTTGAAAAATTACATGCCAACAAGAATGATAATTTAGAGGAAATGGACAAGTTTCTAGAAACTCACAAATAGCCTACATTGATGAAAGAAGAAATTGATGAACTCAACAGTCCAATTACAAGTAAAGAGATAGACTCAGTCATCAAAAACCTCCCAACTAAGTAGAGCCCAGGACAAGATGGCTTCACAGCTCAATTCTACCAAACATCCCAGAAAGAGCTAACACCAATTCTGCTTAAGCTCTTCAAAAAAAATCAAAGTAGAAGGAATATTGCCTAACAGATTCTACATTGCCAAAATTACCCTAATACCAAAACCAAACAAAGATACCACAAGAAAGGAAAATTACAGACCAATTTCTCTAATGAACCTAGATGCTAAAATCCTCAACAAAATATGTGCTAATCGAGTTCAACAACTTATCAAACGGATTATACACCACGACCAAGTGGGTTTCATCCAGGGTATGCAAGGATGGTTCAATATAAGAAATCAATCAATGTCATACACCACATAAACAAATTGAAAGAAAAAAATCACATGATCATCTCTATAGAGGCAGAAAAAGCATTTAACAAAGTACAGCACTCTTTCCTGATAAAAACACAGCAAAAGATAGGAACAGAAGGAAACTTTCTTAATATGATAAAGGGTATATATGAAAAACCCAAAACTAACATGATCTTCAATGGTGAAATCCTAAAAGCCTTCCCTCTGTGATCGGGAACAAGACAAGGATGCCCACTATCACCACTCCTATTTAACATTGTCTTAGAAGTACTTGCTCGAGCACTGAAGCAAGAGAAAGATATAAAATACATCCAGATTGGAAAAGAAGATGTAAAAATTTCATTATTTGCAAACGACATGATCCTATACATACATAGAAAGCCCTGAGAAATCTACAACAAAACTTCTAGAACGTATAAAGGAGTTCAGAAATGTTGCAGGCTATATAAGATCAATGCTCAAAAATCAGTAGCATTTCTTTACACCAATAATGAGCAATCTGAGGAGGAAATTTTTAAAAAATACCATTTCAATAGTAATGAAAAGAATCAAATACCTAGGAATAAATTTAACTAAAGATGTAAAGGACTTATATACAGAAAACTACACAACACTGTTAAAGGAAATCAAAAAAGATTTAAATAAATGGAAAAATATTCCCTGTTCATGGATAGGAAGACTAAACATCAAGATGTCTATCCTACCCAAACTAATCTACAGATTTAATGCAATCCCAATAAAAGTCAACACTATATTTTTTAAGGAACTGGAAAAACTAACCACAAAATATATTTGGGGGGGCAAGAGGCCCCAAATTGCCAAAGACATATTGAAAAAGAAAAATGAAGTTGGAGGTATCACACTACCTGACTTTAAAACATACTACAAAGCTACAGTGATCAAAACTGCGTGGTATTGGCACAAGGATAGACCTACTGACCAATGGAACTGAATTGAGAGTTCTGATATAGATCCTCACATATACAGTCATCTGATATTTGACAAAGCCACCAAGCCAACTCAGTTGGGAGAGAATGGCCTTTTTAACAAGTGGTGCTTGGAGAACTGGATATCCATATCCAAAAGAATGAGAGAAGAATACCATCTCAAAACTTATACAAAAATCAGCAAAGATGGATCAAAGATCTAAATATAAGAGCCAAAACCATAAAGACCTTGGAAGATAATGTAGGGAAGCAACTACAGGACCTTGTAATAGGAGATGTTTTCATGAACTTCACAGCGAAAGCACGAGTAGCAAGAGGAAAAATAGATAAATGGGATCTCCTCAAAATTAAAAACTTCTGCACCTCAAAGAACATTTTCAAGAAAATAAAAAGGCAGCCTACCCAATGGGAGAAAATATTTGGCAACCATATATCTGATAGGAGTCTAATATCCTGCATAAATAAAGAAATCCTACACCTTGAAAATAAAAAGACAAACAACCCATTTAAAAAATGGGCCAGTGACTTGAAAAGACACTTTTCCAAGGAAGAAATACAAGTGGCTAAAAACCACATGAAAAAAATGCTCGACATCACTAGCTATTAGGGAAATGGAAATCAAAACCACAATGAGATAACATCTTACACCCATCAGAATGGCAGCAATTAAAAAAACAGCAGAATATAAGTGTTGGAGAGGATGCGGAGTAATGGGAACCCTCATCCACTCCTGGTGGGATTGTGGAATGGTCCAGGCACTATGAAGGACTGTTTCATAATTCCTCATAAAAGTAACAATAGATTTTACATATGATCCAGTGATTCCACTGCTGGATAGAAACCCAGAAGAATTGAAAGCAAAGACATGAACAGATATATGCACACTAATGTTCATAGCGGCATTTTTCACAATTTCCAAACGGTGGAATCAGCGCTGGTGCCCATCATCAGAAGAATGGATAAGCAAAATGTGGTACATACATACAATGGAATATTACTCAGCTGTAAGAAGAAATAAAGTGCTAACACATTGAATAACATGGATGAATCTTGAAGACCTTATGTTGAGTGAAGCAAGCCAGGCATTGAAGGATGAACAGTATATGACCTCACTGATTTGAATTGAGGAAAGTGATCAGTGTCTTAGAACCATTGTCTGAAAGATAGTTTTAACAAGGGAAAAAAAGAGAAGAGTTGGTTGTGAGCCATCACCCATATGGACATATTCTATGGTAAAGTGATACAGTATAGTTGCATATTGAAGGATAGGATAGATGGGTAGTGATATTACTGGGTTTGGTGGTGCAGGGTAAACAGGTGGGTAGATTAGGAAGGACAGGTCAGAATATCCAGGGCATGTAACTATGAATCTTGTCATCCCATGAGTCAAGACAGGGGAGTGTCATATGCCCCAGGGGGATTGGGAGGAAGGGACAGAAAAGATCAAATGGGGTATTTAGTGGTCATGGGAAATGTTTTTCATTACCTTACAGTAATGGGCACGGAACATCGTAAATATCAACAAAAATTATTAAACTGTACCATGTAAATTGTCAACTATACTCTAAACCATTCACAATGTTTAGTAGCTATGTTTCACTATCTGTAAAACAGTTACAACAATGCTACCATCCACACGCAACAAAAAGTTTTTAATATGGTATGGGAAAGGGAGAGGGATGTTGGGTATGAATGAATCTCTAGTATTCTGTGTGTGACTTTGCTGTGACCTAAAACTTCTTTGAAAATTAAAGGAAAATTTGGGAGACACTAGGGAATGAGAGGGGGAAGGTGTCACGGTACACACTGGATATCCAACAATGCAGTGATAAAAGGAAAAAATAAATTAAAAAAACAATTTTTTTTTGTCTTTTCCCATTTTTTTTTGAATGTCCCAATCCATTAATTATATTTTATTTTTAGTTTTTTTTTCATTCTGCGTTTTCTTGTATTTTATCACTTGCATTTAAGCTTATTGTTATTATTTCATTTTCCTATTAATTATATTTGGTTATTATATGGGCTTCATCTTCAAGGAAGGATTAGATCACAGGAGGGTTACAATGGGGGCTGCAGAGGATCATTGGTGGGGGGTGTCTGGGATGGGGGATTCATGGGAGGAAATTCACCTGAATATACATGAAAGATATATAAAATAGTTCAAATGATCAAGGGGTGGGGTATGGTCATGGTGGGTAGACAATCACTCAATAAATGAGGGAATACTGAATTCCCAGCCTGGAGAGCTCTGCCACATTCTCCAAGGGAGCAGCAACAGTCCCCCGAGTGCAGGGGCAGTGACTGGCAAAAGAGGATGGTCCACTAATGGGTTCTTGTTATTGATGACGAGCCTTATGAGTCTTTGCTCTTGTAATTGAAATGTGGTCTACTGTTATGGGGTGCCTAATGGTTGCCACCTGAGAGCCTCTTTGTTGCTCAAATGTGGCCTCTCTCTAAGCCAAACTCAGCATATGAATGGTTTACCTTCCCACCAACATGGGACATGACTCCTGGGGATGAGCCTCCCTGGCAACGAGGAATTAATACCAAGTGCCAACTGGCAATATGACTGGAAAAAGACCTTGAATAAAAGGGGGAAAAGGTAAAGACAAATGAGTTCATGTGCTAAGAGACTTCAAAGAGAGTCCGGAGGTCATCCCAGATGTAACGCTTATGCACACCTCAGTAGGATCTCATAGAACTTCAAAGTGGATATCACCCCACACAGAGGGGCTCCTGAGGGCTCTGGAGTCACCCAGGTCCTATATAAGGGGGAATAGCCCCAGAGATTGATGCCTTATCAGTGGGCTCTACTTTGGAATCTGTGCTCCTGAGAGTGACAGAGTTGGACTCAAATAATGCACATGGTCCATCAGTCCCTTCTATTCAAACCTATATGTGATGCTGGAATTTGTAGGTGTAATTCCAGAGAATGGATCCTTTTGCCTGCCCATGTGCCAGCTGTGCCTGGAATCTCGGTGGAGCTGCAACTCCTACTCTACACCTCAATGGACTGACCCATATCACCTGGTGAGGAGATGATGATGGACAATAGCCATCCCAAGGAATGGAGAGAATTTTCAGCTGCAGGGAGGATAATCCCATCCATCATATCCATGGGATAGGAGCCCCCCTCACTGGGAGGTGGAGTGGACATCACCTTCCCAAACTCCTCAGGATTGGGGGAAGAGCTATAGACTAGAGTGGACTCACTGGTATCCTGTTGTAGACATATTGTGATTCAAGCAATGGAAAAAAATTATAACAGTGAGGTGGAGCCAGTGGCCACTAGATGCTTTTGGGGGGCAGGGAGGTGAAGGGCAGTTGTAATACAGGGGCTTTTTCAGGACTTGGGTGTTGCCCTGAGTGACGTTGTGGCAATGTATATAGGCCATTTTACATCAGCATATACCATGCAGAACTGTGTGGGTGAGAGTGTGGTCTATGATGTGAACTCTGGTCTATGCTTAGTGGCAAAGCCCCAGGATGTGTATATTCATTGCAGGTGATGTGCCACACTAATGAAAGATATTTATGTGGGATGTTGTGGGAGGTGTGGGAAGTGGGGACCATGGAATTGCTTTGGTTTTTGTGTGGCTTTTGTGTAACCTAAGCATGTTTTAAATTATATATATATAAATAACAGTTATGTAAGCAAATGCACATATATATATATATATATATTTATATATCATTTTAAAGTATTTTACAAATATTGTTTTGTATTGTGAAAAATTTTATTTTTACCCACAATAAAAAAAATAATCAGTAGTGTTTATTTACACCTATAATGAGCAAACTGAGAAGGAAATTAAGAAAAAATTTTATGTACAGATTCAATGTAATCCCAAAAAATTCCAATATCATTTTTACATAAATGGAAAAGTCAATTACCAAATTTATTTGGAAAGGTAAGGGGCCCCAAATAGTCAAAACTATCTTGAAAAAAGAAGATGAAGTTGGAGGATTCATGCTACCTGACTTTTAAAACATACTACAAAGCAACAGTGGTCAAAACTGCATGGTATTGACTTGCAGGAACCACAGAACAGGCGACCTGGCGTGTGGAGGTGGCCTTGGTGGGGGAGGAAGTGTGAGTTCTGGAACCCGGATCAGCTCCGTTCTGAAATTTCCCTCATTGCTCCCGCTTCCACCCTCCAGAGTTGAGGCTCGCCCTCCTGCCCCTGGAGATGCTACAAAGGCGCTTCCCTTCCGAGAGTTCCAACACAGACCGATTTTGGGCTTGACTTGGGGTGTAACTCCGTGGTGAGTGACTGGGGAGAGATTGGAGGTCAAAGAGCCAAGTGGTTGGCTGTCTCAGCCTTCACGGGGGTTCTGGCCTCGGAGTAACATCACACCTATGAAGACTTTCCCCAAATGAGCTTAGGGCATAGCGATGATCCACTCTGTGTTGCTGCTACCTGTGCGCTGGGGTCCTACAACCATCTCTCTTGGGAATCTTGAGGAGGACTCATTCTTGACTAGGTTCTGAATTTCTGTGTCCCCACTCCAGCGCTCGCCGCGCACTCATGGCCCTACCCGGGTGGGAAGGGGCATTCTGTCTGGGCTTCCTGCACCTCCCTCTGGTCTTGCTTATCTGGCAACATGGATAGGGAGAAGGGACTTCCGGAAACCCATGTTTGGGAGCATGAGGTTGAGACGGGTTTACTGGGAGAGACGAGGCAGTGTTGACAGCGTGGAATTAAGGCTCACACATGTGACATGTATGGAGCCAAAAGTGGTTATTTATTTTTAAAGCAATGGATTGACAGAGTACGGTGGAGTGGATGGAGAAGGAAACCACAGCATCCTGCCAGAGGAGGGAGAGGAGGGAGGCATTGCCATGTCTTCTTATAACAAAGTATTCTTTTAGGTGTATAATGATTATGGTGAAACCACATGCAAAATAACGAAATACATATTTTATTCACTGGATCCTACAAAAGTTAGTACCCTCATTCCACTTGCTCTGTCACTACCTACAACGTGGGGAGTGGGGAGAGAGGAGGGAATGGGGAGAGTTGGACTTACTGTGTTGATGGCCTTCAGCCAAAGAGACTGGTGGAAGCTTGAAGGCCCTGTAGGAATAGCTGGTAAGGTGGGGGTGAGGGGAAGGATTTTGCTACATACTTAAAGGCTGGAATGAGCACATGGCTGGGTGTCCTGGTATTCCCTGTGAACATTTCTCCACTGTGATAAGGGAAATCAGAGGGGAAATGCAATGGAAAAGAGACCCAGGCTTACTGCTGGGGATTTCATGCAAGGCATTAGGAAACAACTAGAGTTGGGAGAGTAGTGTGTATATACATTGGAGGAAAGAACATAGTTGCAGTTAACTAGGACAGTAGTTCCCAAATTTGGCTGTATATTTAAGGAGCTTTTTATTTTGCACTTTTAAAAAATAATGCTTGCCCTTGATAAAAGAAAAAATTCAAAATGCAAAAAGGTATATAATAGAAAGTAAGTCTCTATACTCCTAACACTTAGTCCTCCTATTCCCCTCCACAGTGGCAACCAATGTTTGTGATTTCTTGGTATTCTTCCTGTGTGTATACAAACATTAATGTATGTATAAATTTGTCCCCTTTTAGTTTTATCAATAGTAGCACATCATTCTGCACCTTGCTTTTTCATTTCATAATCTGGAGATTACTCAAAAGTCTATCTTTTTTTTTTTCTTTTAGCCTCATAATAGTCCATTGTGTTAATATTATTCCATTGTGCCTTAATTTAGGGAATTTTAAATTAAATTAAATTAAATTTGATTTAATTTTAAAAACTCCAGACTTACTGAATCAGAATCTCAGGGGATGGAGCCCCTGAGACTGCATTTCCTTTTTTAAGCTTCCAGGGGACTTTAGGATTGGGGAATTTAGGATGGGGAGAATGAAAAGATGTGCCAAAGGAGGGAATAATGTGAAGGAAGTGGTCAATCAAATGTGAAGCCACACTCAAGATCAGATGGGAGGAGGGAGACTGAAGAAGTAAACAGAGAGTTGGGGAGAAAATCAAGCAGGGTGATGTAGAGCCTTGTTACTCAAAGTGTGAGCCTTGTTTTAACAGCACTGGCATGACTTGGAAGCTTGTTTAGAAATACAGAATCTTGGACCCCACTCCAGACCTACTAAATAAGAACCTTTAGTTTAACAAGATTCCCCAGGTGATTTGTATGTGCATTAAAGTTTGAGAAGCTGGCATAGAGGAAAGAACATAATGTAGCCTTATCTTGCCACATAGTTACTATGTGACACTGGACAGGTAAGTCAATAGCCTCTCTGAATCATAATTTTCTATTAATTATATTTGGTTATTATATGGGCTTCATCTTCAAGGAAGGTTTAGATCACAGAAGGGTTACAATGGGGGGCTGCAGAGGATCATGGGTGGGGGGGGTCTGGCATGGGGGATTCGTGGGAGGAAATTCATCTGAATATACATGAAAAATATATAAAATTGTCCAGTTGATCAAGGGGTGGGTCATGGTCACAGTGGGTGGACAATCACTCAATAAATGAAGGAATACTGAATTCCCAGCCTGGAGAATTCGACCACATTCTCCAAGGGAGCAGCAACAGTCCCCAGAGTGCAGGGGTAGTGTCTGACAAAAGAGGATGGTCCACTAATGGGTTCTTGTTATTGATGACTAGCCTTATGAGTCTTTGCTCTTGTAATTGAAACTTAGCCTACTGTTATGGGGTGCATAAGGGTTGCCACCTGAAAGCCTCCTTATTGCTCATATGTGACCTCTCTCTAAGGTAAACTCAGCATATGAATGCATTAACTGCCCCCCAGCGTGGGACATGACTACCAGGGATGAGCCTCCCTGGCATCAAGGGATTAATACCAAGTGCCAACAGGCAATACCACTGGAAAAAGTAAAGACAAATGAGTTCATGTGGCTAAGAGACTTCAAAGAGAGTCGGGAGGTCATCCCAGATGTAATGCTTATGCACACCTCAGTAGGATCTCATAGAACACCAAAGTGGGTATTACCCCACACAGAGGTGCTCCTGGGGGCTCTGGAGACACCCCGGTCCTATATAAGGGGGGATAGCCCCAGAGATTGATGCTTTATCAGTGGGATCTACTTTGGAATCTGTGCTCCTGAGAGTGACAGAGTTGGACTCAAATAAGCCCTCCCTGCACATGGTCCATCAGTCCCTTCTATTCAAACCTATATGTGATGCTGGAATTTGTAGGTATAATTCCAGAGAATGGATCCTTTTGCCTGCCCATGTGCCAGCTGTGCCTGGAATCTCGGTGGAGCTGCAACTCCTACTCTACACCTCAATGGACTGACCCAAATCACCTGGTGAGGAGATGATGCTGGACAACAGCCATCCCAAGGAATGGAGAGAGTTTTCAGCTGCAGGGAGGATAATCCCATCCATTGTATCCATGGGATAGGAGACCCCCTCACTGGGAGGTGGAGTGGACATCACCTCCCCAAACTCCTCAGGATTGGGGGAAGAGCTATCGACTAGAGTGGACTCACTGGTATTCTGTTGTAGACACATTGTGTTTGAAGCAATGGAAGAAAGTACAACAGTGAGGTGGAACCAGTGGCCACTGGATACTTTTGGGGCAGTGAAGGGAAAAGCAGTTGTAATAGAGTGGCTTTTTCAGGACTTGGGAATTATCCTGAGTGACATTACAATGACAGATATAGGCCATTTTACATCAGCATATACCATGCAGCACTGTGTGGGAAAGAGAGAGGTCTACAATGTGAACTATGGTCCATGCTTAATGGCAAAGCCCCAGTATGTGTATATCCATTGCAGGTGATGTGCCACACTAATGAAAGATGTTTATGTGGGATGTTATGGGAGATGTGGGAGGTGGGGAACATGGGAATCCTTGTAATTTTTGTGTAATATTTATGTAATCTAAGCATCTTTTAAAATATAAATAAATAAATAAATTTTAAATAGGAGAAAAATGTTATAGTTGTAATATAAATACAGCAAAACATTTCCCAGTTTAGCAATTGAACCATAATTTTTAAAAAATCGTTTTTGTTGTGAACCATGCCACATATATCGAAAAGTCCGTAAAACATAAATATGTAGTTTATGAATAATTATAAAGCAAGTCTCTTTATGACCAATGTCCTACTGAAGAATAAAACAGTCAGCTTCCTCCAAATTCCCCATATGCCTCTTCCTGATCATGAAGTCTTTCTTCCCAGAGCTAACTACTAGCCTGACTTTTATTATTCTTTCCTTGCTTTTCTTTATAGTACTCTTGTACCTCTAAGCAGTAAATATCTTAATTTCATAAAAAAAAAAAAAAAACACTGCATAATATTGGCACAGGAATAGGCATATTAACCAATGGAACTGAACTGAGAGTTCAGAAATAGACCCACACATCTATGTCCAGCTGATATTTGAAAGGGCTTCCAAGTCCTCTCAAGTGGGACAAAATAGTCTAACAAATGCTTCAGAGAAACTGGATATTCATATCCAAAAGAATGAAAGAGGACCCTTAGCTCACACCCTATAAAAAATTAAGTCAAAATGGATCAAAAACCTAAATGTAAAATCCATCACCTTAAAGCTCCTATGATGAATTGATAAGCAAAATGTGGTGTATATACTATTCAGTTGTAGAAAGGAATGGAGTACTAACACATATGACAACATAGATGAACCTCAGGGACCTTGTGTTGAGTGAAATTAGCCAGCCACAAATTGACATATATTGCATGATCTCACTGATATGAATTAAGGATATCAAGCTGACTGAAGGAGATAGAGTATTGGAAGATAGGTTTCCATTAGCTAAAATAGGAGGAGAGACTGAAAATCCAGTGCTTAATCTGTGTACAATTTATAAGTAGGTTGCTTGTAACAGTTTGGAAATGGATGGAGGTGATGTTGTTGCAATGATATGAGTGAAATTAACAGCATTGAATTGTAACTGTGAATGTGGTTGAAAGGGGAAGTTTTGGGCCATCCAGGAGGCCAGAAGGAAAGCTAGACGATTAAACTGGTGACTGTGTAACTCAGTGAACTCTGGGGTGGCTAAGGATTGTGGTTAAGAATGCAAATATAAAAATGTTATTTCATGATTTATAACAAATGTATATAACTATACAGGATGTTGATTCTGGGTGATATATGGGGAAAATACACCTAAAGCATACTTCTATGGGGTATGAATGTATTTATGTCTCCATAGGTATGTTATCTCAATAGATAGAGGCCCACACAGTAGCTAACAAAATATTAAACTTCCATCCTTGGTAAGTCCTGTTACTTTCTAACATAAAATGGCAAAAATCTCCGGAATGTATAAGCCATGCCTAACAAAAGAAAACAGGCTGATATGCCAAGCCCTCTATCTTACTGCTTGAACTTAGGAAACTTATTCTTGTAAAACTCAAACTTAGCCTGATTATAATGCATGCCTGGTTTACCTCCTGAAAACCTCGTTACTCAGATATTGCCTTTATCTAAGACAAGCTCAGCAAATGAGCTCCGTACCTTCCTCTGGATGTTGGGCATGACTCACAGGGATGAGCCTCCCAGACACCGAGGTATTATTACCAAGCGCTAACCAGTGATGCATGTGGAAAAAGCTTGACTAAAGTGGAAAACATTAACTGAAAAAAGAGTTTTTGTGGCTATTTCAAAGTGTGTTGGGAGTTCACTCCAGTGTTTAAGTTTATGCAGGTTTCGGGTAGATTTCACTTACTGCCACAGTAAACAATGTTTCAAACCAGGGGTTCTTAACCTGTTTTGTTTCACGGAACCCTTTGCTATTTAGGTGAAAATCACAGACCTCTTCTCAGAATGTAGGGGCAGATACACATAGTAAAAATAAATAATATTTTCTTCTCTGTGCAAAAAAAATAAAAAAATGTCTATTTTATAAAATTTACTTTTTGATTTTATATTTGATTTGGTTTCAGGGTTCTGAACGAACTCCAGGAAGTAATATAACACAAATTTTCAGAACAGTTATAAACTGCTCTATCTTTACTAACTTATGGTTTAAGTGAACTCCCAGTAAGCATACTTTGTATCTACCTCTTTACTTTGCAGGTGATCCCTTTTTTCTAGTGCTACAAAATCTTCACATAACTTCAAATGTTTGGATAAGCCACTTCACATTTATGCCGCTATGCCAGAGATTTATTTATAGAGATTTCCTGCTTTGTTTTTTGTTTTTTTTAATTTTAATTAAACCAGGTCATGTGGCCCAGAGAGCAGCTGAGCAGCTGCCCCCACCTTGTCGCGAGTTTAAGCGCAGTGCGGGCAGCTGCCCAGGGTGGCGATAGTGAGCGCCGCGCTGAGCTCCGCCTCCTTTTCCCTCCAAGGTTTCTCTTGGCTCTGGCGAGTAACATGGCTCCTGGGGCTCTGCCCACCTGCCCGTTGCTACCGCCGGCCGCCCGGGTCCGTGCATCAGCTGCCTGTGGCAAACTAAGACAGTGACCCTCCCAGCAATGTCCAAAGCAACTGGCCATTTTATTTTACTTCATTATGATCCCCAATTTGGACCGTGTTCCAAAGATCTCAATGGAAAGTTGACCAAAACACTGCTATTACTGCCATTGATTTCTTTTTCTTTTCTTTTTTTTTTTTTTATAAGTTGATTAGGCCTGGTCAGTTATTTTGATCTTTGTGTGTGTGTGTTCCTTTCGTGACTCAAGTGAGATTCTGTAGATGGTTGTTATATCTCATTATATAGCCCTCTTGGTGTGGGGTTACAGCAACTAAATAAAGGAGAAAACATAATATTCACAATGACTGTTAGTAAAACAAACAAACAAAAAAACAATGTTAAGGATTATTCAAGCTAAAAACGTTCATCAACTTAAAAGTGAGTAGATGGAGCAGATGTGGCTCAAGCAGTTGGGAGCCTGCCTCCTACACGGGAGTCCCAGTTCTGTCCCTGGTTCTTCCTAAAAAAAGAAGAGGAACAGACACAGCAAGCACACACAGCAAGAAGGGAGTGGATGTGGCTTAAGCGGTTGGGCTCCCACCTCCAACATGGGAGGTCCCAGTTCCATTCCTGGTGCTTCCTAAAAAAAGAGGAGGGAAGCAAGAGCAGACAGACAAGGGAGCCTTGGGGGGGTGGGGGGGGAGGAGGAAGTGAATGAAATACTTTAATCTGATAGGAAACATCTACCAAAACAAAACAAAAACAACCATTCTATTTCTCGAGGCTGAGTATATTACTATAGGACCAACTCTCATACATATAATCACTATGAAATCTAGAAAAGATGAATGCCTAACTGAAGACACTATAGAGCAATGATCAAATAAATAGATTATCAAGGTTGTTGATTTTGGAGGAATGGGATGTCAATGAATGAGTTTCCCAATTTTAAATCTTGTATCCTGATGGCAGAGTTTAACCTACACCATGTGAAGAAACTGCACTTAGGGTATCAATATCTTCACATTATTATTTACCTAAATAAGACTTAAATATATACAAGAGCTTTCTGCTGATAAGAAAGACTATTTGAAATATATTCAAACTGTATACATTGATAATAAATTTAAAACAATATGGATATAAATATATAGATTACAGATGTATACATATATATTTATATATATATAAATTAAACACAAACCAAAAGCTGCTGCGGCTGTATTGCTGCATTTAACTTGCTAAGCTGCTCAGGCAGATACCATAAAATGAGTTGGCCATTAACAATGGAAATTTATTAGTTCACAAGCTTGCAGTTTTGAGGCTGAGAAAAATGTCCAAATCAAAGCATCATCAAGAAATGTTTTCTCCAGGAAGCCTGGCTGCCAGTGATCCTGGACTCTGTCATGTGGCAAAGCACATGTCAGCATCTGCTGGTTTCTCCCTTCTCTTCCCAGTTGAATTCCTTCCAGGTTCTTGATTCTATGGATTTTCTCTCCTTTAACTCCATATTCATCCTGTTTATAAAGGACTCCATTAAAAGGATTAAGACTCACACTGGACTATGCTCAAGCTGAAACAACCTAATCAAAATGTCCTATTTATAACAGGCTTGCACAAGAGGAATGGATTAGCTTTAAGAACATAATTTTCTGGGGTACATACAATTTGAAAACATCAAAAGCTATATTCTTATCAAACAGTGTACACTTGAAGAAAATGTGTATGGCTCAATATTAAGGTTATTCTGCATCATGAAAACAATGCTAAATTTATATTCACCTATTATCATGGCTTCCAAATATATAATGCTTAGCATGTTATATCACAAAGTATAACTTAAAATATCCAAAATTATACCTGAATATGTAGAAACAATCCAGCCAGTGTAATCATCATGAAACAGCCCTCAGGAAAGGTATAAAACTTTTGAACAGTGAAGGTGACTAACTCCTAATGGTATAGAAAGTTCATTCAAGTGTATGTTGAGTAGTTTGAAATCAAAAAGTGCGTGTTTCTAATTACAGTTGAATTAAACTGGAAATCAATGACAGAAAGGTACCTAGCACCTCTAAGAAGCACGTTGAGACTTTCTACTTTCCTAACACAATGAAAATGACCCACTTATACCATCATTGTGAGGCCTGAACAGTTATTGTAGTGCTTCCTAATATGTATGCACTTTGTGCCTGGTACTAGTCTAAATGGTTACACTTTCCATTCAGTCCTACCCTCAAATGGCACATAAGGGTGGACACCATTGCTAATGTGCTAATATGTTGAGCTACTGAGTCATCAGAGATAAGCAATGTGATGATGATCACCCAGCTCACAGGCCACTGTGCTGGGCTTTGGCACCAGGATCATTTATGCTTTGGACAATTTCAGAAAGACTGTTTTGTCAACATTAGCAATACTAAGACTTTGTTTTAACTAGTGAAAATCACTCCATTATTGAGTGGAAACTCTCAGGATGAGCAGGAAACCTCAGTGTCCTGAGATTAGGCTGAGGCCAGGCTTTGGGTCTTCTCTGCTCCTTGGTCCCTAAGATCCACATGCATTTCACCTTAAGAGCACTTGCAATATTAAGGGAACTGTGATTTTCTTTCTGATTATCCATGTAATCTTCACCATTTCCTACATCAAATACACTAATATATGTTATATAGAAGTGCTGCTCATGGACAGATTTTACTTGGTCCTGTTCCCTAACCATTTAGAACCAATTATCTCTTTGAAATTACTTGTGGGAACTGGTTAATATTGGTGCCAAACCTGTGTTCCCAGGGGTTTTCTATGATGCCATTGGAGATACCCATTTGGATATAAAACTTAACACAAAAGCTCTTGTTATAATAGAAATCTTCCAGACAAGATGTTAATCATCTCTACCAAATATGCCAGCTCATCCTTGCCCCCAGGTAAGACATCAGTGTGTTATAACCCAGGAGATCGACCACACTCAGACTTTAACCACTTTTATGAAGTTTATTGAGCTGAGCCCGCAGGTGTCTGCAGCACCTCTCATGCAGGAGAGAACTGCAGTCCCCAGGTTTTAAAATGGCTCCCTTTTATAGGGGGTTGCTGTCGCAGTTTGCAAGCAAGCAGGATGTACAGAAGCAGATTTTGGCAGTTAGCTAGCATTTGCACAGAACTCCCTGATAGCCTGGGGCACAGCTGCAGGCTTGAGATGTCCTTGCAGGATTGTTCAAGGGAGGGGAGGTTGTGTGCTTGTCTGTCCTTGCAAGATTGTTCAAGGGAGGGGAGGTTGTGTGCTTTTCAGATAGGACACTTAGGGGGCAGTGGAAAATTTTCTTTTCTACGTTACTCTGGTTGCCATGAAGGCCTATGGGTAGGCTAATTTAGGGTTCAACATTCCCCACTTCTCTTCTTAGTGGGTCAAATCATTGACTCATCATAGTGGTCTCCAGTCGTTGGCAGGTGTTGGTAGGGTTGGGCTAATACCATTAGTTTGACCGATTGGACTCTGTCCTTGACAAAAGCTACAAGCCTATTGATAATGATAGTTCGGCAAGTGAGACCCAAAAATAACAGTATGAGAGGGCCTACTAGGGCTGAAATTAAAGTAATCAGCCATGGAGACCAATTGAAAAGGTTCTGAAACCAAGACTCAGAGGATTGTTCTTCTAGATCTCTCTCTCTGAGTCTCTTTTGTAGTTCTTGCATTGATTGTTTAATAATTCCTGAATGGTTTACATAAAAACAGCAGGCTTCTCCGAGGGTGTCACATAAGCCACCCTGTTTCAGAAACAGTAAATCTAGTCCTCTCCTGTTCTGTATAGCTACTTCTGCTAAGGAGTTAACTTTTTTTCAAGATATTGTACTTAGGTCTGAAGGAGAGCGACATCAGCAGAGAAAGTAGCTGAAAGTTTTCTAATATCAATATCAGAGGTAATCATGGCCCCAGCTCCTATGGCTGCTGAACCTGCAATCCCTAAGGTGGCTAAGATAGGGATTAGAATTGGAGTCCTTTTTTGCAGTCCAAAATGTTGATCCTGAGCTAGGAAGTGGGCAGTACCTGAGAGTCCAGCATATAGGTAAACCTGGGGAATTATATAAACACCAATACATAGGTCAGAAGCATTACTAGGAGCAATACAGTGAGTGATACCAGATGAGCAGGCAAACCAGGTACCTTTGGGGGTGATTAAAGTCCAAGTGGATCCTGAAGCAGTAAGGGGGACAGTGTTCAGGCAATAGTCCTTATAAGGTGAGTTGTCTATGGAGTAGCTGCCGCTGGTGAAACAGATCCCTTGTTCTTGGAGATCGCTGAGGGTGAGTTTTCACTGATGAGAACAATCAGACAGGATACCAGTCCCAAAGTTGTTGGCATCAGTGTAGGAGATGTTCTGGGGGGCCATATCTCCCGTCAGGTTGGCACCAATCCCCACGTAGTATGGTGGTGCCGGATCGACGCAGAGCCAACACTCAGTGGTGATGGCCAGCTGAGTTTCATTCAGAAGGGAGAAAACAGAGTCTAGCTAGTTAGCAAAGAATTACTAAAGGAGTTCAATGGGTGTGATGGTGCTAGGAGTTGGGAAGAATTAGTGCTGGTAGTAGGCATGCTTTGGGAGGTTACAATTTTAATCTTGTTGTTTAGGGCCAATGATGGGTTCAGGATCAGGTTAGGTCCAATAGGGTTTTTAATTGGGAGCCCTGATTGAGAGTTAGTAGGTTTATTCTTAGAAGTCCAGGGGAGTTTCTGTACAGTGAACATAGTTCCGGGGTCTTGACTGGAGGCATATAGGTGCAAACCCCAAGTTCTACCAGTAGCCCATTGGGGATCAGAGGGGTTTTTAATGGTCAGAGTAACGGGGTTGCAAGTCTGGTTATTACAGTTAGGATGGACTTTCCATTTTTGCATGGGTGGATTAAAAGTAGTTTTTCGGAGGAGACTTAAGCTGGGGTCAGTTCCCCCTCCAGGAGTCCATCCTAATGCTAAAGTTTCGCAACCCCAATCTTTATAATAGTAATCAGCAATAGACCCACATTGCCTCTTTTGTCCTGAGGGGCGTTCAGGGCAGGCATAGTGTTGGGTATGCCATAGTACTTGGCTGGTTTTACCCTTGTCACATTTTATGGCTTGTAATTGGGCATCGGTGAGAGAGTTATGTGCCAAGGGATAAGGAGGAGCTCCCATTTTGGCTCTCTCTCCTAGCTCATGGTCACAAAGGTCTTCATCGAAGAATTGAGAGAAGTCAGTGGTGAGGGTTACTTGGATAGTGCTAAAAGTTTCATTAGTAGCTATATGCTTTCCATCTCTGGTTTGAATTGGGACCCACTGGTACTTGGTGGGAATGGAGGAAGCAAAAGTAGCAGGTAGACTAAGGCTTAGGAGGAAATAAATCTGAGTCGGAGTGGGTCCTTGCCATCTGGTCTGACCTCCCATTTCTTTGGGTTCTGGTCAGGGTGTGCCTTCTTTACCTGAGTATGGTGCAACCAATGGCGTTTCTCTGTTACTTTAACAGCTGTTGGGGTTGAGAGGATTACAAGGAAGGGTCCTTCCCAGGTGGGTTCTAAAGTCTCTCGGTTAAATTTCTTAGTCCAAACCCAGTCCCCAGGCTCTATGTTAAGTGTTGGAAGCTGAGCGTCTTCTGGTTGTCTCTTCTGCTGGGCTAGAAGGCGTGCTTCTTTCCGGATGAGGTTGATAGCCTGTAAGGACTTGAGAAACTCTTGGTTAGTTAAGTCACCCAGGTGGTCCAAGTGTAATTTGGGGATTATGGGAGGTGGTCTTCCATAGATTATTTCAAAAGGGGTTAAATGTTTCAAATAAGAGGTACATCTGGTTCTTAGTAAGGCAAAAAGGAGAAGACTTACCCAACTCTCTCCAGTCTCCAGTTTTAATTTAGTTAAAGTCTCCTTTAAAGTCCTATTCATCCTCTCTACCTGTCCTGAGCTCTGAGGCCTGTAAATGCAATGTAATTTCCAGTCTATTTTAAGTGCCTCAGCTAGACTTTTGGATATCTTGGCTACGAAAGCTGAGCCATTGTCAGACCCCAGCTCCAAGGGTAAGCCAAATCGTGGGAGGATTCCTGTCAGGAGGTGCCTGGTGACTATATTGGCAGTCTCATGCTTGGTGGCAAAAGCTTCAGTCCATCCGGAATAAGTATCTATAAAGACCAGGAGATATTTATAACCATATTTGCTTTTTCCAATTTCAGTAAAATCTAATTCCCAATGTTCCCCTGGTTCATGGCCTCCAATTTGGACCCCTACACTGTGAGAGACTGGAGGCCCTGGGTTGACCTGAGCGCATGCTGAGCAACGGGTTACCTCTGAGTTGGTGATGGTCTTCAAATCTGGAACATAGAAATGTTTATTAATTAGAGCAATTAATTTCGAGGTACCAAGGTGAGTGCTATAATGGAGGTCCCGGACTAGAGCAATATCCAATTCTTTTGGCAGCAGCAGGTGCCTGTCGGCAATCGTTGCCAAAGTCCAGCCTCAGTGGTGCAATTCAGTTTTTGTCCTAATTCTTGTTCTTCTTGGTTATAGCTAGGAGAAGTAGGTAGGGCTCATTGGGGAAGAAGTGGCAAGATTTTGAGTGGTTTCACTTCTCCCAACGCTACCCGCTTCGCAGTCAGGTCTGCAAGATCATTCCCTTTCTTGGTGTGACTTGGTTGGGTCTCATGCCCTTTGCAATGGATAATGGCTACCTCCTTAGGTTCCCATATAGCTGCTAAAAGGGCTAAAATCTCTTGCTTATTTTTAATTTCTTTTCCAGCCGATGTCAAAAGTCCTCTTTCCTAGTAGAGGGTTCCATGTACCAGGGCAGTTGCAAATGCATAACAGCTGTCAGTATAGATACTGACTTTCTTACCTTTTGCCCAGTGAAGCGCCTGGGTCAGAGCAATTAATTCTGCTTTCTGGGCGGAGGTTCCTTGGGGCAAGGCCTGTGACCAGAGTACTTGATTTTCCGTGGTCACCGCTGAGCCTGCATATCTCAGTCCATCTTTCAGATAACTGCTTCCATCAGTATAAAGCTCATAGTCTGGGTTTTCTAGGGGAGTGTCCTGGAGGTCAGGTCTAGATTCAGTGATAGTCTCTAAAATGTCCAGGCAATCATGGACAATTTCTCCATATTTAGAATCTGGCAACAGAGTAGCTGGGTTGAGAGCCATGGACTTAGAGAAAGTGACTTGAGGGGGATTTAGTAGCAGCACCTGATATTGAGTAAGATGCGCATTCGAAATCCAACGGTCAGGTGGGGATCTAAGGAGGGCCTCAGTGGTGTGGCCCCCGATAATCTGCAAGTCCTGGCCCAAGGTCAATTTCTGTGCCCCCTTGACAATAAGGGCAGTTGCAGCTATCGCTCTCATGCATGATGGCCATCCTGCAGCTACAGGGTCTAGTTGCTTGGAGAGATAGGCCACTGGGTGTTTCCAAGGCCCTAAGGTTTGAGTGAGGACCCCTTTGGCAATCCCCTTCTTTTCAGCTACAAACAGCTGAAAAGGTTTCATGATGTTGGGTAGGGCTAAGGCAGGGGCTGAGGCTAAGGCTCGCTTGAGGGCTATAAAGCCCTGTTCTTCTTCCCGAGTCCAATGAAAGTTAGGGTCCTTTCCACCTGTGCAAGTGTATAAGGGTTTTGCAATTTCAGCAAACCTGAGTATCCAGAGCCTGCAGTAGCCTACCGCCCCTAGGAATTCCCATACCTGGCGCTTGGTGGTTGGAGTTGGGATATTCAGGATAGCTTCTATCCGTCCCAGAGATAGTGTCCTCTTACCTTCTTACAGATGGTAGCCCAAATATGTGGCTTTTCGCACGCAGATCTGAGCCTTTTTCATGGACACCAGGTAGCCAAGGCGTGCTAGTTCAGAGAGCAATTCCTTAGTGGAGATTAGGCAATCCTCTTCTGATGCTGCTGCAAGAAGAAGGTCATCTACATATTGCAAAAGAGTTACCTGAGGGTGGGATTCCCTGAATCCCAGGAGGTCTCGGCTCAGGGCTTCATCAAAGATGGTTGAAGAATTCTTGAATCCTTGCGGGAGTCTAGTCCAGGTTAGCTGGCCTGAAAATTCCCCTTCGGGGTCCATCCACTCAAAGGTGAAGATGGGTTGGCTCTGGAGGTGCCAATGGTAAGGTGAAGAAGGCATCTTTCAGGTCCAGTACAGAATAGAATGTCCGTCCTGGAGGCAGAGAGCTCAGAAGGGTATAAGGGTTAGGTACAGTGGGGTGAATGGTTTCAACCCTCCTACTGACTTCTCTTAGGTCCTGTACTGGTCTATAATCTTCAGTCGCTGGCTTTTTTACTGGTAAAAGGAGGGTATTTCAGGGTGATTGGCAGGGAGTCAGTATCCCCGCTTCTCTTAATCTCTTGATATGTTTCGCTATGCCTTCTCTTGCCTTTTGAGGTATAGGGTATTGCTTGACTTGGATGGGGAGAGCAGTACAATGATAGGAGGTTGATGCAAAGCCAATCCTGGCAGGTTGCTCTCTGCCCAGACCCCGGGGATTTTAGTAAGTAGTTCCTGGATATAGCTTTCTCCTATAGCCCCCTTGGGCTCTTGTTCAAATAGAATATATTCTTCAGAGATAGGGACAGTTAACATAATTGATTGAGGGAGCTGATCTCCCAGTTGTAAAATTGTTTCCCCATCTTTAAAAGAAATGATTGCCTTTAATTTCTGCAGCAAGTCTCGGCCTAAGAGGGGGTATGGGCATTCTGGCATTACTAAAAAGGAATGGGTAATAGTACCCTTTCCTAAGTCAGTAATTCGGGCTTGAGTCCAGGGGTAAGATTTAGGTTTTCCTGTTGCCCCTATGATAGAAGTCTTCTGGGATGAAAGTTCCCCGGTTGTCTCTTGGAGAACTGTAAAGGTGGCCCCCGTGTCTACTAGGAATTCAGTTGGCTTCCCTTCGACTGTTAACTTTATCATGGGTTCTTGGAGGCCAAGCTCGAAGGAACCCTGACCCCCTCAATCTTCAGTTTCTACTAAGAGGCAGGCCGGTTCCTTAGGTTCCTGAGCCCTTCTGCCTATCAACTTAGGACAATCCTTTTTCCAGTTGCCCCATCCCCTTGCAAAAAGCACATTGGTTCTTCTTTAGGTCTCCTCTCTCCGGCCGTCCCTTGGAGGGATGGGGTTTCCGGGTTGGGGCTGCCAGCAAGATTCGCGAGAGCTGCTTGGTCTGCTCCCGAATAGGATCTTCTCTATTTTGGAAAACTTTCTGAGCTATTTCTACCAATTCACTTCTAACTTTTCCTTCAAACCCTTCTTGCTTTTGAAGTTTTTTTCTAATATCTGGGGCCGACTGAGAGACGAATGCCATGTTTACCATTCGTCTGTTATTTTCATCTTCTGGGTCTAAGGGGGTGTACATTCGATATGCCTCCAATAATCTCTCTAAGAAAGCAGCCGGGGACTCATCCTTACCCTGCATGACTGCACTAACCTTAGTTAAATTAGTAGGCTTTTTAGCTGCAGCCCTTAGACCCCTAAGTAGAGACTGGTGATAGTGGCGCAAGGCTGTCATCCCTGCATCAGTGTTAGGGTCCCAACGAGGAGGACTCTAAGGGAGTGATTCCTCCAATTCATCCCTCCTAGTCTGGGAGTCCCCCTCATTGTCCCCTAAGATAATCTTAGCAGCCTCCCGATGGATACTGTCTTTCTCCTCAGAAGTGAACAAAGTCTGTAAAATCTGTTGACGATCATCCCAGGTAGGCTGATGAGTGCGGAAAATAGTTTCCAAAAGTGAAATCAGCCTCTGGGGGTCCTCTGAAAAAGGAGGGTTCTGGTGTTTCCAATTATAGAGATCAGAGGTGGAAAATGGGACATAAATCATTGGAGTATGGCCCGGAGGCGCCCCTGGTTGAGGAGGAATTTCCCTGAGTGGCAACAGGGGCACTGAAGAATCAGGCCCTGGTGGAGGGGACTGATAGGGAGTTCCCCCTCTCATGTGGGGAGGACTCTGGACTTCCCCTTGGGGTGAGCGCCCTGGGGCCTGTTGCTGCGAGGGAGTTCTTGGGTAAGGCAGGGGGTTAAATAAGCTTTCAGCTATATCATCAGTTTCCCCCCGCAGAACAGGATATAAATGTGGTTTCTGTTTCTCTGGTTTCTCATCTTTCTTTTCTTTCGGGGGATCCCGTGCCCCTTGAGGTTTCCGGGCAGTTACTAAAATGGTTTTTCCGCCTACCCTTGCATACATATCCCCCTTCCTTGGTTTCTGGCATTTCTGGATATAATCTACTTTATCATACACAATGTCAATCCAAACATCTATATAAACCCTCTGGTCGGGGTGGGGAACCCCATAAACAACAGACCGTACAGCAAACAACAGAGATAAATCAAATGAGCCTTCTGAAGGCCAATCTATTCGGAAGGCTGGCCATTCAAGTTCACAGAGGGTCCGTAGGAAGCCTGGATCTTCTGGCTTCCCATAGTCACAGGACCTTTTAAAGAAATCAGAAAAATTAGCATGAATGCATTCAAGAGGAGTCCACGGAGTGGATTTTCCTTGTCCCATCCTGTTAGGGTTGAAACAGTTAAAACACCAAGAAACACTGAACATAGACAGACAAACTAACAAAACACTGGAGACTAGTCTCACTCCCACTCACACAGCCAAATACCAAAGTGAAACCTAACGGTTTCCAAAATCAGGAGAGGGCATCCCGTCCCTGATTCGGGGTGTGCAGTACGCGGTGTCCCGCCTGCAACAGCCCCCACAAATGCTCCGGAGCCAACACAAAAGGGAGAATCCCTTACCAGATTCCTCGTGGCCACTGTCCTAGTCCGAATCCGATCACGAATCAAAAGCAAAGGTGAGGAAGTGGAGGCACTTCCCGCTTAGTCTGAGGAGGTCGACCCCAATTAAGGGGGACCTCATGGTTGATCTCGCTGGGGCCTCCAAATGTTATAACCCAGGAGATCGACCACACTCAGACTTTAACCACTTTTATGAAGTTAATTGAGCTAAGCCCGCGGGTGTCTGCAGCACCTCTCATGCAGGAGAGAACTGCAGCCCCCAGGTTTTAAAATGGCTCCCTTTTATAGGGGGTTGCTGTCGCAGTTTGCAAGCAAGCAGGATGTACAGAAGTGGATTTTGGCAGTTAGCTAGCATTTGCACAGAACTCCCTGATAGCCTGGGGCACAGCTGCAGGCTTGAGATGTCCTTGCAGGATTGTTCAAGGGAGGGGAGGTTGTGTGCTTGTCTGTCCTTGCAAGATTGTTCAAGGGAGGGGAGGTTGTGTGCTTTTCAGATAGGACACTTAAGGGGCAGTGGAAAATTTTCTTTTCTACGTTACTCTGGTTGCCATGAAGGCCTATGGGTAGGCTAATTTAGGGTTCAACAAATGGACCCTTATCAGAAATCTTGATGTGTCTATCCAGCACAAGTAACAAAAAGAACTTTTGAGACTTTGTTGTTATTAACTCTTTTTTCTCCCTTCCCTTCCCTCCAACCTGCATTTCTTTCCTGCACTGCTTAGTTGATATGAGAGAAACTGTCAAGGGGACTATGATATAAAACAAACATATATATATATATATGAAAGGTAGTCACACAATGAGACAAACCTCTTCTTTTGAAATAAATGCAGTTCAAGGAGTTTTAGCAGAATTGATAGCTGTTCATGGAAGCAAAGAGTGAGCTGGTTGCAGCTCCACATGAAGCAGGGGCAGGAGCAGCTCGGCACACTGACCAGAAACTCACTACGCAGAATGCTAATTTAAATTTATACTTGAACAGATCTAATCTGATGGGATGTGTTTTACCTAAAAAGAATACAAACAATGATTTATGTGTACTATTGCAAATCAATTAATTTCAATAATTATTTCATATTATTTTCTTTTAACCCAGTATTCTACTATATGCAGTCAGCAGTACATAGTGAATGTGTCATACAAACAAATTGTGCAAATGAAACCTTATACTTCAGGTATAATTCCAGGACTTCCTCATAATATATTATGAAAACCATGTAAGCAGTGTTCATACTTGAGTTCCACAGCTTCCAGGCAACTACCTGCACATAATTCACCTTAAAATATCTTTAAAGATAGATATTATAAATAAATATTATGAGGATACCTCAATAAATAGATAAACAAATTAATATATTAATTATCAAAATATATCTTCTAATTCTTTAAGTCTTTGCAGAAAAGGCAAAAAATCATTTGTTTGTACAATTTGATGTATATGAACAGTTGTGCAATTACCTAGTTATCCCAGGAGAACATTACTTTGCAAGTTGGCCTTCTGTAAATTATATACTATTTAATAATAGTCATAGTTAACAATCTGTATTTACATGTGCATAACATTTTATGTTGTTATACTTCTTTTAAAAGAAAATTGCATTATCAAATTCAGAGCACTGCCATTTCTGTACTTCTTTGCTTCGGAAAAAGATGAGTAATATGAATTTGAGATGGAAAACATGTAGTGCCTAACTCCCCTCCCTTTTTTCAAATTTATTACTTATTGGTTTATTTTCCATTAGCATTGCTACCATTATGAGAATCTCTAATTACTTTTAAAATATTAAAATCATCAAGTAGGTATTTTTACAAATTTTATAGAAAAAGGAAACTGAGAGTGAAAGATATATATGAAGCTCTCACATATAGCAAAAAAATGGCAGAGTCAATATATAAAATATATCTTCTCCTGTAGTCTGCAAAGATTTAATTCTGCTCTGCTGACACATTATAAATTCAAGCTAGAATCCTACAATTGATTGGTGATTGAAATCATAAAATATGTTTCTGTGTCCCAACTGTGAAATCCTGTTGAATTTTTGTAATACAGTAGAAGAAGCCTGATACAGAATTTAGTGAGGAAAAAAATTAAGCAGTTATTTTTAAGATCTCAACTTCTGCATAAAGCTGGCTTAAACAGGTTAGAGCTTCTTATAAATATTGAAGTTTTCAGTAAACTTCTTGGTATAAAACAAGAACAACTATTATTGAAGTAGTGTTTTAAAGGATACTGAAATAAAAAGCAGCAGAGACAGAAAACTCATATTCTTGGGATCAGGATGTCAGTCTGAAAATGACAGGCATCCTGCCTGCTTACAGTTAGCGGAGCTTCTCTGGAAGTAGTTACATTTGTCAGGAGAAAAGGGAACTCAAAGCAAGAATGTGAAGTGCATCAACACTGAGAATTAGAGAGCACTCGATAAGTAAGTCAGAAAATATACATTCTACGGTTTCAAGGCAACCAGAAAAGTCATTCTCATTTTGATGACATGAGTTAAAATATGATTCAAAGCTGAAGGAACTTCAGAAGAAAACATTCTGCACTTGAGGTTTAAGTAAGTGTTTCCATAAGGGTGATTGTGAAAGGGAGCTTTATGAAGGAATCAGGTGTGAGTGAATATAGCAGCTATTAATGATCCACACATCAAGCAATGTCTTTCTATATCAGCTTATTCAAGTTCTGAAATATGTTCAGGTTTTATGGGAAAAGATAACACTATTTGACACAAAACATAAGAATAAATATATGAAATTTAGTGAACGTGAAATTATTAATTTTAGTATAAATACTTTTCCCCATGGGTAATATCTACCTATCAAGAGTTACAAGTGATTCTTTTGAAAAGAAAGCTAAGCACATATTTAAACTCAAGAATACATGGAGAAGCATGAGAAATGTATGATGGCATTTAACAAGAACCATTTAGTGGTCATGGAATGGATTATAATTGATTATAATATTTTGAGAGACTCTGAATAGATAGTACCCTCCAATCTCTATTCAGATTCTACAAGGCCATCATATTATCATAAGTATTAACATTCATGGAACATTACTAATGAGACAGGGGTGCATAGAAATTACCAATATCCAGGCAAACCTTTAACTTCAAGTAGATCCATTTTATAACTTGTAAATTGTAGAAATATATGCATACATATGCAAAAGCTCATAATATATTTTATGTGCTATCCGTATTCTGGAAACAAGTGTAAAAAGGTGGGAGACCGAAGGAGCATGAGGAAACATTATGTTATAACCTACTGACCAAAACAATTTAATAGAATAAAAATGGATTAATGTGAGGCAGTATATGAGCTTAGATTAATTCCTTCTATGTGTGGATCCTCCATGTTTCTCAGGGATTATTTGTCTGACTCTTCATGGCCAATGGAAATGTTCCCAAGATTTCCAACTCCACCACAGTGACTGAATTCCTGCCCACGAGATTTTCTGATATATGGGAGCTCAGAGTCTTACATGCCATGCTATTTCTACTGATGTACTTGGCAACACTTTTGGGAAATCTTTTCATTATCACAGTAACCACACTTGAACAAAGTCTTCACATCCAAATGTATTTCTTTCTTAGGATTCTGTCTGTATTGGACATGTGCTACATTTCTGTTACAGTACCCAAGGCATGTGTCATCTTCCTGCTTGACAGCAGGGTGATCTCCATAGCTGGATGTGCAGCTCAGATCTTCCTTGTGGTTGCATTTGCTACAGTAGAGCTGCTGTTCCTCACTGTCATGGCCCATGACCACTATGTGGCCATCTGCCAGCCCCTCCACTACCCTGTGGTCATGAACCCTCGGGTCTGTGTCCACATGACTCTGGCCTCTGTAGTCACTGGTCTGGTCTACTCAGGATTCTAGACTAGTAACATATTCTAGCTGCCCTTCTGTCAGTCCAATGTGGTCCATCATTTCTTCTAAGAATCCCCTCTCTTCTGAAGATTTCCTCTGACACCTTAAACAATGACATTTTAATTTTTATCTTTTCAGTGATGATTGTTGGTGGCTGCTTTTCCTTATCATTTCTTATATTCACATACTTTCTACTGTGCTCAAGTTTCCAAGCAGGGATGAGTGAGGAAAAGCCTTTTCCTCCTATGTCCCTCACATCCTTGTGGTGACCATCTTTCTCAGTTCAGGTGCTACTGTGTATGTGAAGCCAACCTCCAGCTCACACACAATTCAGGACATGCTCACCCCTGTGTTATATTTTTGAATCCTATATTGGATCCCTCCTTTCCTGAATCCTATAATCTACAGTCTTAGAAACAAGCAGATAAAGGAAGCTATAAAGAAGAGTTATGGGGAGAAAGCTTTATTCAGGAAAAAGCTAGCATAATTGTTTGAAGCTGAATTTTTCAATCATGAAAAAAAATCAACTCTCAAGCTAGTGTTTTAGGGAATTCCTGTTTATATCTGATTAATTAGTGCTCCCCCTTGATCACAAAAACTGTATTTTGGTCTTGATTAGTCCTACACTTACTTTGCATTGAAGTTGCAAAAGATGCAGGCACTGAATAGCACAGCAGATTGCAGTTTCCAGGTACCCTCCCAAGTGCCACCAGAGAGGTGTCCCTTGACACTTTCAGCAAGTTTCCTACCTGTGTTTGTGTTTTAAAATTGGCAGTGTTGTTTGACAATATAACATTTAATAGCTGTGTGCAAAAACAAGCTGATTTCAAGAAACCAATGTTTCAGGGAAGAGGGAAGACCTGCTATGGCATCCGCTTCTGGTGGGTTTTCATGAATGCTCTGCATATTGGAGAGTGTCTTGATCCAAAAAACAATTATTGCTGTGTGTTCTTTATTGCCCTCCTGTTTAAATTTCATTTAAAAATATCCAGAACTTTGGTCTTAGCACTGATTTTTTTATGTGTTGTTATTCCAGCCAAATTAGCAGTATAATGGAGAAGAACAAAATGTCACAGTGGCCTAAAACTTTGAGAATCTTGATGCTGTAGGTTGATGTTCAGGAGACAGGCACAGCCAACAGTAAAACACAGGAGGAAGCCAGGTGTTTGCTTTTATAATTAATATTTATATAATTTTATTTGAGGAGTTGTGAGCTTCCACAACAATCATGCACAATGCCAAGATCATCCAGGTCCTGTGGGCAATAAGTCCTGCAGCAGTGACAATGCTTTGTACCTCAGGTACATGTGACAGTAGGAGACAGGTGTGAAAACACTGAAGCAGAGGGGAATATTCTTAATGACAACAGCCGGTTTGGTTTTTGGATTCCATTTATGGTTTTTTCTCTACCCAAGTACCCAGTAATAAAATAGGAAACTTGGTCAGAGCGTAAAACTATGCCAGAAAGCAAGCAGCTCACTGTTTGAGGAAATGACTTAATCTTTCCTGGTTTGTAAATTTTTTGCTAGTTGTATCAAGAAGCTATCTATAATAAATTCTAAAGGTCTTTCAATATGTTCACCTTCAATGCTAAGAAAAGTAAGTCTTTCCCTCCCAGTCATTATGCTTTCCTGTTTTTCTATGACTTTTTTCAAAATACTTTTTAAAAATCAATCTGAACTCTAACCTAATCATGGTTTATACCACTGTTGATGGAAATTCACAAAGGGCCCTAATAGATAGTCAGTCAGTAGCCAAGTGAAGAAAACTGTGTGAAGTTTTGAAATGGAATCAGTCACTACAGAACTGTGTGAGCTGTGTGATAACCAGGGGAACAAAACCACATATAGTGGGTGATCTAGGAGACACTTATCTCCAGATGTTGCTTTGCATATACATTTTTACATCTGTTGTCTGGGTTGGATGTGTATTGGGCTTCAGTGTGAGGCTTTTAATATGTATCATCAATCAAAAACATTATCCACAAGACTGAATCATGTGAGAACTGGCAAGTATGCACAAATAAAGTCTGCTTGAATTTCATCCTCTTCTTTTAATATAACTTTTATATGACATAGAGTAACCAGTAGACAATTCTCAAGAACAATCTTCTTAAATTTAAAGTATATTTTGAATTCTATCATTGTACCTGCATTTTTGTTCATATATGAAACTATGTTTCTAAAATAAATTACTTGATAGAAATTGATAAAGTAGATTTTACTTATTGGTAAATACCAATGATTACCTTTACCAAAATGATGTACTCCTGCCAACAGCATTCTATTCACACACCTACTTGCCTGTACATGATATGGTCATTTACTTTAATTCTTATTCAACTTATGGGCAAAACATCTCATTGTTGATGCAATTTGTAGCTCCATTAGTCTTAGTGAAGTAGAGAATTAGTTCACAACATAAGAGGTGAAATATATTCGACAATATCAGGAGATAGGAACAAACTTTATTACAATTTAAAAAATGATAATGAATGGAAACACAAATTCACAGAAACAAATGAAGGTAATCAGAAATGTTGAATAAGAAGGTTAATGAAAAAGACACCATGAATATATATATGTATATATACATATATCTTTTTGAAGTAATGTAAACATTGTCTGAAAGGATGATAGCACAAGTCTGTGATGAAACTGAGAGCTACTGAGTATACATTTTTGATGGATTGTACAAGGTGATGGAACTGTATAACACAGTGAACCATGTGGTCAGTGATAGACAGTGGTTAACTGTAAAAATATGAGAACATTCTCTCTGCAACTATAACAAATGTACAATACTAGTACATGGTGCTAATAATAAGGAAATTTAAGGAAAAAGTACACCAAATGTAAGCTGTGGACCGTAATTAGAAGCAATATTTTGATTATCTTCTTTTATAATCTGTAATAAATGTTCCACAGCAATGCAAGGTGAAGGTGGAGGGTTGATGTATGGGAGTTCTGCACATTATGCATGATTGTTTTGTGAGCTCACAACTTCTTCAATAAAAAAATAAAGAAATAAAAAATTCCTACAATTCAACAATAGGACAAAGTATGAAATTAAAATATGGGCAAAGGACTTTAGCAGACATTTCTCGTAAGAACATATAACAATGATTAAGAAATACATGAATATATGCTCAATATAATTAGCCATTTAAGAACTGCAAATCAAAATCACAGTGAGATTCCACTTTACACCATCTCTGATGGTTATTATTTTAAAAATGCAAAATAATAAGTTTTGATGAGGATGTTGAAAAATTGTAATACTTGTACATTGTTGGTCATAATGCAAACTGGTGTTAACTACTGAGGAAAACGCATTTTCTCAGCGTTTTCTCCACAAGATAAACAAAGAGTTACCATATGACCTGGCACTTCCACTTCTAGATATATACCCCAAAATTTGAAAACAGGAATCATATATTTGTAAAACAAAGTTTATAGAATCATTATTTGCAATAGCCAAAAGTTAAAAATAACTTGTGTCCATCAACAGATAAATAGATAAAACATGCTATAGACATACAATAGAATGTGATTCCTCAGGAAAAAAGAATGAAATTTGATAAGTGGTCAACATGAATAGATCTTTAAAATGTACTAATAGAAACAAACAGCACAATTTTTATATTATTCAGTTTTTATGAAATATATTGAGACAGAAAGAAAGATGAAAAAAATTTGGTAATATATGCTGGTGATGGTAGCACACATTGTATGTTTAATTAATGTCCTTAATGTCCTTGACTGTAATACTCAAAAATGCATAAATGACAAATAAAAAAATAAGTTAAAAGAATGATATTGACAATAAAATTCCATTTATATTAGCATTAAAAGGAATTGATAATTCAGAAAAAATCATATATATTTATGTACAATTATTCTCCACAAGGGGCCCAAGACAAATCAGTTAGTAAAATATCGGTCTTTCAACAAATGGTGCTGGAACAACTCGGTATCTCAAGGCAAGCAAAGCAATTTGCTCTGTATTATCACACCATGCCAAAAAATTAACTAAAAATGGATTATAGCCCTATATATAAGGGATAAAACTATAAAAATCCTAGAAAACATTGTAAAAGTAATACCTCATGACCATATATTAAGCAAGAGATTCTTAGATATAACAACATAAGCAGAAGAAACAAAAACAAAAAATAGAAATTTTAGAGTCCAACAAAATAAAACTTTCATGTTCAAATGACATTACCAGGAATGTGACAAAGCACCTTATCAAATTGTGGAACATATTGCAGGTCATACCTAGAACACCATTCAATCTAAAATACACAGGCATGGAATTTACAGATTAATATATAAAAATTTCTTAGAACTCAATGATAATTTTTTAAACATAGCTGCTATTCTGTTTCTTATCCTTAGTTTATTTGTATTCATATTTTGTAAAAACAGTCTTATATATGCAATATCACCAATACTCATATTTTCCATGAAGTTTCACTGTGTTATACAGTCACAAGTTACATTTTTTAGCTTGCCTTCTAGTAATCCATTTCAACCACTATCATACCCATTGTAGCAGTTTGGCATTATTTATGAATTCCAAAAATAGATATTGGATTATGTTTGTAGATTGATTTGTTCCTCTGGGCATATTAGATTATACTTAATTCAGAGGTTTCACTTTTACTTGATTAAATAATGATTATGGCTTTGATTGGTCCATGTCAGTAGGACATTGATTCCCCGTCCCCTTGGTGGGCAGGGACTCACATAGAAAACTGTACAGCAGAGTAGAAGAGTTAGTTGGAGTTTTGATGCTGGAGTTTTGAGCTGGAGTCCAGAAAGTAAACACACAGGAGAGGAACACAGAGGAGTAGAGAGAGCTCCACAGACATGGCAGAGGCCCCAGGGAGAGAGAAGAAATGTTCACCTGTCTACAGTTGATCTTGTAGAGAGAAGCAATTCTGAGCCCAGAGAGAATCGAGCCCCAGGGAGAGAGACAAAACCTAAAGAGCCTGGTGGTGTACAGCTGACATTGGAAGATGCTGGGACCATGGAGTCTTAAGAGGAAGAAGGCTGAACATCAACAGCCATCTTGCTCCAACACGTGGCAACAGACTTTGATGAAGGAAGTAACTTATGCTTTATGGTCTGGTAACTGTAAGCTTCTACCCCAAATAAATACCCTTTATAAAAGCCAACAGATTTCTGGTATTTGCATCAGCACCCCTTTGGCTGACTAATACACCCATAGAATAGCTTTGCTTGTCACAAACTGCATGATGTGCTCTCAACATTTCCATTCGTTTCCAAAGGTTTACAAACAGTCTTTGAGTCAATTCTGCACAGAAAAACCCTCAGCTTTCCATCCTTTACCCAGTTTCTATTTTCTCTTGACCAATATTCTAATTATTAATTCCATGAATTTATAAAATATATATATATATATTTAGTTCATAATAGCACAGTCATATTTTATTTGTCCTTTTGTGTCTGGCTTGTTCACTCAACATAATGTCCTGCTGGTTCATCCTTCTTATCATATGCTTCATGATTTCATTTCTTCTTACTACTGCATAATATTCCATCATGTGTATGCAGTACAATTTATTTATCCATTCATCAGTTTATGGACATCTGTGTTGTTTCCAGCGTTAGATATTGTAAATAACACTGCTATGAGCATTGATGTGCTGGTGTCTATTTGTGTCACTGTTCTCAGTTCTTCTGGTTATATACCTAGTAATGGTATTTCTGGGTCACATGGCAAGTCTATATTCAACTTGCTTATGAATACCAAACAGTCTACCACAGTGGCTGTATGATTCTACATTCCCACCAACAGTGAATAAGAATTCCTATCTCTTCACATCTTCTCCAACATTTACAGTTTTCTGATTTTTTAATAGTGTCCCAGTGTAATAGGTGTAATGATATCTCATTGTACTTTAGATTTACATTTCCCTAAACACTAGTGATGTTCAACATTTTTTTCATTTGCTTCTTTGCCATTTGTATTTCCTTCTTGGTCAACTGTCTTTTCAAGTCTTTTGCCCATTTTTTAAACAGGTAGTTTGTCTTTTTATTGTTGAGTTGCATGATCTCTTTATATATCACACATTTTAAACCCTTATGGGATAAGAGATTGCCAAATAATTTCTTCCATTGAGTTGGCCATCTTTACCCCCTTTTGGAAGAGTTATTTGATGTGAAAAAGTATTTAATTTTGATGATATCCCATTTATCTCTTTTTTCTTTTGTTGCTTGTGATTTGGGTGCAAGGTTTAAGAAACTACCGCCTACCACAAGATCGTGAAGATGTTTTTCTACATTTTCTTCTAGGAGTTTTATGGTTGTTGCTTTTATATTTAGGTCCTTGATCCATTTTGAGTTAACTTTTGTATAAGGTGTGAGATAGTGTTCCTCTTTCTTTCTTTTGTGTATGGCTATCTATTTCTCTTAGCACCATTTATTGAATAGATTATTCTGGCCCAGGTTGGATGGCTTGACAGCCTTGTCAAAATTCACTTGACTATAGATGTGAGGGTCTATTTCTGAATTCTCAATTAGCTTCCTTTGGTCAACATGCTTGTCTTCATGTTAGCATTATGATGTTTTTCACCACTGTAGCTAAGTAATATGCTTTAAAGTCAGGAAGTGAGAGTCCTCCAACTTTGTTCTTCCTTTTTAAGAACTTTTTGGCTATTTGGGGTACCTTACACTTGCAAATAAATATGGTAATTGGTTTTTCCATGTCTGCAAAAAAGGCTGTTGGGATTTTTATTGGGATTGTGTTGAATCTGTAAATCAGTTTGGGTGGAATTGACATCTAAAAGATATTTAGTCTTCAAATCCATGAATATAGAATGCCCTTTCATTTATTTAAGTCATCTTCAATTTCTTTTAGCAATGGTTTGTAGTTTTCTAAACAGTTCCTATATGTCCTTGGTTAATTTTATTTCCAAATATTTAATTTTTTAGTTGCTATTATAAATTGAGTTTTTTTCTGATTTCCTCCTCAGAATTCACATCAGTATTGTATGATATGCTAATGAATATTTGGAATTAATCTTGTATCTCACTGCTTTGCTGAACTTCTCTACTAATTCTACTAGCTTTGTTGTGTATGTTTCAGGATTTGCTCAATATAGGATCATAATATATGCTAATCGTTCAAGTTTTTCTTCTTCCTTTCCTATTTATATGCCTTTTATTCCCTTAACTAGCATAATTGTTCTAGCCAAAACTTCCTGCACAATATTGAATAACAGTGGTGATAGTGGCCATCCTTTTCTTGTTTATGATCTCAGCGTGGAAGCTGTCAGTCTTTGACCATTAAGTACAATGCTATCTCTAGGTTTCTTATATATACCCTTACAAATTGAAAAAGCTTCCTTCTACTCCAATCTTTTGCAATGTTGTATCAGGAAAGGATGCTTTATTTTTTCAAAAGTCTCTTCTGCATCAATCAAAAGCATCATGTGATTTTTCTTCTTCAATTTATCAATGTGGTTCATTATGCTTATTGATTTTCTTGTTTTGACCCACCCATGCATATCTGGGATAAAAAATATACAAACTTGGTATATAACTCTTTTAATGTGCTTTAGGATTTTTGTTTGCAAGTATTTTGTTGAGGACTTTTGCATCTATATTCATTAAGGATATTGGTGTGTAATTTTGTTTTTTCATATTAGTTTTATCTGGTTTTGGTATTAGAGTGATGTTGGCTTCATAGAATGAGTTTGTTAGCCTTCATTCTTGTTCAATTTTTTGAAAGAGCTTGTGCATGATTGGTATTAGATCATCTTTGAATAATTGGCAGAATTCAAATGTGAATCCATCTTGTTTGGGACTTTTAATCTTTGGGAGGATTTGATGATTGTTTCATTCTCTTCACTTGTGATATGTTTGTTGAGGTCTTCAATTTCTTCCAGCATCAATGTAGGTGGTTCATATGTTCCTAGAAATTTTTCTGTCTCATCTACATCATCTAGTTTTTTGGCATCACTGTGTTCATAGTATCCTCTTATGATCTTTTTTATTTCTGAAGGATCAGTGGTAATGCCACCCTTCTCATTTCCAATTTTTTATTAGCATCTTCTTTCTTTTTTTTTTGATTGTCTAGCTAAGTGTTTGTCAATTTTGTTGATCTTCTCAAAGGACCAAATTTTGGTTTTGTTGAATTCTCTATTTATTGTTTGTTCTCAATTTCATTTATTTCTGCTCTGATCTTACTATTTCTTTTTTTTTTTTTTTTTGACTTGGTTTGTGATTAGTTCAATGTTCTTTTTCTTGTACTTACAGGTATGCAGTTAGATATTTAATTTTAGTTCTTTCTTCATTTTTAATGTAAGCATTGATGCTTATAATTTTGCCTCTCAAGACTAACTTTGTGTTGCCCCATAGGATGTGATATGTTCTGTATTCATTTTTATTCATCTCAAGATACTTGCTGAATTCACTTGCAAGTTCTGTTTGACTCATTGATTATTTAAGACTGTGTTGTTCATCTACAAACATTTATAAATTTTCCCTTTTTCCATCCATTATTGATTTCTAGCTTCATTCTGTTATGATCAGAGAAAGTGCTTTGTATAATTTCAGTCTTCTAGAGAGAGGGATGATGGCATCGGTTTAAGTGGGCACTCACCATTTCTCTCACAGAGGATGGCTGATTGAGGACAAGATCCTTCCCAGGTGGTCTGTTCTGGGAGCCTGCAGAGTGACAACCTTGGGGACATTGATCTGGAGTGAGCTGGACAGCAAGGAGGACTGCTCAATATGAAATCATGAGTTTTTCACCAGCTGGAAATCATGGATGCAGATGGCTAAGCCCCACCCTCCCAGCAACCTGGCAACCAGGAGCACTCTCAGAGTGTGGGAGGGTCCTGGCAAAGGGTGAGAGGGTTTTTTTCTGTGAGTTTGGCTACCTGGACCCTGTTGCAGCTTTCTGGGAGCAAACCAGCTAGCTAGAACTAGTGCCAGGCTGAGGGGAGAGATTAATCTGCTGAGGAAGCCTGATTTAGCTAATAGCCTGGGGACACAGAGGCTTGCCTCTGGAGGGGGTGGACCCAGCCAATTTTATAGTTCCACACTGCATATCAGAGTCTCAATTCCACTGTGGAGGCCAGGCAATAGGAAGTGTTTGATAAGTTTCCACGAGTCTATTTGGGGTCCCCTCGTCGAAGGGGATGGTCAGGAAGAGGCCTTCTTTTGGGTCCCTAATTTATTCAAAATAAAAAAATTTAACTTAATTTAATCACTAATATCTGCCTCAAAACCTGCAGAGAGAAGGCTGCAAGGTAATTGATTGATGAACGCAGGCTGAGAGGCCCCACAAGGGCCCAAGAAGGAATGCAGTTCTTCCTTAGCTTTATTTGAGTGCATGCCTGTGTGTTTGTTTGGTTTTTCTTTGTTTGTTTGTTTCTTGCTTTTCTTTCCTCTTTCCTCCTCCCTCACCCCCCCTTTTTAAAAATAAAATTAAGTGCTGCTAGCTTGTTTCTTCTTTGCTGTGCTTCTTCCTTGATTTTCCATTCTCTGTGTATCGTGACTTTGTCTACCAACACTATCTTTTTTCCTTCTTTCATGTTTCCACCTTCAACTTTATTTGTGGTTCTTACATTCCACCTTTTTTTCACTAGTCCTCAACTTCATGGGTGTCATCCTCTATCTTGTCTATTCTGTTTTCATTACTTTTTAAAATTAACTTTTTCCTTTCAGCCCTTTCTTTACTCTTTCCCTCTCTCCTCATCATTCTGGCCTTTAAATCATTCTATATATTTTTCTCTATTTGGTTGCCCATTCCAGTGTAGGTAGTCCACTTTTCCCCCCCTTTTACTCTACACTGCCTACATGAGCTAAATATTCATTTTACTAAGTCTGATATGGCCCCTCTTCTAACTTTCATCAATATTACTATTATCCTTTTTCCTTTCTTACCTCTTTTGATTCCTCTGGCCCTAATCTTTTTCTTTCAAGGGAACATAGGAAAAAGCGGGGGAAAAAACAAGAAGAACAAAGTATCAAAGAAAAAAACTTAACACACAGAGAGAACCACCAGCTAAATAAAATTCTAGAGCAGAGAGAGAAGCTAATCAAATGAATAAATCCATCAAGACAAAATGATGACCAGAGGGCAACAAAAAATTACAAACCATACTGAGAAACAGGAAGACATGACCATTCAAATGAACAAACTAAGAACCAGGAAGAGATGCAGAACATTGAACAACTAATCACAGATAACCAAACAAATATCATGGACCAACTTAATGACGTAAAGACTAGATTAAAGGTATTAATAAGACACTGGGAGAACATACTGAAGAAATTGTAAACATACATAAAAAGATAATGGATATGATGGTGATGAATGACATAATCCAAGAAATCAAAAAGATCCTGGATTCACATAACAGCAGATTTGAATAGACAGAAGAAAAAATTAATGATGTGGAAGACAGAACATCTAAAACCGAACAGATAGTAGAACAGATAGATAAAAAGATAGAAAAAATCCAGCAGGTACTAAGGAATTAAAGTGACAACACAAAATGCACAAACATATGCATTATAGACATCCCAGAAGGAGAAGGGAAGGGAAAGGGAACAGAAGGAGTGTTGAATGAAATAATGGCTGAAAAACTTCCCAACCCTATTGAGGGAGATGGATGTACATATCCAGGAAGCACAGCGCACCCCAAACAGTATAAATCCCAACAGGCCTACTACAAGACATATAATTATCAAAAGATCCAATGCTCAAGACAAAGAATATACTCAAGGCAGCAAGAGAAAAGAGAACCATCACATACAAGGGAAGTACAATAAGTTTAAGTGTTGATTTCTCAACTGAAACCATGGAGGCAAGAAGGTAGGGGTATGACATAGTCAAGGAACTAAAAGAAAAAAACTTCCATCCATGAATTCTCTATCCAGCAAAGCTGGCATTCAAAAATGATGGAGAGTTCAAAATATTCATAGATAAACAGAAATTAAGAGAATATGCCAAAAAGAAACCTGTACTTAAAAAAATACTAAAGGAAGTTCTACAGGTTGAAGGAAAAAACAGGAGAGCCAGAGTTGGAGGCAGGTGTTAGAACAGCTAAAAAGACAAAAAGAGATATAAAAACAATATATGACATACATAAACCCAAAGAAAATATGACTGATACAATGAATTCTTTGAGAGTAATAACACAATGTTAATGGACTAACTCACCAGTCAAGAGACACAGATTGGCATAATGGATAAGGAAATATGATCCATCTATATGTAGTCTACAAGAAACCCACCTTAGACCCAGGGAGTCAAGGAGGCTGAAAGTGAATGGCTGGAAAGCAATTTTACAAGCAAAAAATAAACAAAAAGGGCCAGAATAGCTATACTAATATCAGACAAAACAGACGTTAAATTCAAAACTATTGTAAGAGACAAAGATGGACACTATATATTAGTAAAAGGGGTAACCTTTCAAGAAGAGAGAAAATTCATAAACATTTATGCACCTAATCGGGGTGCCTCAAATACATGAGGCAAACTCTGGAAAAACTAAGTGGAGAAATAGATGCCTCTACAATTATAGTGGGGGACTTTAATACACCATTATCACCATTAGACAGAACATCTAGACAGAGAATCAATAAAGAAACAAAAACTCTGAATAATACATTAGAATACCTGGACCTAAGAGACATATACAGAATGTTACACCCAAACACAGTGGGATATACATTCTTCTAAAGTGCACATGGATCATACTCCAAGGTAGACCACATTCTAGGTCACAGAACAACTCTCAATGAATTCAGAAAGATTGAGATTATACAAAGTAATTTCTTTGACCACAAAGGAATGAATTCGAAAATCACTAAGGGCCAGAGAGCTAGATTGGGCACAAACATATGGAAGCAAAACAACACAAGACAAACAGTGGGTCAAGGAGGAAATCATAAAAGAAATCAGTAACTACTTCGAATCGAATGAAAAAGAAAACACAATTTATCAAAACCTATGGAATGTAGGGAAAGCTGTCCTAAGAGGGAAATTCATATCCATAAATGCATATATTAAAAAACAAGAAAGAGCTAAAATTGAAGATGTATGTGCACACCTGGAGGAATTAGAAAAACAACAATAAACTAACCCCAAAGAAAATAAGAAAGCACCAGAAAAAAATAAACAAAACCAAAAGCTGGTTCTTTAAGATCAATAAAATTGACCAAGTCTTAGCCAGACTAACAAAGAAAAAGAGCAGATGCAAATACACAAAATAGGAAATGAAGAAGGGGATATTACTATTGAGCCAGCAAAATAAAAATTATCATAAGAGGATACTTTGAAAAATTATATGCCAACAAGAATGATAATTTAGAGGAAATGGACAAATTCCTAGAAACTCACAAACAGCCTACATTGATGAAAGAAGAAATTGATGAACACAACAGTCCAATTACAAGTACAGATATAGACGCAGTCATCAAAAACCTCCCAACTAAGAAGAGCCTAGGACCAGATGGCTTCACAGGTGAATTCTACCAAACATTCTGGAAAGAGCTAACACCAATTCTGCTTAAGTTCTTTCAAAAATAGAAGTAGAAGGAACATTGCCTAACTCCTTCTATGATGCCAACATTACCCTAATACCAAAGCTAAACAAAGATAACACAAGAAAGGAAAATTACAGACCAATTTATTTAATGAATCTAGATGCTAAAATCCTCAGTAAAATACTGATCACATTCAACAACATATCAAAAGAATTATACACCATGCCCAAGTGGGTTTCATGCCAGGTATGCAATGATGGTTCAACATAAGAAAATCAATCAATGTAATATACCACTTAAACAGATTGAAAGAAGAAAAAAAAAATCACATGATTATCTCTATAGATGCAGAAAAAGCATCCGACAAAATACAGCACATTATCCTGATAAAAAACTTGCAAAAGATAGGAATAGAGGGAAACTTTCTGAACATGATAAAGGGTATATATAAAAAACCCAAAGCTAACATCATCTTCAATGGTGAAATCCTAAAAGCCTCCCCTCTGAGACTGGGAACAAGACAAGGATGCCCACTATCACCACTTCTATTTAACATTGTCTTAGAAGTACTTGCTCAAGCACTGAGGCAAGAAAAATATATAAAAGGCATGCAAATTGGAAAAGAAGAAGTAAAAATTTCATTATTTGCAGACAACATGATCCTATACGTAGAAAACCCTGAAAAACCTACAACAAAGCTTCTAGAACTTATAAAGGAGTTCATTAAAATCGTAGGCTATAAGATCAATGCTCAAAAATCAGTAACATTTCTGTACACCAATAACAAGCAATCTGAGGAAGAAATCAAGAAAAAAATACCATTTACAATGATAACTAAAAGATTTAAATACCTAGGAATAAATTTAACTAAAGATGTAAAGGATTTATATACAGAAAACTACACAACACTGTTAAAGAAAATAAAAGAAGACTTAAATAAATGGAAGAATATTCTCTGTTCATGGACAGAAAGACTAAACTTTATCAAGATGTCTATCTTACCAAAACTAATCTACAGGTATAATGCAATCCCAATAAAAATCAACACTATATTTTTTAAGGAATTGGTAAAACTAACTACAAAATTTATTTGGAAGGTTAAGAGGCTCTGAATCATCAAAGACATAATGAAAAAGAAAAATGAAGTTGCAGGTGTTACACTACCTGACATTAAAATATACTACAAAGCTACAGTGGTGAAAACCACATGGTATTGGCACAAGGATAGACACATTGACCAATGGCACCGAATTGAGAGTTCTGATATATATCCTCGCATATACAGTCATCTGATATTTGACAAGGTGACCAAGCCAACTCAGCTGGGAAAGAATGGCCTCTTCAACAAGTGGTGCATGGAGAACTGGATATCCATATCCAAAAGAATGAGAGAGGAACAGCATCTCACACCTTACACGAAAATCAACTCAAGTTCGATCAAAGATCTAAATATTAGAAACAAGACTGTAAAGACCTTGAAAGATAATGTAGGGAAGCATCCTCAGGACCTTGCAATAGGAAAAGGTGTCACGAAATTCACACCCAAAACATGAGCAGCAAAAGAAAAAATAGATGAATGGGATCCCCTCAAAGTTAAAAACTTTTGCACCTCCAAGGGCATTATCAAGAAAATAAAAAGGAAGCCTAACCAATGGGAGAAAATATTTGGCAACCATATATCTGATAGGATCCTAATATCCAGCACATATAAAGAAATCCTACAACTCAAAAATAAAAAGACTAACAACCCATTTAAAAAAATGGGCAAGTGACCTGAAAAAACACTTCTCCAAGGAAGGAATACAAAAGGCTAAAAAGCACATGAAAAAATGCTCCACATCTCTAGCTATTAGAGAAATGCAAATCCAAACTACATTGAGATACCATCCTACAACAATTAATATGGTGGCTATTTAAAAAAAAAAACAGCAGAGTATAAGTGTTGGAGAGGATGTGGAGGAATGGGAACCCTCATCCACTGCTAGGGGGATTGTAGAATGGTCCAGCCACTGTGGAGGACAGTTTGGCGGTTCCTCAAAAAACTAACAATAGATCTTCCATATGGTCCAGCAATTCCACTGCTGGGTTTATACCCAGAAGAACTGAAAGCAAAAACACAAACAGATATATGCACACCAATATTCATAGCCACATTGTTCAATATTGCCAAAAGTTGGAATCAACCCAGGTGCCCATCAACAGATGAATGGATAAACAAAATGTGGTACATACATACAATGGAATATTACTCAGGTGTAAGAAGGAATAAAGTGCTAACACACAGGATAACATGGATGAATCTTGAAGAATTTATGTTGCGTGAAGCAAGCCAGGCATTGAAGGATGAACAGTACATGACCTCAATGATATGAATTAAAGAAATTGAGCTGTCTCTGAGAACTATTGTCTGAAAAATAGTTGTACGAGAAAGAGAAGAGAAAGTCGTGAGCCATCACCCATATGGACATAACCTATGGTAAAGAGATAGATTGTAGCTGTTTATTGAAGGGATAGGACAGGAGGGTAGTGATATATTGGGTTAGGTGGTGCAGCGTTGACAGGTGGGAAGATTGGGAAGGGGTTAGAATACCCAGGATAGTGAGGGGAGAGATGGGAGAGGGACCAGATGAACACTTGGGATTTGGGTATGAGGTTGAAAGTAGAAAGGTGGTAATGATCTTATGAATATAGTACAAGGATGTATCCCTGGTTTAGGGAGTTTGTTGGGGGGGGCATTCAGGACATAGTGCATCTGGAGCAGGCTACTAGGGAGTGTGTGTATGTTCATCCTGTCATAATGTTTTGTATCAGTGGGTGGAGACCCACACAATGAGGGGGAAGGAGATGGACTCCCATTTTCAGGAGGACCGATTTGCTCAGAAATAGACAGGTGGGCATCTCTTAAGAGCAAGGGAGTTTCCTAATAGTGGAGGACAAACAAGTGTGTCAAGACCTCTTGTTGCATGTAACTATGAATCTTGTCATGCAATGAGTAAAACCAGGGGGACATCGTGGGCCCCAGGGGGATGAGGAGGGAGGAACATGATAGTTCAAACAGGGGGTATTTAGTGGTCAGTGGAAATGTTTTTCATTACTTTACAATGATGGACATAGGACATAGTAAATATCATCAAAATTTATAAAATTGTACGATCTAAAATGTAAACCATGCTGTAAACCATTGACAATGTTTAGTAGCTATGCTTCACTATCTATATATCAGTTATAACACAGCTACCATCCACATACAAAAAGGTTTTAATATGGTGTGAGGAAAGGGGAAGGAGGCTGGATATATGAGAGTGTCTTGTATTCTGTTTGTGACTTTGCTGTGAACTAAAACTTCTTTGAAAATTAAATGAAAAATAGTGAGACAATGGGGAGTGAGTGGGGGAAGGTGCCACGGTACAGACAACACCAGATATTGCAGTGATAAATAGTGATTTTATATTCAGGTTTTTTTTTAAGTTTTCATGTATTTTAGCTCTTAAATCTAAACATCATTATTATTTCATTTTCCTATTAATTGTATTTGACTATTATATTGGCTTCATCTTTAAAAAGCTTTGGATCACAGAAGGGTTACAATGGGGGCGGGAGAGGATCATTGGTGGGGGGTGTTACCGATGGGTGGTGCATGGGAGGAAGATCACCTGAACGGTATATAAAATTGTTGAAATGCTCACGGGGCACAGTCACAGTGGGTGGAGAACCACTCAATAAATGGGAGAATACTGAATTCCCATCCTGGAGAGCTCTGCCATATTCTCCAAGGGAGTAGCAACAGTCCTCCAAGTGCAGGGTCAGTGTCTGGGAATGGAGAACGATCCACTGATGGGTTCTTCTTATTGATGACTAGCTTTATGAGTCTTTCCTCTTGCAATTGAAACTTAGCCTATTGTTATGGGGTGCCTAAGGGTTGCCTCCTGAGAGCCTCCTTGTTGCTCAAATGTGGCCTCTCTCTAAGCCAAACTCAGCAAATGAATGCATTACCTTCCCCCCAGCATGGGACATGACTCCCGGGGATGAGTCTCCCTGGCAATGAGGGATTACTAACAAGTAACAAGTAATATTGCCAACGGACAATATGACTGGAAAAATAACTCAAATAAAAGGGGGAAAAGGTAAAGGCAAATGAGTTCATATGGCTAAGAGACTTCAAAGTGAGTTGGGAGGTCATCCCAGATGTAACTATTATTCACATCTGAATAGGACCTCATAGGCTTCCAATGTGGATATGACCCCAAACAGAGGGTCTCCTGAGGGCTCTGGAGACACCGAGGTCCTATATCAGGGAAGATAGCCCCAGAGTTTGGTGCCTTATCAGTGGGCCCTACCTTGGAATCCTTACTCCTGAGAGTGACAGAGTTGGACCCAAATACATCTTCCCTGCACATGGTCCATCTGTCCCTTCTATTCAAACCTATATGTGGTGCTGGAGTTTGTAGGTATACTTCCAGAGACCGGAGTCTTTGGGCTGTCCATGTGCCAGCTGGGCCTGGAATCTCAGTGGAGCTGCAACTCCTACTCTAGAGCTTAATGGACTCACACTGGACATCTGGTGGGGACATGATGATGGACAACAGCCATCTTAAGGAATGGAGAGAGTCTGCAGCTGCAGGCAGGATAACCTCATCCATCTTATCTATGGAATATAAGCCCCCTCTCACTTGGAGATGGAGTGCACATTACCATCTCAGACTCCTCAGGATTGGGGGAAGAGCTATGGACTAGAGTGGACTAACTGGTATTCTGTTACAGACATATTGTGATTCACCCAATGAAAATAATTACAACATTAATGTGGAACTAGTGGCCACTGGATGCTTTGGGGACAGGGAGATGGAAAAGCAGTTGTAATACAGTGACTTTTTTGGGACTCAGGAATTATCCTGAGTGACATTGTAATAACAGATACAGGGCATCTTATATCATCATGGAATATGCAGAACTGTTTGGGAGAGTGTATGGTCTACAATGTGAACTATGGTCCATGCTTAGTGGCAAAGCCCCAAGATGTGCATGTCTATTGCAAGTGATGTGCCACACTAATGAAAGATGTTTATGTGGGAGGTTGTGGGAGGTGTGGGAGATGGGGCATACAGGAATCCCTACAATTTTTATCTAACATTTATGTAATCTAAGTATCTTTTAAAAAATAAAAGATTATTTTAAAAAAGTCCAGAATAGGCAAATCAATAGAGACAGAAAGATGATTGAATGGGATTGAGGGGAGTGGGGAATGTGGAATAACTCGTTTTATTGCATGAGGTTTCCTTTGGACTTGATAAAAATGCTCTGAAATTATATAAAACTTATGCACAACATAATGAATGCACTAAATGCCACTGTCTGTACTTTTAAAATGGTTAATGTTATGTGAATTTCACCTCAATAAAAATTGTACAGATAAGGTCAAGTATAGAAAGTACATGAATTTTTATTCAAAGAAATCCAATTTTCTCTAGAATATAAAACATGTATATTTTAATGTATAAATGTGAATATAAATATTGAGTTCTAAATTTTAATGAACATTTAAATTTTTGTATGCAAAAATGATACCATATTCATGGTAAAATAAAATAAAAGTGGCAAATTAAAAAGAAAAAAAATTCAGTCGTTTAAAATTTATTTAGACTTATCTTCTGACACAACATATGGCCTATCATGTAGAAGGATCCATGAGCACTGGAAAAGAACATATATCTTGTGGCTTGGGGTGTAATGATCTATAAATGTCTGTTAGGTCTAGTTCTTTATCATGCTATTTAAGCTCTCTGTTTCTTTCTTTATGCTCTGTCCAGATGTTCTACCCAATACTGAGAGTGGTGTATTGAAGTCTCAACTATTATCATAGACACATCTCTTTCTCCCTTAAGCTTTTCCACTGTGTGCCTCATGTACCTTGGGGCACTCAGTTTAGGTGCATAAATATTTAATATTGTTATTTCTTCTTGGTAATCTGTCCCTTTTATTAATATATGATGACCTTCTTCATCCCTTATAACAATTTCATATTTAAAATATATTTTGTCTGATATTAGTATTGTTACCTCAGTTCTTTTTTGGTTACTATTGGCATGGAATATCTTTTTCCAACCTTTGACTTTTAAAGCCATTACATCTGTGATGAGTCTCTGGTAGACAATATATACATGGGTCATAGTTTTTATCCATTCTATCTGTCTATCTCTTTTGATTGGGGAATTCAAAACTTTAATATTCAATGTTATTACAGTAAATGCTTTACTTACTTCATCCATTTTGTCCTAATATTTGAAACTGCTGCAATCCTCTTTTCTGCAAATAGCCATTTGTCCATGTTTTTTTATAACATTTTCTTCAGCTCTTCCATTTGTTCACACACAAATAGGCATCAGTTGATGGGGGGGAACTTCATTAGTAGAACAATACAAAAACTCATAATAAAAGGGTCTTAATCTTTAATGGTACTTTCTGTGTAGGATTATTACAACTTTCTGTTAATTTTTTCATGCTACATGACAATAATTGGAGGTGCTTCAGAAGCTCTCCCTAAGAAAAGTATACATCTGACTCCATTGCCTACAAATACTTCTATTTTCACTTGATTATTGGAAACAATCATTAAAAACAGCAAAAGTTAAAAGATTATTTTGGTTCAGAAATATGGCACCCAGACTGAGAAAATGGCAATCCTAATTTACACCTCACTTGTACTATAAATATTCTCTTTGTGGAAGAATTCCTGTAAGTATGGAAGTTCTACTAAAGCAGTGTCACAGGTTAAAATTTGAGAGGGAAAAAGTACATTTCATAATTTACCAAAATGAAAAGCATAATCAATTACCCCCATAAACATGAATTAATGTAATTAAACACAATGGCTAGATGAAAAATAAGGAGATAGATATGTTTAGTCGCATACATTGACTTTTCATTGATTAGTATGACTACAAACATTGAAAAATACATACCATAAGGCAAAATACAACTGAAAGACACATAATATGACTGAAGATATTATGGAAATATTAAAAGGAAAAAGACTAACAAAAATATTGAGGAAAACAATAATTGCTTTAAAATATAATGTAAAAATGAACAATTTCACATTTATAAAAATACCAGATTCTTATATACAACTTAACATCAATCTCATTTGAACTTTTTAAAGAAAAAAAAAATGATAACTCCCATAAATGAACTCATGATATTCCATAGAAAACACCATGCATTTCAACTAAAAATTAACCCAATACCTATAGAGTAATAAAAATAAATTGAGGTCTTGATATGCCTGGCTGCCACATGTAGTTTTTCAAAAGGCTTAGGCCATTTACCTTATTAGTCCAATAAGAGTCTAATAAGTCTCTTTTTGTCTACTACTGCCACACAACTTTAGCATTATCTCTTGCTAAGGATCCCTGAAATATCCTTCTAAAATTGTTCATAATTTCTATTGTCTTACAAAGAAATTTGTAAGTTGATGTTTTATAATGAAATAATAAATTATCTCTAAAAATTAAAACATATAAAATTATTATTTTGGGCTTTGAAGAACAGGCAATGCTGGACTGTGATTGCTGAAAAGAACAAATAAGCTCAGCCATTATTATCACTTCTGTCTGCATGAGCTTTCAGAACTTCAGGACAGGAAATGAGCCCACAAAAGCATGAAATTGTCAGTGACATGTGGAGCCAAAGATCAGAATTTGGGGCCATTGACATGCCTGGAATTTGGGGGGCAGGGCACTGGATAAATAAGAGTGGTGCAACAAGGATTTTTAGAAACATGCCCAAGACATCCATTGAGACTTCAAAATTTAAGCTGCATATGAATAAAATTCTCTACAGAGCCAAACAAATAACAATTGCATGGGAAAGATAAAGCAATTTTGAGAATCTTAGTATGTGCTCAAAGATTCAAAAGAAAATGAAAAAAAAATTAACTAAGAAATTGCAATAGAAAAATTAAAAAGAAAAGAATGGATATTTTAGAATTGATAATGCAATCTGAAATGTAAAAAAATCTCCTTCACCTTTAAAAGAGAGTACTATATTTATACAACTGAAGACCAAGAGAGAAAATATGGGGGAAAATGAGAAAATGAGATGAGTCTTTAAATAAACTGTAAATCAATATCATTATCTAAATTATATAAATGTTCATACCTAGAATGAACAATCATTGACAATTTTTAGAAGAAATATTGGCATGAAGTATCCAAATTTTATGAAAATATAAATTCAAGATCCAAGAAGATCAAAGTATCTCAAATACTGTAAGTACCAAGAAAACCACACAAGGGTACATCATTAAAATATATATATATATAAATATAGCAGTCAGAGAAATAACACATTAAAAACAGAGTCACAAAAACTAAAAACTTTACTCAATTCTTATGAGAAACAATGGCCAAAAGAAGAAAATGGATAGAAATTTTTAAAGTACCTCAGAAAGAAAACTGTTAACCTAGAATTCTTTATGGAGCACAAATATCCTTAATATCAAAGGTGATTTAAAAACTTTGTTCAGACTAAAAAAAAAAAACTAAGAAAATCTCTGTCTAGCTGACCTTCAGTACAAGAAATGTTGAAGTTCTTCAGAGAGAATGGAAATGATACATAATGCAATGTCAGATGTATTAAAATATGAATACAATGGAAATGGTAATTACTTAGAAAAATATTAAGAATTTTTCTATTTTTTAAAATTCTTTTAAAACATTTAACTTAAGGAAAAATTAATACCATAGTTTTGGATTTGTGGCAAAAAGTTAAAATGCCTGACAACAATATCAAAATCACTTGGGATAAAATATAATGTAATTTTTTTACATTAAATATAAAGTCATAATATTACTTTAGGGTAGACAGTGATAAGATAGATAAGCATGTTGTATAACACAACAAGCATTTAAAATGAAATAAATAGTATGGCTAAATAGCCAGTTGTGGAAAAAATGATACATTAAAATTTTTCAATTAGGGGAGCCAGTGTAGCTCAGTGGTTGAGTGCCTGCTTCACATGTATGAGGTCCTGGGTTCAATCCTGGAACCTTCTAAATTTTTTTTCAAGTAATGGAAAAGAAGCCAAGAAAGAAGGAAATCTTTCAAACTACACTTGAAAATATGTGCATTGGAATATAGGTAAAATACAGTTCAATTTCAAAGCATGCAAATACGAATAATGTTCTTCCTCTGTTCAGTAATCTTTCAATGGCATCTCTTTAGCTTTAGAAAATAAAAACATTAAGGGAGAAAAAAACAAACAAACAATAAGGGAAAAGAGTTAATCTGAATCTCTCCATATCACCCTTTGCAAGTATTATCACTGAACAAACAATTCTGGTCTGTTGTCTAATGTTTTGCTTCCTTATTTGTGTAGCAATGATAGAAATTTCATAAATAATGTAATTAGTTTATGAAGTATTTTCATATTTCTCATTGGATTTAGGCAATCTATTAAAACAACACCAACAACAAGACACTGTATACCCTGGGAATGAAAGTCTATGCATCCTCAATTATTATGAGTTATCCTTTCCAGAATATGTGCACTTACACTGGAGTACAAAGAAGGGTCAGAATTTAAATTCAGAATTGAGTGGTTGGAATAATCTTCATTGTTTATCAGGCTTTCAGTTAGGTGTGGAATGGAGATTACCGTATTAGTCAATGTTTTTGGAGTTAGTTGAATGACAACTTTTCAGGGCATTGAATGAACATGTATTTCTCAATGGTAGGTTTGTGTATCAGTCCAGCTCTGCTTTAGATTGAGTTGTGTTTGGATATGTTCCTCTTGTCTCATAAGGGATGATGATTGGAAGGGTGAAAGCTCCCTGGAGTATATTTTTTTCCATAAAGGTATTTGGAAGCTACCTAAGATGCAAATGAAAAACACACATCTCCAGTCTCCCACCTCAGCTGAGTTTGATAGACTGCAAAGCAGGGCTTCTTACCCATGTTTGTTCCATGGACCCCTTTGCCAGTAAGGTGGAAACCATGGACCCATTCTCAGAATGTAGCAGCAGACAATTTTATGACACTAAACACAGGCATGTCTTTAAATTAAAATTTAGGATGTTCAAAATTACATTTTACAACTTTTCCATAATTTCAATACCTGATAACACAACACAGTTCAACATCTGTTCAGTTATTTTTGGCAAATCTTTAGAAATTTGAGTTTTGCCATGGTGTCATAAAACCATCTCTGCCATCCTTACCAAACTTTTTGCAGGCAGTTATCCACTACACTCAGAACACACTGCATCAAAATAAAAATCATACTAAGTCCACATTGTCCAGTATATTATTTAATAAATATATCACACCATCAACAAAACATCCCCAAAAGAATAATGTTTTTTTTGGAATTTCAGTTGAAGCTCACTGACCTCCTGAAATCTTTCCATGGAACCCCCTGATTAAAAAACACTGCTGTAAAACAAGTTCAGAAAGAATTTTAGTTTAGGGAAGAAATCCCGATAAGCTGGTTTGGGCCTGAATTTTTATTTTTATTTGTCTCTCAGCTTTCTCATCCATGGTTTCTGATGGAAACAATTGAAATGTCCATTGTTAAATGAGTTCAAAATAAAATGTGGTACATAAACACAATAGAATATAATTCCACCACAAGAAAAAATTAATTTCTGAGACATATTGCAACAAGGAAATAACTTGAAAACATTCTAATGAAATAAGTTACACATATTCAAGGCAAATATCCTGTGATTTCACTTAGATGTCTAAAAATAACAAAATCTCAGAAACAAAAAGTTAATTAAAGGTCACCAAGAGTTGGAGTTGGAGAAAAATTGGGAGAGTATGGGAAAAAAATACCAAAGAATATCTTTTTTAAAAAACAATTTATTGAAGTATATCATTCATACATGAACATACATAAACTACAAGTGTTCAGTAAACATCATGATCTTACAAAAGAAACATGCATAACCTCATACAGGGCTCCTATACATCAGCCCCCCACAAACACCCTGCATTGTTGTGAAACATTTTAACAAATCATGAAAGAGCATTGTCAAAGTATTACTACTAACTACAGTCCATATCTGCCTCCCCTATACAATTTTTTAAGCATTTATTTATTTATTTATTATTTATTTTTATCCATTTTTATCCCCCCCCCCATTTTTGCTGTTTCTGTGTCCATTTGCTGGGCAACTCTCTGTGTCTGTTTCCTGCCCTCTTTTCTCATCCTTCTCCTCTGTCTTCACTGGGATTCGATCCTCAGAATCTCTGATGTGGGAGAGAGGCAATCTACCACCTGTGCCACCTTAGTTCCTGATTTTTCGGTGTGTCTTATCTTGACTCTCCCTTGTGTCATTCTCTGGTTACATTATCATCTTGCTGCATGGCTCACAGGGCCTGGTGGCTCAGCCACTCGTGGGGCCTAGTGACACATGCGCGCACAAGACCTGGTGGTTCACCTGCTCACAGGGCCTGGTGGCTCACCTGCTCGTAGGGCCTGGCAGCGCATCCATGTGTGGGACCTGATGACTTACCTGCGGATGGGTCATGATGGCTCACCCACTTGTAGGGCCTGGAGGTGCACCTGAACTCATGGCCTGATGGCTCATCCATTCATGGGGCCTGGCAGCACATGGGGCCTGGTGGCTCACCCACTCAAAGGGACTGTCAGTGCATCTGTGCTTGGGGCCTGGGGCCTGGTGGCCCAAGCACCTTTTATATTTTTCTTTTTTAAATTTTTACTGAGAGGTTCCAGGGATCAAACCCAGGTCCCTCCATATGGGAGACAGATGCCCAACTACCCAAGCCACATCAGTGTCCCTGCTATATCTCTTAACGTTGACCAAAGATACCCAAAGTTACAGTCTTTGCCCATACAGAATTGTCATATAATAAATCAGGCCAAAGAATATCTTTTGCTCACTAGTTTAAAATTATTCCAGACCATCTTTACTCACAAAGCAAAGGTAAATTTTATTTAGATCATTTATAAGATTGTTGACTTCAACACAGATAATATATCATCTTTATAAAATAAAATAGCAAGTATTTTAATAAAGTTATTGAAAACCCACAGTTATAAACATCAGGAGAGAAGGCATGTGCTAGGGGTTCTATGTTCCTTAGAATTTGATTTACTGATGAAATCAAGGAACGCATAGAGTGATTTGAAAGTGTGCTTTGATTTTTTTCCTTTAATTTGGAGAAAGTACGGATTTACAGAAAAATCACACATAAAATACAGAATTCCCATATGCAACCCTAGTATCACCAACTTATATTAGTGTGGTCATTATTTTTCATCAAATGCAGCAAATATTTTTCATAATTAAACATTTGTGGGGCAAATTCTGTCAACTAAATTTAGGTTCCGAGGTCATGACCACTAGAAACATATCATCATGGTACAGCAGTAATGTAGAAGAATTTCTCAATTTACTTTCCTTCTCTTAGGCAGAATCTTTGGTAACTTAATTAAATTTATGTATAAAGCACATAGATTTCCATTTGTCCAAAGTTAGTCATGTGTTCTACACTTGATATGTAGGAAGCAATGCAGTGGTGTTTGGAAATTTGTGTGACTAATAAGATATTTAGCAATACACTTATTTGTGAATCCCAGAAAGAATTGTTCCTATTCCACATGAGACGTTTTCTAAAAATTTCAAAAGGACAAATCAAATTTGTTACATCAACCAAGATAAGAATTAGATCTCTTTGATCATTACCTGAAGGAAGATTTCATCCTTGTTCTAAATTTCCCTTCTGAATAATTGATAAGGGAAATTGATAATGAATAGTGTCTCTTCTGTGAGTTTCATTGGCATGTAATCTCATAGAAATACAATATTGTTAATCTGTTTTATGTTGCCGGACAACTTTAAGGAATTCAATGCAATATTGAGTGAACTTTCACCTTTTCATGCACTGAGGCATTGAAGCTAAAATAAGGGGGAAAACCTGTCCCATTTCTAGTTTTTTTCTGATTTAAATTGTCAAGACTAGTGTGTTCTCCTAGAAGGACACTCAGAAGAATGATAGTAAAAGAGAGGAGCAGCTACCTGATGGGAGTGGGAAAGAGGCATTGATCCTGTTTCTTCTCTTCCAACGGGGAGGAACTACCTCTTTTTTTTTATTGTGGGTAAAAATCAAAATTTTCACAATACATACCAACATTTGCAAAATGATATATAAATGTATATGCATATATGTGCATTTGCTTACAAAAATGTTATTTATGTATATATAAAAATATATTTTAAGAGGTGCTTAGATACCCAAAATATTACACGGAACCCACTGGGATTCCCATGTTGCCCACCTCCCACACCTCCCACCACATCCCACACTAACATCTCCCACAAGTGTGGCCCATCACCCTCAATGGACTTACACATCCTGGGGCCTTGCCACCAACCATAGACCACAGTTCACACCGTAGACAACACTCTCTCCCACACAGTTCTGAGTGGTATGTGCTGTTTTAAAATGGCCTACATCCATTGCCACAAAGGTACTCAGGACAACCTCCTAATAATAATTTTGACAATTTGCTTCATGCGGTATTCATTCTTTCCTAAAAAGAAGAGTGTAATGCCTTATAAGTGCTTTATTTTTATGCATCTGAAGTAAAAGAGCTGTGTGGAATAAAGGAATGTTATGGGTTGATTTGTGGGCCTTCAAAAGATATATTGATATCCTAAACCCAGTACATGTAAGGTGTGACCTTATTTGGAAACAATGTCTTTGCAGATGTAATCAAGTTAAGATAAGGTCATGATGAATTATGGTGGTACTTAACACCATAGTCCTTTGTCTGTGGATTTCTTTGTTTGGAGTATTTTAATACTGATCCAATCTATTTAATTGTTACTGTTATGTTGAGATGTATTTCTTCTTCAGTCAGTGAAGGTAGTTTGGTGTTCATGCAAATTGTCCATTTCACCTAGGTTATCTAATTTTTTGGCATACAATTGTTCATAGCACCATTTCATGAACATTTTTTATTTCTTTGGAGTGAGTACTGCTATCCATTCATTTCTTGCTTTAGTTATTTGTTCCTCTCTGTTTTCTTTGTCAGCCTAGTGAAAGTTTTGTCAATTTTATCAATGTTTCAAAAAACCATCTTTTGAATTTTATGCTCTATTTCATTTATTTCTATATTTACAATTACTATTTCCTTCTTTTTAGGCATTTTAGGTTTCATTTAAACTTCTTATCTAATTTCTCTAGTTTGAGTTTAAGTCCCCAATTTGGAATATTTCTTCTCTTTAAATATTTTTAGAGCTATTTTTTATTCCCTCTTTGCACAGACTTTGCTGTGTCACATAGTTTTTGGTATGTCTGTTGTCATTTTTATTCACCTCAAAATATTTCCCAATATGTCCTATGATTTCCTTTTAACATATTGTTTCTTTAAGAGAATTCTGTTAATTTCCACATGCTTTGGATTTTTTTAGTTCTCCCTCTGTTTTGCTTTCAAACCTAAATCCATTGTGTTATTATATTATCTAATACTTTTCAATTTATTGAGACATTTTGTAAATGAATATATAATCTATCTCATATAATGACCCTTGGGCACTCTAGAAGTGTTTTCTTCTTTCACGGGTTAATGAGTTCTGTATATGTCTTATACTACCAAGCAAATCTTCTAATTCTTTATTGAACTTCAGTCAATATGTTTTATCTAGTATTAAAAGTAGGGCTTTGAAGGATCCTTCCATTAATGAAAAAACTGTTTATTTCTCTCTTCATATCTGTCAAATTTGCATCATATATTTTGGGGCTTTGAAATTAAGTATATCTATTTATAACTGTTATTTTTTATTGTTGAATTGATCTATTTATCAGTATATCTTCCATTTTTGTCTTTGGTAAAAGTTTTTTTTTACTTAGTCTATTTTATTTCATATTAATATAGCTACACAAACTCTACCATTGAAATGATTACTAATTGAAATGATTATTATTCCATCTGTTCACTTTCAACTTTCTCATATCATTGACTTTAATGTGAGTATCTTGTATAGTTGACTCATTCTGTTTTATTCATTCTGCCATTCTATGCCTTTTGACTGGAGAGTTTAATCCATTTACATTTATAGTAATTACTCATCATACACAACTTTTTCTGCCATTTTGCTATATGATCATTGTCCCTTTATACCTTCTTTGTCTCATAATTCTTTTGTTAATGCCTACTTTCATATTTATTTAAGTTTATTTTGTATTATTTGGATCTCTTCCATTTTCCTTATGTATATAGTTTTCCTATCTTTTCTCTGGGATTACCACAGTGCTTGAATTTGACACCTTAAATCTGTAAAAAACAATGTCATTTGATTTGATGTCAAATTAACATAAATAATGTACTCAAATATAGTTCCTATAACATGCTATCCATGTATTACTGTAATCATGGACATCTCAAAAAGAAGAGCCCACACAATCCAGCACCACAAAGCAGAAACACCTCTCTCATTGAGAATGTGATTTACTGCTAATGCACAAGGAAAGAACTACAGTAATATTCTCAAAACCAGTTCATAGTGAGCATATGAGCTAAGGTTTTTACAGGTAAAAGAAAGTGGTACGGGCGAAGATAAACAAGTACAAAAAAAAAACCAACAAACCCACAAAAACATCTGGTTATGTTCAATCTTCCGATGGTATTGTGAGGAGGGTACATGCAATTTCTTAGTCCTGCATTTTCTCAAGCATGCCAAACTTGTCCTTGATTTCAGCAGCAAATTAACCATAACTTAGATATTGTTCAGGTCCAAGTTTTTCATGACTCCCTTTTACTTGATCATTTCACGAATGTCCACACTTGGTCTTTCTTGGGGAGGGAGTCACTGATTTCCTGAGTCATATGGTTCTTCTGCTGCCATTCTGCTTCTTTTTCTTTGAGACATTATCTTATTCTGGTATGTAGAACTGAGAAGTTTGGGTTAAAGTCCTTCAAGTAACTAAGTACAAAGAGTAAAGTTCTAAGATTAGATTAATAGAAAATCAGTTCAATTAATTTTTGGGAAGATCCAGAGCTGTTTAAAATGAAGAAATTTTAATAAGTATATTTTCTAGCTATCACCTCCAGCTTTTTGTTGTCCTTTTAATAAATTATATATTTTAAAATTCTATGTCCCAAACCATACCTTTATCATTACTTTGTATGCATTAGCATTTTATAATCACTGAGAAGTAAAAAGTGGCATTACATACCAAAAATTGAATACAATAATATTTGCTTTATAATTATCTATATGGTTACCATTACCAGAAGTCTTTATTTATTTATGTCCTTGGGTCAACATTTAGTGTCCTTTCCTTTCATTCTGAAAAAATCCCTTTAGCTTTGCTTGTTGGGCACATGTAGTGGTGATGAACTCCCTTAGCTTCTGTTAATTTGGGAATGTTTTAAAAACTCCTTCATTTTTAAAATGCAATCACATCAGTTATAAAATTCTTGGTTGGTGTGATGATTAGCCTCCTGTGCCAATGTAGCCAGTTAATGTTACCCAGTTGTTTAGTCAAGCTAATACTGACTTAATTGTATGGTAAGGATATTTTATAGGCTTAAATCATCAGTGAGTTGATTGCATCTATGGCTGATTATTACATCTACAATCAACTGAGGAGATTGTCTTCATCAATGAGAGATAGCTCATCCAATCAATTGAAATCCTTTAAAGGAGAAGTGATTTCATTAGTCAGGAAGAGAATTCCCATCTCTACTTCAAAGAGCCAATTCTCCTGGGGAGATCATTGAGGACCTTCATCAGAGTTCCTGGCTTGCGTCTTGCACTATGGAATTCAGACTCATGCATCACCATGGTTATATGTGACAATTTTATAAAGTCTCATCATATATACTGATGTGTCCTGTCAGATCTGTTTTCCTATAGAACATAGACAAATTTAGCTTGATACTGGAAGTGGTTCTTAGGAAACAGAATCTTAAAAATGGGATTTCATCATTGGTTCTGGGCTGTTTGCAATTGGCTCTTGATTCTGATTAGATTCAAGGGCACTAATTACTCTGTTTCCAATCATCAAAAGACTACTGATATTCAATGGTGTGAGTTGGCAATAGCGATGGGAAAAATACGACTACTGGATATAGCTACTCCCATGTTTATAAGAGGCAAGGCTCTAGATGAGAACGCTTTTGAAACTAATTGTTATGGCTCTCTAGGGGGACAGAATCAACAGGAGATATCTGTAAATAGTATGAGATTTTATGAGTTGCTCACATGACCATGGGGATGCACAAGTCCAGGTTCTGCAGGAAGGCTATAAACCAGGAGCTCCAATGAAAGTCAAAATCTGTTTTGAGAAACAGCCTCTCATGAGCTGGGTATTGTTTGACCCACCAAACCATAATGTTGGGTGTGCACAGCAGCAGTCCACAATAAAGTGGAAAGGGTATATATGAGATAGGGCTGGAACAGGTTCTGAAGGCACAAGTAAGTTACATGAGGAAATAGCACAAATAGCCCATGGTTACCATCCCTGCCATGTTACCTTCTCTTTCTAATGCACAGCTTTGGCCTCTTAGGGAGTTCCTTAGAAAATCAGTTGACTGAGGAAGAGAAAACTCAGACCTGGTTTACAGATGGTTCTGCATGATATGCTGGTACCACCCAAAAGTGTACAGCTGCAGCTGCCCTTTTATGGGACATCCCTGAAAGACAGTTCTGAGAGCAAATCCTCCCCATGGGTAGAATTTAGAGCAGTGCACCTTATTGTTCATTTTGCTTGGAAGAAGAAATGACCAGAGGTGCATTTGTACACTGATTCATGAGTTGTACAAATGGCTGGATGGTCAAGGACTTGGAAGGAACAAGATTGGAAAATTGGTGACAAAGAGGTCCAGGGAAGAGGTATGTGGATAGATATTTCCAAATGAGAAAAAAAAAAGAAAATATTTGAGTCCCACATGAATGCTCACCAGTGGGTGACTTCAGCAGAGGAAGAATTTAATAATCAAGTGGATAAGATGACTCATTCTGTGGCTAATGCTCAGCCTCTTTCCCCAGCCACTCCTGTCATTTCTCAATGGGTTCATGAACAAAGTGGCCATGGAGGTAAGGATGGAGGTAATGCATAGGCTCAGCAACATGGACTTCCTTTACCCAAGACTAACTTGGCTAAAGCCACTGCTGAGTGCCCAATCTACCAGCAGCAGAGACCCACACACAGCCCCTGATATGGCATCATTCTCCAAAGTGGTCAGCCTACCACCTTGTGGCATGTTGATTAAATTGGGCCACTTTCACCATGGAAGTGGCAGTGATTTGTTTTAACTGGAATAGACACATATTCAGGATATGGGTTTACATTTCCTGCATGCAATGCTTCTTCCAAAACTACCATCTGTGGACTTATTGAATGTATTTTCTCCTGTCATGACATTCAAGACAGGATTGCTTCTGATCAAGGAACTTATTTCACAGCAAATGATTTGTGGGAATGTGCACATGCCCATGGAATTCACTGGTCTTGCCATGTTCCCCAACACCCTGAAGCAGCTGGATTGATAGAATGGTGGAATGGCCTTTTGAAGACTCTATTATAGCACCAACTAGGTGTCAATACCTTGCAGTGCTGTAGTAATGTTCTCCAGGAGGCTGTATATGCTCTAAATCATCATCCACTCTATTGTGCTATTTCTCCTAAAACCAGGATTCATGTGTCCAGGAATCAAGGGGTGGAAATAGGAGTGGCACCACTCACTGTTACACCTAGTGACCCACCAGGAAAATTTTGCTTCCTGTCCCTGTAGCCTTAAGTTTTGCTGGTATACAGGTCTTAGTTTCAAAAGAAGGAGTGCTACCAACAGAGAACACAACAATGATTCCATTGACCTGAAAGTTAAGACAGCCACCTGACCACTTTGGGCTCCTCTTACCTCTGAATCAACAGGCAAAGAAGGGAATTACTGTACTGCCTGGGGTGATTGATCCTGACTATCAAGGGGAAGTAGGGCTTCATCTACATAATGAGGGTAAAGAAGAGATTGCCTGGAATACAGGAGATCCTCTAGGGCATCTCCTAGTACTGCCATGCCCTGTGATTAAAGTTAATGGAAAATTGCAACAACACAATCCAAATAAGACTAACAACAGTCCAGAATCTTCAGGAATGAAAGTTTGGGCCACCACACCAGGCAAAGAACCATGGCTAGCTGAAGTGCTTGTTGAGGGTAATGGGAACACAGAATGGGTAGTGGAAGGAGGTAGTGATAAATATGACCAGTTTCATGACCAGTTACTGAAACAAGGACTGCAGTAGACATGAATCTTTCAACTGCAGAGGATGGTGGGGCTTTCCTCCAAAATCCTAAGGGCCTGCATTGTGATTCTCCTTTAGGGGCTTGCCAAAGGATTCAGGCAGCATCTCTATTTGTCACTGAAACTTGTTGCATCACGGGATCTGCTGGATCATATAGCCCAACAGATCATATGGTCCAAGAGTTAGTGTAACTTTGCACAGCAACCTGTAACTGTCACAGAGCCTCCTGTTATTCTGGTCCCCAATCAAAACTAGCAACTTTTCTGGTCATTTAGTAAAAGGGCTGGAGTAACACACCCAAATAAGGAATGTGTTGTCTCCAAAATCTGAAGAGACCAATTAAGCATTGTGCCTCTTCTTTAGTCATAGGAGGGTCCAGATGTAACAGCTTATCCTTCACTTCAGAAAGGATATCTCATCATGCCCCACACCACTGGACACCTAGAAATTTCACTGAGATGGAAGGTCCCTGTATTTTTGTTGGCTTTATATCCCACCCTCTCTCATGCAAATGCTTCACCAATAAGGCTAGAGTCTTTGCTATTTCTTGCTCACGAAGCCCTAAAAACATGATATCATCAATATAATGGGTTAGTGTGATTTCTTGTGGGAGGGAGAGATGATCAAATTCCCTGCAGACAATATTATGACATAGGGCTGGAGAGTTTATATACCCCTCAGGCAGGACAGTGAAGGTATACTGCTGACCTTGTCAGCTGAAAGCAAACTGTTTCTGGTGGTCCTTACTAGTGGCAATTGAGGAAAAAGCATTTGCCAGATCAACAGCTGCATACCAGGTACCAGCGTACGTGTTGATTTGCTCAAGCAATGATACCATATTTGAGACAGCAGCTGCAATTGGAGTCACCACCTGGTTAAGTTTACAATAATCTACTGTCATCATCTGAGATCCATCTGTTTTCTGCACAGGCCAAATAGGAGAGTTGAATGGGAATGTGCTGGGAATCACTACCCTTGCATCCTTCAAATCTTTGGTGATGGTACTAATCTCTGCAATCCCTCCAGGAATCTGGTATTGCCTTTTATTTACAATTTTACTAGGTAGGGGCAGTTCTAGAGGCTTCCACTTGGCCTTTCCAACCATAATAGTTCTCACTTCACAAGTCAGGGAACCAATGTGGGGATTCTGCCAGTTACTGAGTATGTTTATTCCAATTATGCATTCTGGAACTGGGAAAATAACCACAGAATGGGTCCAGGAACCCACTGGACCCACTGTGAGATGGACTTGAGCTAAAACTCCATCAATCACCTGACCTCCATAAGCCCCTACTCTGATTGTTGGACCACAGTGATGTTTTGGGTCTCTTGAAATTAATGTCATTTTAGAGCCAGTGTCTAATAATCCCCAAAATGTCTGATCGTTTCCTTTTCCCCAGTGCACAGTTACTTTATTAAATGGTTGTAAGTCTCCTTGGGGAAAGGTGGGAGGAAAATTAACAGTATAAACTTTTGGCAGTTTAACAGGATCTTTCCCCAAGGGGACATGGCCTTCTTCTCATTCAAGGTGCTCTGGGTCTGTAAACTGCCTCAAGTCTGGGAATTGATTAAGGGGCTGTGATCTCTGCATCTGTAATTTGATTTAGGGTTTTGTTCACTCGAACTTGAACTCTGCTGCTTAGACAGATCCAGAAGAAATTTAGTAGACTGCCCATCTATTTCACTTCTAGATTTCCCGTGTTCTATTAGCCAATGCCATAACTCTATGTGACTCAGACTATTTTGAGTGCTGCTTTGAATCTGCCTTTCATTGCAGTATCCAAGCTCACCTTGTCTTTGGTGATTAACTGCTGCTACTTAACTTTTTCCATGCCAAGATCTGGCCATTCCCATAATGTTTAAGGATTCTAATTCCATTACAGCCCTCCCTGCAGTAATATCTGGACTACACAGAAGAGCAACCACAGAGCTCTTCAGGGAAGATGGAGTTAATCTTACAAATTTATTCCTCACAGTCATGGTTAAAGGTGTGTCCTTCAGACATGACTGGAGTGGGTGGGCAGGTTTTAAATGGTAAATCCATTGTATCATTCCAATCTCTCTAAGCCTTTGAACTCTCTCTTCTACTGTATACCAGGGCAAATTGGGCATCTCACCCTCACACATGCTAGGCTATCATTTGGACCATGTTTCAGTTAGCACCGCGAGCAAACTATTAGAACCTTTTCTAACCATTCTAGCTACAGCACTGAATCAAAACTCCCAGAACCACCTCAAACATCCCATGTTTAAAATTCTGTTCCTCAAGAAACACCCCCAGTACCAAGCTCTATTAGTCAGGGTTCTCTAGGGAAAGAGAATCAACAGGAGATATCTGTAAATAGTATGAGATTTTATGATTCTCTCATGTGTGGGGATGCACAAGTCCAGTTTCCATAGGCAGGCTGTTATCCAGGGGCTCCTATGAAAATCCAGTGAAGGTCCTTGATTAGTTTCCAGGAGATTTTGGCTGTCTAAAGACAAGCTGGGAAATTTTCTTTGAAATCACTTCCCCTTTGAAGGCATTCATATGATTGGATAAAACATCACTCAATGCTGATGGCTATCTCCTGGGTTGATCATAGATGTAATCAGCCATCTATGCAGTGAACTCACTGTTGACTAAAACCCATAATTGCCCTTGTATTACAATTATCCCAGTGCTTGTTTGGCCAAACACCTGGGCCCAATTACCTAGGTGAGTTGATACATTACCTTCACCATCACAGACACCTTAACAGAGTTTTGTGGAATTCAAAGATACAATGATGTTAGTTGGTTTTTCCTAAATATGGTGAATGCTGTTATAAAAGAAGGGGAGGAGCTGACTGCTTCAAATTTACAACTTAAATTTTGCTTGAATTACATGAAAGTTTCCACAAGTACCCTGAAATAAAATCTTGTTTTGTGCAGCAGGAGAATGGAGATCTCTGAAAATGAGACTCAGAATCTCATTGTATGAGTAGCAGAGTTAAAATGGAAAGTAAAATCTCAACCTTGCAGGGTGTCTGCTGTCAAAGTGAGTGATTGATTGGTTAGGAATGGAATCCTGAAAACTGGGATGGAGCCATATGTGTTGATAATAATAGTACTGGGGGACATTGAAACACTCAATTCTGCTGAGTTTTTGCCAGATAAACCTGTAATAATCTGCCCTGAGGAAACACCTTTCTGACCTGCAGCCTTCCTTGAGGAAATAGTTTCCCAACCCCAGTTTGGCCTTAATAAACAATCACCTCACCACCAGTCTACCCCATGGACTCTGTGATCCAATCTCCATTTGAAAAGATTAATTCTATATCACCAGATGAAACTGTTACAGAATGTCATGAGCTACTTGGCTTGCAAGACTTCAAATCTTTCACATTAACAACCCCAACTATCCCTTTTTCTTCTACACCTATAACTAGATTAAAGTCACGAAAAGCTTCCAAAAGAGAGATATAAAATATGACCCATGAGGAAATACTATACACTCGAAAAGAACTATATGAGTTTTTCAAAATATATTGACAGAAATCAGGGGAATACATGTGGGAATGGATATTAAGGATGTGGGATTATCATGAAAGGAAAATAAAGATGGATCAGGCTAATTTATATGACATGGGCCCACTAAGCAGAGATTCTGGATTGAATGTTGTAGATTGAGGAGTTAGAAAGGACTCTAACGGTTTGTACAAGGGGTTAGCTGGAACATGGATCAAAATTTGGCCAACATTACCTGAAGTCAAGATGCCAGAACTTCCCTGGTTTACTCTAGAGGAGGGAATCCAAACGCTTAGAGAAATTGGAAAGTTAGGATGGATTTATCATGAAAAACTTTCTCACCTGCTCCAGGAATGCCCCAGAACTCATGTTTCATGAAGATTTTGAAGAACAAATTTATGAGACTAACTCCAGCTTCTCTGAGGAGCAATGTGTTGCTCTTCTCTGTAGGTCAGATATTACCTTGGGAACTGTTATCACTGAACTGGAAAACTTAAACATTATGAGCATGATAGGATCCTGAGTTGGCAGAAGCCTATTGGCAGCACTTAATCACCAAAGTCAAAGTGGGCATGGCTACCACAATGAAAGGCAGACTTAAAGAAGCAATCAAAATAGTCTGAGTTGCAGAGACCTATGGTGTTGACTGATAGAGCATAAGGTACCTAGAAGTAAAATAGATAGACAGTCTATGCTATTACTTCTTGATCTATATAAACAGAAGCATTCTAGATAGAGTAAACGAAGGTCTAATTTGAATTATAGGAACAGAGAGTCACATCCCCTTTATCAATTTCCATGCTTGAGAAAGTTTACAGGCCCAGAGAATCTTTAATGGGGGGAAGCTATGGTCCCTTTTTGGAAAGACCTTTTCAGACCCCAAAAATGTGTACTGTTAACCTTCCTGCTAGCCTTCCTAAAACAGAACTACAACCTTATACCAGGGTAACAGTGTATTGGGGAAAAGGAAATTATCAGATATGGGGATTGTTAGACAATGGTTCAGAAGTGACATTAATTCCAGGAGGTCCAAAATATCACTGTGGTCCACCATTCAGAGTAGGGGATTATGGAAGTCAGCTGGAGATTTTTAAATATATATTTTTATTATAGTAGTTGTGTGCTTAAAAAACAATCATGCATAATGTGCAGAATTCCAATAAAGCACTCTTCCAACACCTTACCTTGTTGTGGAACATTTATTACACATTAAGAAAGAATATCATCAGACTATTAACACTATGTTCTACAGCATACATTTGGTATGTTTTTCCATAACCCCCTATTATTAACACCATGTATTAGTATTGTACATGTGTTACAGTTCATGATAGAACACTCTCATATTTCTACTGTTAGCCAAAGTCCATCTTGAACTACATGGTTTACTGTGTTATACAGTCACATGCATTTTACACTCTATCCAACGTGTACACTCAGTGTTTTTCACTTTCATCAAAGAGTTGTGCAGTCATTGACTCAGTAAATTTTTGAATTTTTTTTCCAAAAGAAAATATACAATATCCCTATTATTGACCCTTAGTGTTGACATAGTACCTTCTTTGCCAATGATGCAAGAATATTACAATATTGTTGTTAACTATAGTCTGTAAGTTATATTAATTATATTTTCCCATGCATCACCATATTTTTATCACCTTTAAATAGTGACATATATTTGTACTAGATCATGAAAGAACATTTTTGTATTTGTATTATTAACTATAATCCTTACCCACCTCTTGGTTCACGATGTTATTCAGTTCCTAGATTATTCTGTAGCTTTCTTCAATTGAAATTTACATCCCTAAAATACCTCTTTCTGCCACAATCCCATTTATAAGCCAACCATGTTAGTTATAATCACTATAAAGTTTTACCATAACTCTATCCATTTCCACACTTTTAATATCCAGCTAATTAAAAATTCCACAAACATTAAGCATCAATACACCTCAGCCCTCATCCTATCTCCTAGGAACATATCTTCTAATTTTTAATTCTTCATATTAGTAAATATTAAAGAACCACACAATATTTGTCCCTTTGTGTCTGACTTATTTCACTCAGCATAATGTCTTCAAGGTTCATCCATTTTATCATATGTGTCCCAATTTCATTTCTTCTTATAGCAGCATAGTATTCCATCATATGTATACACCACATTTTGTTTATCCATTCATCAGTTGATGGACACTTATGTTGTTTCCATTTTTTTGCCAACTGTGACTAACACTAGTATGAATATCAGTGTGCAAATAGTTCTTGTGGATATATTCCTAGTAGAGGAATTTCTGGATCATACAGCAGCTCTAGATTTAGCTACCTGAGGATCCACAAAATTTCTTTCAAGGAAGCTGCACCATTTTATACTCCCACCAAAAGTGAAGGAATGTTCCTTCCTATTTCTCCACATCCTCTCCAACACTTGTTTCCTGTTTTTTAGAGTGGCAATTTTATGAAGTGTGAGATGATATCTCATTGTAGATTTTTTAATAGATTTTATTGATATATATCAATAAAGCATAAATCCATCCAAATTGTAAAATCAATGGTATTTTGTGTCATCACATAGTTGTGTATTCATCAGTTCAATCATTTTAGAGCATTTTCATTACTATGGTAATAATAATAATAAACAAAAACAAACAAAACTCATCATCTCTCACTCTCTCCATTTCTCCCTTCTGTACATAGCTGTTATTCTGTTTCCTTCCCTCTAGTATATTTATATTTTTTAAAACCTTTTTATATATGCAATATCACCCATATTCATATTTTAGAAGAGCTTTCACTATGTTATACAATCCCATATTACATTTTTTAAGCTTTCCTTCTAGTAATATACATGTCCTTAGACTTTCCCTTTAAACCACTTTCATACCCATATAATAGCTCGGTTAGTCACAACCATGATTTGCTCTAACCATTTCCACTCATTTCCAAAGATCTACAAACAACCTTTTAACCAATTCTGCACAGATTAATCCTCAGCTTTCTATACTCTATCCTCATTCTATTTTCAGGCAATATATTCTAATTATTAAATTCCATGAATTTATATAATATATTTAGTTCATAATAATGCAATCATACAGTATTTGAACTTTTGTGCCCAGATTGCTTCATTCAACATAATGCCCTCCAGAATTCATTTTTCTTACTGCTGCATAAAGTTCCATTGTATACACCATAATTTGTTTATCCATTCATCAGTGGATGGACACCTGGGTTCTTTTCAACTTTTGGCAATTATGAATAACACTGCTGTATTAGTCTGCCAAAGGGGTGCTGATGCAAAGTACCAGAAATCTGTTGGCTTTTTTACAGAGCATTTATTTGGGGTAAAAGTTTACAGTCCCAAGGCTGTTGAAACTCCAACTCAAGGTACCATAAGAGGTACCGCACGAAAGTCAGCTGCCATGTGTTGAACCAAGATGGCAGACAATCTCTGCTTGGTCTCTCAAGGCTTCCCATATCAGTCTCTGGCATAGGTTCATTTCTTTCTAGGCTTACTCAGCTGCTCAGCTGCTCTTTTCTATTCAGATGCAAACTATCAGGTGAATAGCTCATCTCTCCTGGGATCTCCTGCTCAAAACTGACAAAGATCTCTCGTCTTCCATGTCTATGGAGCACTCTCTCTTCCCATGTGTCTTCATGAGTGAGTGTCCTTTTATATAGGCCCACTAAGGGGGCGGGGAATCAACCTGAGTTACACCTTACTGACATAGTCAAATCAAATCCTTAATCTTAAGGGGTAATGTAATCAAAACATCTCAGGTGAATCTAATAAAATCAAAGGAAAGCACACCCAAAGGAATAGATTAATTTATGAAATTAATCTTTCTCTATTTTGGAATTCATAAAATGTCTCCACATTTTCCACAATTGCTATGAACATTGGTCAGGAAATGTCTGTTTTTGTCATTGTTCTCAGTTCTTTGGATTTTATACCTAGTAAGGCTATTACCAGGACTTATGGTAAGTCTATATTCAACTTCCTTAGGAACTGCCAAATAGTCCTCCACAGTGGCTGTACATTCTACATTCCCAACAAAAATGAATAAGCATTTCTGTCTCTCCACATCCTTTCCAACATTTATAGTTTTCTGACTTTTTAATAGTGGCCATTCTAAGTTTGAAATCATATGTCAATGAAGTTTTGATTTGCATCTCCCTAATCGCTAACAATGTTGAACATTTGTTGATGTGTTTTTTCACCATTTGTATTTCCTCCTTGGACAACTCTTTTCAAGTCTTGTTCCCTTTTTAAATTGTATAGTTTGTATTTTTATTATTTAGTTGTATGATATCTTTATATATAATGGATATTAAACTGTCATTGGATATGTGATTGCCAAATATTTTCTCCCTGCCTTTTTACCTTTTTGAAAAAATCCTCTGAGGTGCAGAAGTGTTTAATTTTGAGGAACTTTGATTAATCTCTTTTTTCTTTTGTTGCTCATGCTTTGGGTGTAAGCTTTAAGAAACTACCACCTATCACAAGATCTTGAAGATGTTTCCTACAGTTTCTTCTAGGAGGGTTATGGTTGTTGCATTTATATTTAGGTCCTTGATCCATTTTGAGTTAATTTTTGTATAAGATGTGAGATAGGGTTCCTTTTTCTTTCTTGTGGATATGGCTGTCCAGTTTTCTCAGCACCCTTTTTTGAATAGACTGTTCGGCCCAGCTGGGAGGAAAAGGAAAGCCTTGTCAAAAATCACTTGACTGTAGATGTGAGGGTCTATTTCTGAGTTCTTAATTTGGTACCATTGGTCAGTATGTCTGTCTTTCTGTCACTACCATGCAGTTTTACCACTGTACCTAAGTGATATGCTTTAAAGTCAGGAAGTGAGTGCCCTCGAACTTTGTTCTTATTTTTAAGACACTATTAGCTATTCGGGGTCCCTACCCCCTCAAATAAATTTGATAATTGGCTTTTCTATTTCTGCAAAAACAACCGGCAGGACTTTTATTGGGATTGTGTTGAATATGTAAATCAGTTTGGGTAAAATTGACATCTTAAAGATATTGTCTTCTAATCCATCAACACAGAATATCCTTTCATTTATTTCAGTCTCCTTCACTTTGTTTTAGCAATGGTTTGTAGTTTTCTAATAAAGGTCCTTTATGTCCTTGGTTAAGTTTATTCCTAAATATTTGATTTTTTTAGTTGATATTATAAATGGAATTTTTTTCTGATTTCCTCCTCAATTGCACAAATGTGGTGAATGAAATGCTATTGAATTTTGCGTATTAATCTTGTATCCCATCAATTTGCTGAACTCCTATAATAGTTCTAGTAGCTTTGTTGTGTATTTTTCAGGATTTTCTAAATATAGGATCATATCGTCAGCGAATAGTGCAAGGTTTTCTTCTTCTTTTCCTATTTGCTAACCTATTATTTCTTTATTTAGCTTAATTACTCTAGCTAGAGCTTCTAGCACAATATTAAATAACAGTGGTACAGTGAACATCCTTGTCTTATTTCTGATCTCAGTGGGAAAGATTTCAGTCTTTGCCCATTGAGTATATGCCAGCTGTAGTTTTTACATATATACACTATACCATATTGAGAAAGCTTCCTTCTATGCCAATCTTTGGGAGTGTTTTTACCAAGAAAAGGTGCTGTATTTTGTGAAATGTCTTTTCTGCACAAATCAGAAGGATCATGTGATTTTTCTTCTTCAATTTATAAATGTGGTATGTTACATTAATTGATTTTCTTCTGTTGAACCACCCTTGCATACCTTGGATAAAACTCTTTTGATTATGGTGTATAATTTTTTTTAATGTGCTTTTGGATTCTGTTTGCAATTATTTTGTTAAGGATTTTTGCATCTATATTCATTAGAGATATTGATCTGTAATTTTCATTTTTAATAGTATCTTTCTCTGGTTTTGTTATTAGGGTGATGTTAGCTTCATAAAATGAAATGAAATAAATGAATTAGAGAATAAAAAAAACAATAATAAAAAAAATTCTTCCCTATTGAATTTTTTGGAAGAGCTTGAAAAAGATTGGTATTAGATTGTCTTTGAATTGGAAGAATTCACCTTTGAAACCATCTGGTCCCGTGCTTTTCATCCTTAGGGGGTTTTTGATGGCTGTTTCAATCTCTTCACTTGTGATTGGTTTGTTATTGTCTTCTGTTTCTTCTAGGGTCAATGTAGTTGGTTCACATCTTTCTAGGAATTTGTCCATGTCATCTACATTGTCCAGTTTTTTGGCATACATTTGTCCATAATATCCTCTTATGATCTCTCTTATTTCTGCAGGATCAGTGGAAATGTCTCCACTCTCATTTATTGCTTTTATTGGTGTCTTCTCTCTTTTTTCCTTTGTCAGTTTACCTAACGGTTTGTAGATTATGTTGATTTTCTCAAAGAAACATCTTTCAGTTTTTTTTTATTATTGTTTTTTTTTATTATTGTTTTTTTTTTATTCTCTAATTCATTTATTTCACTTCTGATCTTTATTATTTCTTTCCTTCAGCTTGATTTGGGAATAATTTGTTGCTCTTATGTTAGTTCCTCCAGGTTTGCATTTGGATCATCAATATTAGCTCTTTTTTTTTTTAAATGTAAGCATTGGAAGCTATAAAGATCCTTCTCAGGGCTGCCTTTGCAGTGTCCCATAGGTTTGTTTTTTGTTTAGTTTTGTTTTTTTCTGTGAAGACTTTGAACTCACCCTCATTTTTGAAGGATAGTTTTGCTGAATACAGAATTCTTAAATGGCAGTTTTTCTTTAAATATATCATACCACTTTTTTCTCACCTCCATTGTTTCTTATGAGAGTTTGGCACCTAATCTTATCAATGTTCCCTTGTATGACATGCTTTGCTTTTCTCTTGTTGCTTTCAGTATCCTCTCTTTATCTCTGTGATAGTTTTCATTCTGAGTAGTAGGTGTTCCATGATAGATCTATTCAGATTTCTCTTGTTTGGTGTGCATTGCCTTGTTGTATACTGATATTTATGTCTTTCATAAGGGTTTAAAATTTTTTGATCATTATTTCCTCAAATATTCTTTCTTCCCCTTTTCCATTTACTTCTCATTCTGAGACAACAACAATGCATATATTTGAGTATATTTTACTATTATTCAATTCCCTGAGACCCTGTTCCATTTTTTTTATGTTCTCCTGTCTGTTCCAGTTCAGATGTTTTGTCTTTGAAAAATCACTAATTTTGTTTTCAAACAATTCAAATCTTCTCTCATGTGCCTCTAATGTATTTTAATCTTGTCCAACATGTTTTTCATTCCCATAAGGCCTGTTACTTTTCTTTGCAAGCTTTCAAACTGTTCTTTATGGTCACTCAGTGTCTTCTTAATATACTTTATCTTTGTAGTGATATTTTCTTTCAACTCTTTCAATGGATTTAGGAGAGTTGTGTGATTATCATGGATTAATTTCTTATATCTTGTATCCTTCATTATATTTGGTTTGTTCCTTTGGTTGGCCATCTCTTCCTGTTTCTTAATACGGTTTTTAATTATTTTTCTGATGTCTAGGCACCTAAATATTTTGGTGAATTCACTCTGATGGCCAATTTCTCTCCCCCCCCCTTTTTTCACAACTTTTCTTTATATTTCATTCAACTTATTGTATGTGTTTAAATTTCCCAGCTTAACTTATCAAAATCTTTCTAAGGATTCACTAATGGGGTGCAGATTTTCTCCCAGGAGTTAGAGTACAGAGACCAAAAAGAAGTTTTTGTCCATGCAATTTCCAGTCAGACAGCAGATCTTGCTCATGCACCCACATTTCCATAGTGGTGTTTCAGTCTCTGTTTTCTTTTCCTACGTTCTGGTCTGGGTAGAGCCGAGATTCAAAGTTGATTCTGTTGGCCAAATTCAATGAAGAGAAGCCACCTGACCCCCCCTCCCTTTTCCCTTGTAACAACTGACAGGGAGGAAGATATCTTTTCACATCTCAGTTGTCTGAAGTGAGCCAGTGGTTTTACTCTGGCCTAATTTCTTGGGGTGGTGGAGGGGAGCCCTTCCTGGCTCCTGCTGGCTTTTGGAAACTCATGTTTCTTGTTTTGGTTTCTTGTGTCACTGTCTCTCCACTTCCTGGGAGCTGTGTAGCACTATCTTGATATGCTGTCTCCCATAGACAGTCCCTCAGACAGCTTTTGGCCCTTTGTTGTTTCTGTGAGAGAGTTGAGCCCTTCCTGCCTACTTTGATGCCATCTTCCTGGAAGTCTCATTGCAGTTTTGGTTTGCATTTCCTCAACAGCTTATGAACATTTATCCACCTGCTTTTTGCCATTTGTAATTTTTTCTTTAGAGAAATATCTATTTAAGACTTTTACCTATTTGAATTCATTGCTTGCTCTTTTATTGTTGAGTTGTATGGTCTCTTTATTTTGCAAAGAACCAATGGTTTATAGGATATGTGGTTTCCAAATCTTTTCTCCCATAGAATATGCTGCCTTTTCAATTTATTGATGAAGTCCATTGAATCAAAAACTGCTTAAATTGGAGGATGTCCAATTTATCCTTTTTTTCTTTTGTTGCATGTGCTTTCAATATAAGGTTTAAAAATCTGCCACCTACAACCAGGTACTGCAGTTGCTTCCCTAATTTTATTCTAGGACTTTTATGTTTTTAGTTTTTATATTTAGGTCTGGATCCATTTTGAGTTTATTTTTGTTTAAAGTGTGAGAGAGGGGTCTTCTTGCTTTCCTTTGGATATGGATACCCAGTTCTCCTAGAACCATTTGTTGAATAAACTGTTCTGACCCAGCTAGATGGACTTGAAATCTTTTTTAAAAATCACTTGACCATAGATCTGAGGGTCTGTTTCTGAAGCATCAATTCAGTTCCATTGGTCTATATGTCTATCTTTATGTCAGTACCACACCGTTTTTACTCTATAGCCTGGTAACATGATTTAAAGTCCTGAAGTGAGTTCTCAAACTTTGTTATTCCTTTCTTAGATGTTTCTGGCTATTTGGGGCCGCTTATCCTTCCAAAGATATTGGAAAATTGAGTTTTCCATTTCTTTAAATAGGCTGTTGGAATTTTTTAGGATTGCTTTGAATTTGTATATCAGTTTGGGTAGAATTAACATGTTAACAATGTTTATTCTTACAATCCATGGACATGAAGTGTTCTTCCATTTATTTTGGTCTTCTTTGATTTCTTTTAGCAATACCTTGTAGTTTTCTAAATATAACTTTTTTTTTTACATGCTTAAAATTTATTCCTAAATATTTGATTCTTATAGTTGTCATTGTAATTGGAATTGTTTCCTGAATTTCTTCTCAGACTGTCACTATAATTCTTAGAAACACTACTGATATTTTAATATTAATTTTGTATGCTGCTACTCTGATGAACTCATTTATAAACTCTAGTAGCTTTGTAGTAGATTTTTCAGGATTTTCAAGGTGTAGGGTTATACCATCTCTAAATAGCAAATTTTAGTTTCTTTCTTTCCAATTTGGATTGCTTTTTACCTAATTTCTCTGACTAGAACCTCCTACATTATATTCTACAACACCCTTTGTATTGGGCATCATTGTCTTATTCTTTTGCTCCTGATCTCAGCAAGAATTCTTTCACCATTGTATACAATGTTAGCTGTGGGATGTTCATATTGACCCTTTATCATGTTGAGAATGTTTCCTTCAATACCTAAATTTTGGTGTATTTTTATCAAGAAAGGATGCTCAATTTTATCAAATGTCTTTTCTGCATCAATCAAAATGATGTGATTTTTAAAAAACTTATTAATATGGATTATCATGCTGATTGACTTTTTTCTGTTGAGCTACATTTGTATGCCTGGTATAAAATCCTCTTGAATATAAAGACTAAATCTTTTAATGTGTTGTTTAATTCAGTTAGCAAGTATTTTGTTGAGGATTTTTGCATACATATTCATTAGGGAAATGGGTCATTAAATTTCTTTTTTTTTTTTTTTTTTTTTTGTAATATCTTTATCTGGCTTTGGTATTAGGGTGATATTGTCTTCATAGAATGAACTTGGTAGTGTTCTTTCCTGTTCAATCTTTTGGAAGCGTTTGAGTAAGTTCAGTTTTAAATGATTTTGAATGCTTGGTAGAATTCACATGTGAAGCAATCTGGTGCTGGGCTTTTCATTTTGTGGAGTTGCTTGATGGCAGTTTCAACCTCTTTAATTGTGAAGGTTTGTTGCTGTCTTGTATTCTAGGGTCAGTGTATGTTGTTAAAATATTGCTAGGAATTTTTCAAATTCATCTACATTTCCTAGTTTCTTGACATACAATTCTTCATCATATCTTCTTATGATCTCTTTTATTTCTGTGGGTAAGTGGTAATGTCCCCATTTTTATTTCTGATTTTTTTTATTTGCATCTTCTCCATTCTTTCCAGTCTTCCTAAGGTTTTTTCAATTTTGTTAATCTTCTCAAGAACCTACCTTACATTTTTTAAAATTCGCTCTAATTTTTTTGTTCTTAATTTCATTTATTTCTACTCTAATACTTATTATTCCATTCATTCTGCTTGCTTTGGGAATGTTTACTGTTCTTGAAATTCCTCCTTCAGTGCAATTAGGTCATTGATTTTAGCTCTTTCTTCTTATTTAATGTAAACATTGAAGGCTGTATATATCTCTCTCAGAACTACCACCAATGCTTCACATAGGTTCTGATATGCTTTGTTCTCATTTTTATTCACCTCTAGAAATTTATTGATTTCACTTGCAGTTTCTTCTTTGAGCTACTGATTATTTAAGAGTGTGTCCATATATTTGTGAGTATTCCCTTTTACTGCCTATTGATTTCCAGCTTTATTCCATTTTGATCAGAGGAAGTATTTTTTATAATTTCAATCATTTTAAATTTACTGAAATCTGTTTTGTGAACCAACCTATGGTCTGTCCTGGAGAAGGATCCATGAGCACCTGAGAAGAATATATATCCCTCTGTTTTGAGTTTCAATGTTCTGTATATGTCTATTACATTTTCTCCTTTTATCATGTTATGTAAGGTCTCAGTTTCTTTATACATCCTCTGCACAGATGTTCTATCCAGTGATGAGAGTTGTATATTAAAATCTCTAAATATTATTGTAGAGACATCTATTTCTTATTTCTCTTTTGTCACTGTTTGCCTCATGTAATTTGGGGCATTGGTTACATGCATATAAATGTTTTATTGTTATTCCTCCCTGATGAATTGCAACTTTGTTAATATATAATGTACTTTCTTGTCTCTAATGAGAGCTTTCCTTTTAAAGTCTATTTCACCATTTCACCTGCTATAAGTGTTTCTATTCCAGCTTTTTTTTTTTTTGGTTACTACATGAGTGGAATATCTTTTCCCAGCCCTTCACATTCATTCTACTTGTATCCCTGTGTCTAAGGTAAGTGTCTTGAAATCAGTGGAGAGATAGCTCATATTTTCTTACCACTCC